>VZTA01016611.1:161712-204153 GCA_013398855.1 Mohoua ochrocephala
TGTCCCCTTCCCCTCGCCGCGGGCCGCATGATGCTCTTGAGCTGCCGGAGGGTTCGCGCTGCCCCTTTCGCACCCGGAGGGCCGGAGAGGGGTGTTCAGCACCCCCGCGGCCCGGCACGGCCCTGCCGGCGGAGAGAGACGCGCTGGGTCAGCGCGGCCGCCCCCGCCTTCCCCCGGCGGGTGTGCCCCGGGGACGAGCTGCTCGGCCTGGGGAAGGCGAGGCGGTGCCCGCCGAGACGAGAGCGGAAGGCCGTGCGTGCGCGTCGAAAGTTTGTCAGTCTCCGGAGCAGCCGCGTCCTTCAGGGCGGGTTGCGAAACGCCTTTTCCCTGCGTCCCGTTTTTAGGTGGGAACGAGCGCTGCCCGTGCTCTGATGTTTACCGACAGGTTTAGGGGTAGCACTGCAGGTACTCTGCTTGGAAAACGGGAACGGGTGCTTCTTCCAGCTGCTGGAGATACAGCCGCTTTAGTGCTTCTGGGAAGATTCATCGTAGCCTAAAAACGTCTCTGCCCCGCTGGCTCTCCGCTTTCGTTCCTGGTCTCTCTCCAAGCCAGGCCAGAAAGACTGATCAGTTTTATGCTGGCGATGTAAGCGCTGGGCATTTTGGAGAACCACAAGTGGGCATAGTGCCGCTCCTGGGTGTGCAGCTGGGAGCAACTCTGTTCTACAGTCATCAAGTAAATAGAGAAGTCTGTGGTGAAATACAAGATGCTCAGCAGTAAGACAGCTTCAGATCACAAGCTAGCAGTGACAGGTTTTTAACCTCGTGTGAATATTCTTTCCATTAGGGACCAGATTTTATTGTTTCGGTACAGTTTCAGGTTGGCGTAGCTAAGGGTATAATGAGGTTGATTCAGTGTCTTGCTTGATATCTGTAGGTTTACTACTGGTATTTAGTAGTTTTTGTGCAACCATTAGGCATTTTTCACCTATGTAAATTGTCTCATTTTGTTAGTTTATTATGTTATTTTATTTTGTCATAAAATTACAGTAAAGTTCCGTATCTCATTAACCTCTCACCTGCGAGAAGAGATCTCTTTGAAGCCTCTGTTTATCCTTATCACAGTAATCATTCCACAAATTCCATTATCCTGACAAAGTCATTCTCTTCCGTTAACTTGTTAAGGGATCTGTAGTTGGCCTTTTATTTCACGAGTACAAGGTATCTGTGAAACGTTTAAGAAGCATAGTGTTAATGTCATGGTGGCCTATGCACATAAGTGTGAAAGAATAGGAAGAAGAGTCTAGAAGAGTCTTTTTTTTTTTTTTTTTAACCCAGTTTTTAATTTTGCGTGGGCTAAATTTATATATGTAAACCATACATATGCAAAAGTTATAGTTACCCATAATAACACTGATAAGCTCTGTGTTCATCAGCAGCAGTGTGTGTGCATGGTCTGATAACCGTGTGCAGTACTGCTTCAGTGCTGCGTATTTCTCTGTCTGTCTGGAAGGAATTATTCAGTGCTGTTCAGAATGAAAACATCTTTTCGTGCAAATGGTCACTCTTGTATGCTTTTGAACAGCGTATGGAAAACCTTTTTCACATACTGTATACAGGTGATAGTCTTGCTAAGTGGAAAAATGCACCCCTGGCAGTCTTGGTGCACTTGAAGCTACGCGAGACAAGAGCGTAACCTAGATATGTTTGGTTTTCCGGATGTTGCCTGAAGAATCACTGCCATGTTAGATTAAACGAAATAGTTACAAAATGTCTTTTGTTATTTCAGGGATACTTTATGCTTTTTTTGTTTGGTTGTTTGGGGGCTTTTTTAGCACAGTATAAGTAAGCTCTGGCCTGTCACCAGCTTTCTTACCAACCGCTCTAAGCAGTTCAGAGCCCACTGGTGCAATTACTAAGCATGTGGGAAAGCTTGGATACTGAACTGGCTTCTGCAGGAACTTGACCTTAAGGATGAAATATGGAAAATGCTGCAGTTGTTGCCATAGACAACACCAAAACAGACCTGTGTGGATGGAGCTCCTGTGGCCAGCAAGCGTGCTTGGCTTCCTGCTACCGTGTGTCTTTGATACACGCCTAGACGAGTGCTGCATGTGAACCAGCTTAGGGCATCTTGCTAATAATTAATGATGCTCTGCAGAAATGTCAGGATCATATTTGGACACCAATGACTTCAGCAAAACTGCTGAAGGCTGTTGCTAAGTTGGGCTGCTGACCAGCCATTAGCAGCTTGCAGGCTGATAATCAGTAGTGTAACTACTGGCACAGTAGTGTAACTGTGGCACGCTACTCATGACAAGGAACGATAGTGACATTGGAGAGATCATAAATGCTAAGTCTGAATTGCACATCCATCTGGTCACTAGAAACAGCTGGCATGCTGGCTCCACAGGCACTCTGTCAACTGCTTCAGTCCTTTGCAGGTTTGATTTATAAAAGACTGTTTCCATTATGTTTACATCTTAAAACCAGGCAAAACAATTGTGCTTGAAATCACAAAAACAACATCAATTATACACTGGTTTTGTAGCACTGGTTTGGAAATCCACATTTGTTCTTTGCATCATGTGTAGACCACATACCTTTGTGATACAGCACCTGTTTTGTCAGTCTGTACTTGCAGCATGTCACAAATATATCCATCCCTTAAGCACGTAGCTGTAGTGCACTATTTTCCCCTGCAAAAAAATAGTCATGTGCTAGACCTTAATGGTAGTTAATTGCTCCATATAAATGGTACTTCTCTTTACCTTTCTGTGGCTGTGGATGTTCAATGTGATGTAATATGGAGATGGATGCTGGCAGGGAGCATGCAATACTTGGTTCTGTGATGTTTCTCAGTGAGAATTTATCCTGATAACAAATATGGGCTGTATCAGGATCAGTTTTAAGCCTGGGCAAACTAAACAGATGGATATGGGAGCAAATTTCTAAGCTTGACAAAAATAATGGCCATAAAACACACAAGGGACCCCTGGCCGTGGATCTGTGCTTGTCCTGTGCAGGGCAGCCTCTGTGAAGCAGCTCTCCAGTTACTATTCTGCTCTCTGCATTCCCAGCCTGCCTGCTGCACGACCACCTCCTCTCCTCTTCTGCTGCTGGGAAGGCGAGCACTGCCACGAAAGTGGGGGGTTTTCCCATGTCAATAATGAGGACAAAACAAGGTTTCCGTCCTCGTTTTTGTGGGGTGACAAATGTTGATTCTCCATATGGTTCTGAGACTGTGTCAGCTCTGGCTATTTATTGCAACCCTGCCAAACCTTACATGCTTTTCATGAATTCAGTGAAGGGATATACAGCTTATGCAACTGAAGGCGTTTTTTCTTAATAGATTTGTACAGTGTGGAAAAAGCCTTAATGTGGGTAACGTACTGTGCTTCTGAGCCAGAGGCCTACGCTCCCTCCTGAAAGGAGACTTGCATCCAGTATTTTGTGTACATGCAAACATTTAAAAAAACAAGTTTGAAAAGGTAGGAAACCTCACATTTGTAGGCTTTCCAGATTTGATAGCTTTATCTGAGTAATTATAACTAAAAAAATACTTGCTAAACAAAAATTCTTGGTGTTTGATTTTGAAAAGCTTTTATATTTGTTTACTTTCATTGTTACCAGGTTAAATGCAAATGACTGGAATAGCTACTTTTTTTTCCTAACCTTAAATCCTCAGCTTTAAAACCAAACTAATTTCAGTGCATGCTTGAAAAGTTTTACTTAACATCTCCTAATTTCATACATTACTATATAAACAGGCCTAAGATCTGGTCTTGCAGAACTTCTGAATGTTTTTATAGTCTTATAGGTTGTCCCAGATGTGAGAAATTAAACATCATCTAGCTTATAACTTGAAACTGTTTCTTTTGAGCAGAATTTCCCTGCAGCCACTGAGTGTTTTTGCAGATGTAAGGGCTTGCTTTCATGCAACTCATGGCTGCTGTAGGCCCTCTGTTTATGGTAAGTAATTTTCTAGGCAGCAAACATTAACTTTGTCTCAATTCTTCTCCCTGCAGGAAGCTGCACAAGCCTTGATTTATGCTGGAATGGCTGGGTCCAACTTGGAAAATATTCAAGAAAAAATAAATGAGTACTTGGAGAGAGTTCAAGCTCTCCATTCAGCAGGTGGGTAAGGAGCTTTCTAATTAAACCTTTGCTTAAATTAATTAAGTGGAAAATTGTTTGCTGCTGTGAAATACATATCAATGGTGTTTGCTCTGTTTTTATTATTCTAATTTTCTTGTCCTTTGTGAGAAACCACAAATACAATGAGCACATCAGTGCTTTGAGTTCTGATACATCATAAATTAAGTGGAGACTGACTTTCTGAGGACTTGGGTGTGGGTATTCTTTGCTTTTAACTATTCTGAGGAACCACATCTGCAGAGCAAACATGAGAAAATAATTAAATATGCACCAAAAATTGATCAGGAACAAGTCAAAACTGGCATCTAAGCTTCAGCTGCATCAAATCGATGGATTTGAAGCAAATGGGTACCAGTATTCATGTAGAATTACTAACTTTGAGAGAGCAAAGGAGCTCTTTGCTCTCATAAAGGTTTCCTTGTTTGATCTGCTTTCCGTGTTTCTGCTTAGACCAAATTCTCAAATTTTTGTACACCTGCAGTTCTCAGAATCATAGAATCACTTGGCCAAAAAGGGACCTCAGCAGGCCTGTAGACCTGTGGCCTGCTCAAGGCAGGGTAGGCATTGATGTTTGGACCGGATTGCTCGGGTTCAGACAAGTCCTAAAATCACCTAAGGACAGAAATTTCTTGGTGCCTCTGGGACCCCAGGGTACAATTGTATTTCTAGTGATTATTTTTTAATATATATGTAGTTGTAATCTCCCCTGGTTTCCATTCATAACTGCTGATTTTCACTCCCTTTCTTCACACTGCAGTGCAGAGCCTGAATTCATTTCCTTGACAACCTCGCAGCTCCTGTTGGGTTGCTCTTGGATCCCCCCAAAACCATCTTTTCTCCTGGCTGGACAAGCCACGCTCCCTCAGCTTCTTCTCAAAAGGCCAGGCCCTCCACCCTCAGCCTCATTAGGGACCCAAGATTAGGTGCAGTATTCCAGACAGAGTCTGCTGAGTAGAGGGTCTCAATCCCATCTCCTGTCTGAGCTCCTGCTGACACAGCCCAGGGTGCTGGTAGCCCTCATTGAAGCCAGGGGCTTGCTGGCTCTGGCTCATCCAGCTGTCCCCAAGGCCCTTCTTCACAGAGCTGTACCTTGCAGGGTGTGAGTCTGTCCCAGGCACAGGGCATATAGCATTTGGCCTGGTTGAATTTCCTGAGGTTCCTGTCAGAGCATTAGTTTGACAGACAGTTTCCTGTCTGTGTCTCTTTGAGCAGCAACTGTGTGCTTGAGTGAATTGATTTGGTGGGGTCTGCTGTCTGTCTTCTCCTTCAGTTCGTTAATAAAGGTATTAAATGAGATGGACACCTAAGGAATTTGTATATTGTCATAGGTGATGTGTTTCCACAAATGATGCGGTATTTTTCGTAATTAAACATCCTTGTTCTCAGTGTAGTATGAAAGAGATTTTATTTACATTATTCCACACCTGAAATATCCTGAGAGCTAACCTCTGCTTCAAGGAAGTGTGACAGTGTTTTCTTGTCCTTGCATCGATGTTTTTAGCAAAATTTATTAGGATTTTGTTTCCGGACGAGAAATAGATATTACCCATCTGATTAGAGCTGCTAGTGTTTTGGTGACATGTTCAGGATGTTTTTACATGTCTGCTGCTGTGAAAAGCTAAATACTTTCTTTTTCGTTCAGTTCAGTCACAGAAGACAGACCCTCTGAAATCAAAACAACAGTTGGACTTGGAGCGCGCTCACTTCCTAGTTACACAGGCTTTCGATGAAGATGATAAAGGCAATGCAGAAGAAGCTATAGAGTTGTACACAGAAGCAGTGGAACTCTGTTTGAAAACAGTATGTTAAGCTACAGGTTAACTTGGTGGAATTATGTGATGGTAAGAAATTCTTCCACTCTCACAAGTGACTGACCCTTAAAGGCTGGCTTGAAAATGGAGTACCTGTATTTGTAAAAACTGCCTTTTTTTTTTTTTCCACTTTTTTTTTTTTTTTTAGTGTTTCTTCCAGTCTTTGTTATGTTGCTATACAACACCATAAATTTATGGGGACTTGTGATTTATGTGGTTTTTCTCTGAACTGGATTATACTAAAAACTAGAAATACTCTGGAACCTTTTTCATGTTGATTTTTGCCCTGGAGCAAATGCCACAAACAGAAATTAAAAACTGTTAAAAACGAAGATGACTTGCTAATGTGTCAGCTGTATCACTTTCTGACTACATTAAAGGAAGTCATTTAAGGGAAATTTGTGTGTATAACATTTTCTGATGAGGTAACAGTCTACTGATGCCAAAACTATTAAAAATACTACTTGATTACTCAAGTGTTCAACACTAAAGCTATTATGAGTGAATTCAAGTCACACTGAAATTAATAAAGATGAATTGGCCATTACGTAAACAGTGATGAATATAATTACAGGTACTGCTTTTCTCCCTTAAGTCCAGTTGCCTTAACTAACTCATTACAAGAAGAGCTCACCATCATAATGTAACTCCACCAAGTCTGTTTTTCTTTTTCTCTTCTTTTCAATGTTATAATGTAAAAATATTTGTGGGTTGTTGAGGGTGTTGTGGTACTGTTGCTACATACTAGAGTAAATGCTTTCCTCTATTCGAATTATGTTAACAGGCTATGTTACCTAGGCTAAAACTCCCTGGTGATACAGTGTAACCAGATCAAGAGTTAGTAGAACTGCTCTAGTTTTTCCACTTGAGCTGTTGGAGCAGAACGTTTTCAGTCTATTACATAACATTTACTGCAGCAGCATGCTGCTTTTCCTCTGCTGTGTTCCTCCTGCTGTTGTGTCAGTGCATGCAAATATTACTGAAGTTAGTCTGAAAATATCTCGTATTAACAACTGCATTTATTGGGTATTTCATTCGGTACAAGATACTGTTGAAGTTTCTTTTAATCTTGTTTAGCATATTCTTTTGTTGACATGATGGTAATCTTTGTCCCTTGGAGTGACCCAAAAGTACCTTCTTCTTCCCAAGATGAAAAGAGATGGAAGGAACTCTGCTATATTGAAGCTTTACTTCTGTCTTTCTCCTCAGTATATTCAGGTGGAGAGATTTGTTTCTTCCTTACCCTTGAAGTATACAGAGAGCAGCCATTACTCCTCTTCTGTGGCTGATTCCTAGATGAGTGTGCTGGTGTTCAATCTCCACTACTTACCTTCATACATCTTTAAAAGTCTTTTCCAACCAGGAACTCCAGAGTGTAATTTATTTGCAAATGAAATTAGTAGCTTATAGAGAGTGTTTCTAGTTTTGTTTCTTGGGGTGAAAGTAGCTTGCTTTTTGTATCCTCAGTTGACCTCCCTGACCCAGGATAATCGGTCAAGGCACAAAGCTAGAACCTGAAACCTGCTTGTGGGTGTCACAGGAGAAGCCACGCCTCATGTTGTGCCTCCTGCAGATTGTTTAGCTGCAGAAGCCGTGCTTCACCTGTAAGGAAGACAAAAGTATAAACTGTCATAGATGACCTCCCAAAAGGGAGCAGAAGTTAACACTCTTAATATCTGCTTTGTTACCCTGTCGTGGGTTATTTTATGCCTTTGATTGCAAGTTAAAAATTGTGTTCTTCCACCTCTATCTTGTTTGATTGTATTTTACGAAAGTAAACATTTAAATTTTTTTTTCCTAAGTTACCATGATCATTATAACACATTTGGGGAAAAGAATTTGAACACATCCAAGCCCAGCAGTATATGCAACATTTGGTTGTGTCTTCTTTCTGCCAATAGTGTCTTAATACAATTAATTCTACTGGCAATTCTTTTTGTGTATGCAGTGTTTTCCATGCTGAAGAATTTTAGACATAACTTCCATTCTATCAACATTTCGCTAGAACAGCAAAATGGTATTTGCTTATATAGTATTTTTTTTATGCTGAGTTTAAAAAAAGAAACAACAACAAACAAAACATTTGCTCATTTCAAAACAAGAATTGGAAGGAATAGCTAGTTACTCTTTGCTGTAATCTAGAAGTATGACAACTGAGCTTATAAAACACGTTGGTGGTTTTTGGATGTGTAGATTTTCTTTTTATTTTGCACTTTAGGCTACTGAAACTTCAGAAGCAGGCCTCCAGTCCAAACTGAAGCAGCTGGCCCGACAAGCACTGGATAGGTGAGTACTGCTAATGTTAGCAAACATACTTGCTGTCGGGTCTAAGTCCACCCTCTGAGTTGCATTCTCAGTCTGACGTGTCTGAGTGGATTCTGTGTAGACTGAGCTCCTGCCAAGTTCACCTTGAAGCTAGTTGCCAGCTGCTTCACTGCTGAATGTAGCAGCTGTTGTGCCAACCCTCTGGGAATCTTGGGACAGGCCGAATTAGGAAAGGACTGTGTGCTTGTTAGAACAAATGCACTACTTCAGAGATATAACCCAGAGTACTATAATTATTGGCCTCCATAAAGATGCTGAATTCAGGCTAGCATGTAGTCAAGGTGTCAGTGTCCCTTCATAAGGAAGACAGCTTGGAAACTGGGAAACACCTTGATGATAGCAATCTTATTACACAGTGTATGTGTAGTGAAATCTCTGTCTGAAACAAATTATACAAGGCTAAGTTGTATAACAAAAAATGGCTCCTGCATACACAGTGTTCAAGCAGTTGAAATGCTGGATTGTGAGAATGCCCACGGGATTTTACTACTATTGTACCTGCTAGACAAAATAAATCTGGAAGGTATGAGAGGATGAAAATCAGTTTTCTCTCTGTGTTTCAGTGATCTTGTTCTGAGATTCCGCATAATGAACGCTTACACAAATTCTCCCATTAGCATAATTTAGAGGCAATAAAAGTCTAATGAGTTCTGTCAAAAGTAGCTTGTATGAGTTGGAAATGCTGTATTTTAATTGATTTGAGAACAGAAAAGTAAAGAAGTACCAGCATCAGAAATTGTTTTTTGTTTTTTAGGAAATGTGGTGTCAGTCAACTTGGGCATTTGCTCATTTGATTTAACATATGTAGGAACACGAACCAAGAAAATCAATAAGTGAATTGTAATTATATTTTTATCACTGTTGTAAAGAAAATGCATTTTTTATTTGCTTTAGAGCAGAAGCACTGAAGGAATCCATGTCAAAGTCATCTCAGAAAGAAAAGTCAACTACAGCTAAACCAAATCAGCCAGTCAGAACATTCTTTCCATTGGGACCTGACTTTTCTCTAAATGATAAACCACAGACAATCAGAGCAGTACAAGCTAGTGAATCTCAAGGTCAGAGATACACTGCAGAGGAGATTGAAGTACTCAGGTAAGTTGAAGATTTTCCAAAGTGAGTTCGTGAAAGATCTGGCTCTGAGAAGCCAAAGTGCAAAGTTGTTTTTACAATTATACAACTGCTACTTCACTGGAAATCGAGAGAGCGTAATATTTTATAAGGCTCTGCCTTCTGTTACATCCAGTTCCTTTGATTTTTATTATAGGCGTAATAAGATACAAATAATCCATAAAACCATTAGCCTAAATTGTGACTTTTGAAAACTCTCAAATATATCATGTTCAAGAGGTAGTTGTCTTGTTTTCAGAAGCACCGTGTCTTGTGTTTAAAAACTCATTTTGTGATTACCTTCTGCAAGTTAGCCTTTGGAAGATGATGGATAGGTTTGTAACTCTTTTTTTTGTTTGTCTTTCCTATGACTTGCAGGAAGACTTCAAAGATTAATGGCATTGAATATGTACCTTTCATGAGTGTTGATCTGAGGGAACGTTTTGCATTCCCTATGCCTTTTTCGTAAGTATGCGTCAATTACTGAACTTCTTTTTTTTTTTTTTTNCTTTCCCATATTTGGTATTTCTGTATTTTCTTTTTCAGAGTTTAAAATTGTTTACATAGGCTTTTAAGCATAATTTAGGCAGAGATATTTAAATACTACCACTTCCTTTTTCCACTCTGAACTTAAAACTTTGTTGTAAGCTGATCCTGCTCTGTAGTGCTTTTGCAGTTATGTCTTCAAGCCTACAAGGACAATATTATATTTGGCTTTTTGGATTATTGGGCTGGACTGGCAACTTTAGTCTGTTTTCTGATGCTGCTCCATGCTAATGAGTTTAGTTCTGTTGCCTGTAAAATGCAGGTTATAGGTGTTTCCTCTGTAAAAGGGCTATTCCAAGGAAGAGTGATATGTAGCAGCCAGACCTTCATTCATGAGCAGTAATAATAAGTTAAGATTACACAACCATAATAGACAAAGACATTTGGGTTGGTTGAATTTTTTTAACATTTTTGCCTGTTCCCCCTCTAAAAACCACAAACTTAGAAACAGTGTTTCTTGAACTTGTTTTACAGCTTTGTAATTTTTCTATGCATATTTTGCACTATCTATCAGATATATATAAGACTGGACATACCATGGAAAGCTTTTCTAAACTGCTGTTGATTTATTTCTACTTTTCTTCTCTCTTAAATCTAGTGATAAGTGTGGGAAGCTACCATTA
Organism: Mohoua ochrocephala; assembly: GCA_013398855.1. NCBI lineage: Eukaryota > Metazoa > Chordata > Aves > Passeriformes > Acanthizidae > Mohoua > Mohoua ochrocephala. Next base: position 172,226 of record VZTA01016611.1, read on the forward strand.
TCCCCCAAACAGAAAGCAATGTTTGCCAAGTGGGTGCGACCAGATGACATAACAAATAACCCTACGATGATCTATACTGTATCAAGTTTCAGCATAAAGCAGGTAAATTGTTCCTAAGGAGAAGAAATGTGTGCTGCTGGTAGTTTATCATGGGGGACTTTGTTGTTCAAAAAGGAATCCCCAGATGTGAGAGGGCTTTCCTTGGCTCTCATGAATAGAAAATATTTTGAATAAATAAATAGAAAAAAAAATAGAATATAAAATAAATACATAAATAGAAAAAATTTTGCTCTGTAGGGGCCTCATATTGAGCAAGCATACATTTTCTGCCTCTTTAATAGTAGCTTTGCTTCTTTTGGTTTAAATCCTTCCCTTTTGAAGGGAATTACTTGACTGGCTGTTTTCCTTCCCTTCACACACTCTGTTCATCTCTCAGTATCCGAGTTATTAGTAAATGTCCTCACTGGTTTTGTTTTCTTTTCTTTATAGACAATAGTGTCAGATTGTTCTTTCGTGGCATCGCTAGCTATCAGTGCAGCATATGAAAGAAGATATAACAAAAAATTGATCACGAGGTAAGTAGCTGTTGCTTTGTAAGATCTTTTCAGGCTTAATACTGCCAAGCTTTTGCAGCATGTTCTGTGACAGTTGTACACAGTGAAAAACAGCATTTGTTTCACCTTCATCTCCCTGGGACTCATGTGGTTTCAGCACTTCTAAGCTGGAAGCCAACTTTATATTGAAACAAAGAGTTTTAAATCTAGCAGCAAAAAGCTTTTAGATGAACATTCTTAAAAACAATTTTGAGTCAAAATTGGGAATAGATCGGGAATTTATTCACCATAGACATGTTCAAAGAAACAACAATTTTCAGGCATTTACATACACTGTAACATCCAACATTTTTTACAGATGCCCTCAAAAGCCTGCCCAATTTATTTCATCATGGTATAAGTGTTTTGTTTCTTTTATTGCTACCAGAACATCTCATGTATCTTTGTTTAATGGGTAACCCAGGTTTTATCCAGCTAAACAGCATTTTATTAAATTTGCTGTCCTGGTTAGACAATTATCATTGATTAAGTTTTCTGGGGTGTACAAGCCTATGAAGTGGCTCCCTTACTGCACCTGCAATGTATTAATCAGGTTTTCTGGGATGTATAGGCCTTTGACTCCTTAACTTGTTCAAGATATCTTTCTTTTTCTATGACATCTTATTCATCCCTAGTTATATGATAACCATTAAACAATTCTTTATTGAATTTTGTTCTTCAACTGTTGAGTCAAGTCCTCTAAGGGGTACGGGTCCATGGAGTTGCTTTCTGCAGGTGCAGTGAGGTAATTTCTCAGGATTTTCTCCTGATACTCAGCCAACACAGATCTAAATAAAAAACGGCTAAAACCACAGTCAGACATTCCTTAACTAATTAAACATCGTTCATTACAAAATTTTTTTAAAATCACGAAACTCCTGGCTAACTAAGATATAACTCTCTGTCAATATACATATGTTTAGACACTGGAGTCTAACTTCAGATGTGCTTTGAGGAGTATTGAGTAGTTTGGAAGGATTTTTTTGTTTGTTTGGGATGATTGAAATGTAAATTTATTTATAATGCTCTGTAGTTTCATTTTTCTACTTTGTTAGCTGCCGTGCAACAGGTGGTCCGTTTTACAACTTATTGTAGAATTAATGTTAACAGCACTATCTCAGCTCCACTCAAGTGGCATCCCATGATAAATTTGCCGTGGGTTTTCTGGACTTTGCTGGGAGGCTCTTGCCAGACCAGTGTGTAAATGTTCTTGGATTGTTTTGTTGTAACCTATTCTCGTGAGAACTGAATTTGTATTCTTTTCAACAGCAGTGAGTTCTGCACTGCCTTCTCCTTCAAAAGTTTGACTTGTCATTCAGGCAAATACTGTATTTATATTATAGATGTGTAAATACTGTTTGTTTAATAATAAGATAAATTTGTTTGCCTTGCTTCTGTTTGAGAAACAATTAGGTTACTTACGTTCTTTTTGCTACTATATTAAGTAGAAAGCTGCAGCAAGAGCAGGGCCTGAAAAAATAAAACCTATTTAAACATGATTGTTTTTACTAAATTCGAGTTGCTCTTCATTAAAAATTCCATATTTCTCTTCAGTGTAAATTCCAGAAACAGACTGTGTTAATCCCACTTTTATTGTTATAAGTGTACATACAGCCAAAGTAATTTATGTCATCATTTCCTTTTTTTTTTCTGTTAACAGTATAATTTACCCTCAGAATAAGAAAGGAGAACCGGAATATAATCCATGTGGTAAATACATGGTGAAGCTTCATATCAATGGTGTTCCTAGAAAGGTAAATGTTTTTGGGGAACCTTAGTACTGTTGCTGCTTAAGTACTGTGTTTTAAAGGCTTGATCTGCTTCCCTATGAAGTGCTTGCATAGCAAAAACTTTCGGCTGGTGTTTTTGGAAAGTAGTTTTAATGGTTAAACCTTTTTGAGATTCATTTTTGGTTTTGAAGTATGCAGCCAAATACTACTTCTGTCTGTATTTCTGTACTTCTTCTACATTCATAGAAATACCCTTACATTAAATTAATGCAAATAAATCCCTTATATTAACAGAATTGTGAAAACCAAAAAGGAACAAAACAATGTATTCCCTATTTATGAACTAGATGTGCACTCTTCCACTCCATCTTAGAAAGAATTAAAAAATACAGAGAGGGATATCAGGAAGGGTATATATATGGAATGACTATAGAGGAATAACTCCACTGATAACTCAAGCAAGTCCTTGCTTGACTACAGATTTTTAATAAGAAGCGGAAATGCCTGAAGATAAAACTTTGCAAACTCACAAATAACTTCATTTTCTTTTCAGTGCAATAAATAAGAACATAAAAGAATGTATTTCTTCATATAATACTTAACTGTAGCACAGATCATAATGACTTATGAATGTTTTTGAGAGCTCAGAAGTTGAGTGGTCATATTCATAGGGTGGGGAAGTAAGGGGAAACTCTTCAAAGGCTCTTAATTGTTAAGATATAACCTCTGGGTCAGAAAGTCCTTGAGCTGCAAAATTCCAGAATCTGAATGTTTCAGGAAAGCATCACTTGTGTGTCTGCCTTGCTCTTAATATTCTTTCCAAAATATCTCCTAATGGCTGCCTTTTGTTGGGATGAATGGCCATTTGCTCTCCTATGAAAAGGTCTATTCATTCCTGCTCAGATAGGATTTGACCAGAGAATGTGCTGTGTTGGTAGCCTGTATTTGTAATGGACTAGTGCCAACAGGAAACTGAAACATCTATTCAGGGAAAATGTTTCAGACCACTGCAGATATGCAGTGAGACTCTGTAATGATGATGAATATATACTACCTAATTTAAAGAAGGAATGTTAGTACTGTCACAGCTGCTGCTTTGAGTTGTTTTAACTTTTTAGAGAGAAGAAACTTAAATCTGGAACTACAGGCTATGAAAGTGATATGACACAATTTGTTTCCTTATAGATAAATATTTATTTCTCTGCTGGCTACCAAACATCGGCCATGCTCTGATTCCTAATTAGATGAGGAATATTGTTAGGCTTTTCTTTACTTTTTATGCTTGTAATTACACTGAACTTTTCTGCAAGTGCCTTTTGTAAAGTAGTGAACACTTTATAAGGTTGCACTGTCACCATCAGTCAAGGCAGCCACTTGCATGTCACCCAGTTAGACCAGTCCAAGTAAGAGCTGGCAACAGAATTTCTTGTTCACTTGGGCAAACCATTGCAGGACTGATAGAGGTGTCCATATGTGAGAATAATGGTCAGGTCTGGCTGTGTCTGAGAAGCTTTGTATCGATGAGGGTTTTGGTTTATTTTCCAATTACTTTCAAAATACTTTATTAGGTTTATGATGATTTTTCATTCATTTCACACAGGTAATCATAGATGACCAGTTACCTGTTGATCATAGTGGGGAACTTCTTTGCTCTTATTCCAATAATAAGAATGAATTATGGGTGTCACTAATAGAAAAGGCTTACATGAAGGTCATGGGAGGATATGATTTTCCTGGATCAAATTCTGTAAGTATGAGATTATTTGGAAGAGGAAAAAAATCCACTTAGATAATAATGGGTAAAATAATTTCCTTCTAGTGAAATCAAAGTGAACAGCTTGGGGAGACAAGTATTTGGTTTGACATTTTCTTAAATTTTTTTCTGTTTCTTTCTTTCACAAATATTCTTAGCTGTACTTAATGAAATTATTCCATCAAAATAGAATGAGCAAGACATCTTGATGGTCAGAGTTAATCTTAGTTCTCAGACTTCAGTATTGATGCTTGTGGGGGGGAAGTGTTGGGTGAAGTCATAAATTCTCTTTGCCTATATCAATACTGCTGATTTTGGTTTCTAACTCTTTCAGTAAACAGAACGGTTCTCCCTCATTGGGTAACGGAGTCAGCTAGGAAAGGAACAGTCTAGTCATTTAGAAGGTCTATACAGAGGGATTAAGTGCTTTGATCTGTGCAAGTTTGTTTATCAGATTGTTCCACTCATCTCCATAAATATGCATTGGGTTTCTATAATGTGGTTACTAAAGAAACAGTCATCGTACTGCAGCTAAACTGACATGCAAGTTATTCTTTAAAGAGGGACAGTTTGCTGAAATGAGTAGCCCACGTAATTTGTTACTTAGGAAGCCTTTCTGATTTTAACTTTATACTATTAAAATTTTAAAGATTGTTTTTATTTTATGGTGCTAATCGGTGTCTCGACAATCGCATTCTTGGTGGGTATACTTGGTAGTCATCACCTCTTGAAAAATTATTATGGAGACAAATGTGGCTTTGTGTAAGGGGTAAATGTAGCACACATTTTTATGTGTGTCAGTGTCAGGCTGCTTTGTTTTGAAGGACAAAAGCTGGTGGGAATAACTGTGTTTTATTCCCGTTGTCATCCTCTAACTTGCTATCTGGAAAAGCAGCTTGACTGGTGACATTTAATCTCCACCCTTCATGTTCCCTCCACTTTCCACTGCATTCCATCTCCTTCTGTAATCAGGGTCGCTTACAGTCAGGCTGTCTTGTACTTGTAATTCCTCAAGTTCCCACCCTCCAGTGCTGGTTATTGGCACTTCAAGCATTTACAGTCTCTGCTTTTGCTTTGAGGAGTACAAAGCAAAAGAATAGGAAATAAGCAATTTTTCAAGGAGTTGGGAGATTAAAGCATCTTTTTATGGAAATACATGTCAGTGTCAGCTTTACCAAAAAGAATAAAAAACCCAAACCCTGAGCTTTAGAAATAAAACCTAAATTATTTAAAATGCATATATAATAGCATGGTTCCAAATAGTGCTTCTGAGATGTGCTTTAAAAGTCTGTAAACCAATGAAATAAATAGAACACATCACACAATTGAGCATGACTGATGATTCTGATATGCTGCCATTGCTCTGGAATTCCAGTTTATTTCATCAGTTCATTTTCCAAGTAGCTTTAAAAAAAAAAAAAAAAGCTGGAAATTTTGTCCTTATCTAATCAGAGCAGTTTTTGTTTGTTAGTCTTAATCTTGACCTTTTTATGCATAGAGCTGTATTGTAACTTATGTGTACTTGATTCCTTTCAAGGCGTTTTATAAGTTGTGTACAGACATCGTATGTTTATATATGGATTATCTGTTCTGATTTCTCTTGAACACTTGCATTTCAGAATATTGATCTCCATGCACTGACTGGTTGGATACCTGAAAGAATTGCTATGCACTCTGACAATCAAGCCTTCAATAAAGACAGCACTTTCAGAATGCTTTATCAGAGGTAAACGTTTGTTCTTTCCTAAGTAATTAAAATGCTTGCTGTGTAGTAGCTGTGTTACCACTCTAAAAGCAGTACAGTCACCACAGATGCTTTGACAGTGTTTTGGTACTGCTACAAATTGTGCTTTATAAAACCTCCATGTGCTTTCTGGAAGAAGAAAAATTGAGATATTGATGGCTTCAGTAGGACAGAGGATTAAAATATTGGGGAATTTTGCATGAGGGAATTCTTTCTGTATAAATTTAAAAAAACATAGTTACCCTTTCCTTGATAAAGAAAATAGAATATAGAGTCAGAAAAGAATAGTTTGGAACCAATATACCAGTTAAGTGTTTAAAAAGTAGAAAGATATGTATTCTGTGTTTCCATACAGTTCCCCAGCACTGTATTATATCTGCTGTCCTTAGCAAGCAGAAATAATTCAGTATTTCTATTCATATCACAAGATTATGCCCCATCAGTAAATCTCCTGGAGGAGCACCAAAAGTCTATCAAAACTGCAATACCGGTCTTCAGACCTACCATAACAGTTGGATTTGATGGTCTTAAAGGTCCAAAGTAAATGATTCTATTATTTTGCTTATGATGAAAGATACAGCTGTAATTTATAAATGCCAAGTATACCAAGTACTTTGATTTCTTCCAAAATGGTTTTGTGCAGCCAATGTCTTATGTATTTCAGTGCAGTAGAAGGGAGTTATTCTGTTGACTGAAACATCTGCATCCATGATAAAAGAGCATGACACTTTCTACAGTGTTTTTTCAGTTGCTTAGGAGCTCTCAGGGCTGTCAACAATTTTTCAGATATTCTGGTGTTGTAATTTGAAGGTGTGATGGAAGTTAGGATGGGATCTAGCCACTGCAGCATCACTGTTGTTCACCTGTGCTAGACTGAAAATGTGTTGATCCATAGTCCAGTGATCCTGTGACCTGTCTAGGGACACTGAGTATGTACTTGGATTTTTAGCGTGGGCTGGGAACATGTTACTGTGTTTTCACAACAGTAATGGTTCCAAAATTAACAATTGCTATTCAGAACACTAAACTTGAGTATAAATACCTGCAAAAGTATAGAAGCATGAACTTCTCATTCTTCAGAATCCTGGGAGTGTGACAGACTTGACAATTTGCTATATGCAGTCGTTGACTAAGTGTTGATGAAACCACATTCATGCTCGGCTGAAGATCTGTGAAGAGTATTTTAGAAGTGACACAGGCTGAGCTTCAGGTTGATAGATGCTGAATTTTGTTTATGAAATATGAAATTATATTAAAATAATTTAAAGCGTATACTTAATTCTGAAAGAAAAGTAGTTCCACTTTCTCAAGTTTCTTTCAGGAGTGGTTTCTGCTGACAAAAAACCCCTGTGTCCCAGTTTTTATAAAGCAGGGTCATGCTAATGGACAGTGTACAAACATGCTGTTGCAGTGTCTGGCAAATGTTAGATTGCAACTTGCAAGATTTTAGTTAAGCTATTTTTTTACCTCTTTTTGAACAGATTTCACAAGGGAGATGTCCTTATCACAACAGCAACAGGGGTGATGTCTGAAGAGGAAGGAGAAAAGTGGGGTTTAGTTCCAACCCATGCATATGCAGTCTTGGATATAAGAGAATATAAGGTATCAAGTGAAACTGAAGGTGTTTCCTAACTCCTGTTTGAAACCTACATGTGTTTCTAAATGGGTGGCTAATATAGTTTATTTTGTCTTGGACTCCAGTGGGAAATTTCAGAAAACTTAATGATTCTGTGTTTTCTTGATCCATATAAAAACCACCTTCAATATGTAAAAATTACCTTGACAAGATGAATTGAAATTTTACTTTGTGGTTTTTTAGGGACTTCGATTTCTTCAGCTAAAAAATCCCTGGAGCCACTTACGTTGGAAGGGACGATACAGTGAAAATGACACAAGAAACTGGACCCCAGATTTACAAAAATACTTGAACTTTGATCCCAGAACAGCTCAGAAGATAGACAATGGTAATAAGGTTTAAGAAGTCACTCTCTTTTCGAGTAGCATAGATCTTTGGGGTGTATCCCTGCAGGAAGGTGGAAAGGAATGCTTAAGCACAAGGAGAGTAAAACAAATACTAGAAACTAAATAGTCCAAAAGTTTAGGAAGTATTTGTGTATTTAAATGTGTCGTTTCAGGTTTGTCTGGGGTTATAAGTAATCTGGGCTGTTAAATATATCTCAAATTCATTGACAAGAAAGTACCTCCTTGGTTAAGTGTGCTGTCTCAGTATGTGGGAGTGCAGTGCAAAGAGAACATTCTGACAACAAGCTGTGTAACGCTGCTTTTTAATACGTGAATGGACTTTTTGTGGGTTTCTTTTTCCTCTCCAACATTTTCAAATACGTATCAACGTGCTTACTGTAATCAGTATTTCAATCAGTCTTTCTGCTGCAGCAGCTGCATTTTACTTTCAGAAAGACATTTCTCCTTTTTACTGTGTCCTAGTTGCTGTCTGCAGGTCTCTGAGGGGAGCCCTTTTGTTCAGTGCCACTGTTTTTACAACACTATGCCTCCAGCTCCATTAGATTATAGCATTTATTGATAAGCCTCGTGCAAATGCCTGATGAAAACTTTTGATTCAAACATAAAAATAGCAGCCCTGGATTTGTGACAGTTATGAGAGAATAGCTTGTTATTTATTTACTGATTCATTTGGTAAGTAATTGGTAACATCTAGTTGTTAAAATTTTATATAAAATTACATTAGTAATTCTAATGGAGTTATTCCTTCTAATTGGATTTACACTTTGGTTTCCTTGTTTTTGTGTAGTTCTTACGACTGTTTTTTAGTGCTGCAAGATCTGCAGCTGCCAGAAACGTGATTTATAAGGCTGCTACAATTTTAAAAGTTAATTCCACTAGGCATCTGTTGGCTTGCAGGCACTGTTGTTGGCTAGAGTTGCAATTAAGGGAGCTATGGAAAATTAGAATAAATGCATGAGAATGTTGTAGAGATGAAGCAAATTTAGGGTGCAAAAGCAAGTGACATGGGTGTTGGATGAAGCACCTTAGAAATACATTCAAATACGCTCACGTGCTGATTGAATACTCGATTGTGCTGGATGACTACTGAAGTAGGTTGTTGAATGGCAGGAAGCTATTTGACTGTGTATTTTTTTTTCCCTAGGAAAGGGAAATCAGGTCAGAATCACCTAATGATGTCTCTTTCAAAATAGCAGATTTTCTCATACCTTCTGCTTAGTGCTTGAGAATGAAAAGCATTCTGACAGCTTCAGAAAGTCCCTGATAATAAGCAGAGACTAACTTGTTTTTTCTTGCTTTAACTTGGTTTGGGAGACAAGTTTAAATTTAGCAATTTAGGCAATGCAGACATTACTACTACATTTTGCAGAAATGTTGGCTTATATAAGCTATATCATTTGCCCACAAAGAGACTTTTGAGAAACAAGTGAAATCAAGGCATCTGGTAAGAAAACAGTAACAGCATTTCCTTTTCAGGCATTTTCTGGATTTCCTGGGAGGACCTGTGCCAGTACTATGATGTTATTTATTTGAGTTGGAACCCAAGTCTTTTTAAAGAATCTACGTGTATTCACAGGTTGGTCCAAAAGATAAAATTTTTGTTTCAAAATCTCAGTAAGTGTTCTTATGTGAGGTTTCCTTCCTTCCATTCTTCCAAGTTACAGCTAGGGGCTTGAATTCCAACCCTGTTCTCTTGAGCCTGACTACACTTTCTCAGCCCAGGCTTTGTTTTTGACTGCTTCTGTAACATCAGTGGAGCTCAGTGACCCTTGTGATGCTGCTGTGGAACTAAGGTTGTGTAACCAGTTTCTGATCTCGGTCCCGCATCTCCGTATCAGAATAAAAATCAGGTTTTTGTGCAGTCCATCTCTAAGCAGTGACCAGACAGTGCTTAAGTGACCTAGTTATTATTTGGAATTCATTTTTCTGGCCAGTTGCAAGTGAGCTGTGCAGCAGGTGTTGTCTTTACAGGGTGTGTTCAATGACATCAGAGTAGTTTAACCAGTTCTGGATTTCAGCAGTTGTAGTGATCATAAGTAATCTTCCTTGCCTGCTGATTTGTTTTCTGAATGTGATACCTGTCTCTTACCAAATATCCATTACATTCAGGTTTTTTGTCTTCTTTTGTTTGAGGATGAGTGTGTGTGTCTGTGTCTCAGTTTTGGAAAGCAAGAGTTTCTATACTTTTCCGCTCTACTAGACCGCACTTTGCTTCCACACTGTCTCTGCGTGTGTTAGCTCTGCACAAGCGCCTTCATCCACAGTGTCACTGCTGAGCTTATCTGCAAAGGCTCCTTCCATCTTTGTGCTCCAGTTATTTCTAAAATACACTGTGGTGATGTAGCAAGATGAGATAATGGGTATGCTAATGTCAGAGCTCGCCTACTGGTCTGTCTGTCCTTACATTATCAGTGATTGTCATCCCTCTGTGTAGGGAAAAGCCTTAGCACAGTGGCAGTTACCCTAAAATGCAGAGTAACAATGGTGATAATTTGAAGCTTTGTTAATGCAACCTTCCACGCGTGCTGTTCAGTTTCACAAGTGTGAGAGGGACAAGGAGACTTAGGAATAGCTGTATACACTTCTGTTTCCAGTGTGCCACGCTTCGTGTTCAGTCATCAGCACTTTTTGTTTTTTCACACCGTATTTTTCTTGTCTAGACACTTCACGAGGCAGCAGGCAGATTCTGCACTAGGGCACCTCAAAGATCTTTAACACTTCCTGCAGGGCACCCTTCCAAGCATGAGATAGGGCAAATTTTAAAATAAAAATTGCCTCAGGAAAGAAAAAAAAAAAGAGGAAAATATTTGGCAAGCTTTTGAAACTAACCATAGCTGATAGACGGATGGATGGACGGATGGATGGAAGATAGATTTCTACAGTTACAAAGGTATAAGTGTTTTTCATTTGATATCGGTGTGTGCAATCATGACAATGGTTGTGTAGCCTAGGCTGCTTAAATGATTCTGCTTTTTCTGTGCTTTGTGTGGTTGCAGTCACCAGCCAGGCTGTTTGTATTTAGCATTTTTTGTCATCATACATGTATTGTGGTGAACTCATTTATAAAACAAGGTTCTAAAATAATGCTTCTGATGTGACTGTGTTATGTAACCACTGCCATAGATGGCAGTAGAAAGCTAGGCTTTGGTAACTTGTTACTGATAAAACCTCGCTCTGTGTATGTGTAGGATTTGGAGTTCGTTTCAAAGCAAAATTAGCTTCTTACTGGTCTAACAACGTGTCTGTATCACTTTCAGTACGTGGGATGCAAAGCAGGGCCCGGTGAAGGATGCCTACAGCCTGGCCAACAACCCTCAGTACAAGCTGGAGGTGCAGTGTCCACAGGGTGGTGCTGCCGTCTGGGTCCTGCTCAGCAGGCACATCACTGACAAGGTGCTGGTTCTGCACTGCGAGCTCTGCCACAGCTTCTGTAAATCTTTCTGTATGGCTTTCTCTTATTAATATGTTACTGCCTGTGTTCAGGTGTGTATGCCTGTGTATGTGTAGAATTTTTTTAATTCAGCAGGTACATGGACCTGCAATTGAAACAGACCCAGAGTAAAATTTGAGCTAAGTGATTCTATTCCACCGTAAAGGTTCTGAAGTGACTTTATCCTGGGGCCTGAATAAATTAAATTAGTGGCTGTTTGTTTACTTCAGGCATTTTAAAAAGAATTCTGTTGGGTATCCCAATAAATACAAATATCAGACCATTGTGTGGTGATCAAAAGGGATGGTAGAATGTGTACTTGACTCTGATTAAGCATTCATTATGTTTCACAGAATTGCACAACTCTGATTTGTGTTTGTGTTTTTGGTTTTTTTTGTAGGATGACTTTGCACACAATCGGGAATTCATTACAATGGTCGTGTACAAGACTGATGGCAAAAAAGTTTACTATCCAGGTTAGTGTACCTTAATTGTCAAGAAGCTGATGTCATAAGTAAATGAAGAATTACACAGAATTTTGTGGAGAGGAAAGGCTCTTTTTGCTTTAAAACTTGATGCCTCACTAAGAGGTCAGTCTTATGAAATAGTTGTTTTGCTCTGTTTGATCCCACTTAAAGTCTACACTGAAGGAATAGGCCATTCTACACATGCTGTAAGCACTCTTAAGAGGTCTACATAGTCCTGCTGACACTTATTTTGATGCAGCATTTTCTTTATTTTTTCTGGGTTTTTTTCAGTGCCAGTAGTTAATGCTTAGAGGGAGCAGATGTTGTGCATTAGTTTCTCTAATAGCATAATTATTTCCTACATTTGTGAAATTATTTAAAGGTCTACAGCTTCCACAAAATGAAAATAATCAGGGTTAATTGTCCCATGAAGTTGGCTTAGTAAAGTACCTAAGCATGCTTATGAAATACAGGTGAACACTTCAGCATATTTCCAAGTATCAGGTATGGAATGTTTAAAATGTTCAAATTTTATCAAAATCTCACTCTTGGTCATTATATGTCAGATTCTTTTCACCTTGAGGAGAAGGGGTTTGGCTTTTGGAGCTTTGCTGTAGCTGTGAAGCAGCCATGTATGCTTTATTTCAAGACAAATAGCAGATCTGAGACACAGGCTGAGATACAGGCTGTAAAGGTAATGCCCAGGTTGAATGGATACACTGAAACTTTAAGGTAGAGCTAATAAGATCATGTTTTTATTCATTCTTTCCATCAAGTTAGAGATCACTAAGGATATTCCTTGGAATAATTCAGTGAAGGTGCATCTTAAAACAGGTGGATTTGGCCTGTTGCTTTTACAGATAGGAACCTCTTTAGAACCGAGTTTGCATTCAGGTAGCTGCTCATGCAGCAACTCCCTTAGTAGCTTTTAAAGCTTTTTTCACCAAAGAGTGGAATTCGTGGGACTTTTTCTATTGGAATGGCTGGTAAGCATTGCATTGTTCACATCTGAACTTGTTCCATCAACTCTGTTGACCAGTTCCCCTAGAATACAAGCTTCCTCTAGAACCCAAGACTTTCTGTGGAAAGAGCTGTTGACACCTGACCAAACCATCACCTGTTTTTGCACGAGCTTCTCTGTGAGGAGAAGCAGATGCCCAAGACTCGCTTCTGGTGTTGCTGGTAGTTGTAGCTGTGCTTATTTAACACGTGTGTCTCACTGAAAACGTTCTTGAAGGGGCAAACCTGAACACATTTGTATAGTAGATGGAATTGTTCAGTTGTGCTTGAAAGAGACAGTCTAGCAAGACCAGTAGCAAAAACTGAATGATTCATATGTTTTGTCTTGCTACACAAACTCTTTTAAAAACTTCTAATCTCACGAGCTCAAACTTGTTTAAAACCTTTTTCCATGGAAATAGATTGGTCAAGCTGCAGTATTATTTTTAACCATCTGTTAAAATGAGATGAGAACAAAGCAGCTTAATCCTTTGGCAGCAAGGCCGAGATTTCCCATTCCTAAGCTTCTTATTGTTTTATATTAATCCTTTCCCCTCTCCCATGTTGCTTTGTGGAAGGAAATAAAAGGACCTGATCCTGGGCCTATTGAAGTAATTGGCTAGACTTGGTCCTGCTTCACTGAAATTAAAAGAAGTCTGGAAAGAACCAATTAGAGGCCAAATAACAAATTACACTGTCTAATTGTAAAAGCAAACATTTGGGATCTTTCTAAGTACCACATGGGCATTGGTATTGGGATGCAACTACCTCTGTGTAATGATCGCAGGGATTTGAAGAGAGAGGGAGAGAAAGCGTGTGTGATTTAGTTAAAGGAATTAACGTGTTTTGAAGTATTGTTTACGAGGTGGCCAAAGATTTTGGCAGCTGGCGTTCTGGAACTGTCCAGCCAATGGAGAAAGGACAGACACTTCAGAGATTTTCAAAGAGTGCTTAAACATTCATTATCTTTCTCTTGAAATTTCAGCATAATTACAGTAGTCTTCTTTGAGTAGTGACTTTGGTGGGAGATGGATAAGCAGTCCTTGCGAGTCTTGGGATTTAAGCTGTGCTTTCAAGCACAGAATTTGTGTCTCGTCATGTGTGATGTACCTCTTCTGAAAACAGTAGTTGATACTAAGATGGGTAAATCTTGAGACACTCTTCTGTTCAGAGCACTCGGTTCTGTTCAGTCTAATCTTAGTAGAAGTTTACCAAGCTGGAGGATTTTATGGTCAGGGAAGCATGTTCATCCTTTTCTTTTTCAGCTGATCCTCCTCCGTATATTGATGGTATTCGGATCAACAGTCCCCATTATCTGACCAAGATAAAGCTGACCTCTCCAGGTTCCCATACATTCACCTTAGTGGTGTCCCAGTATGAGAAACAAAACACCATCCATTACACCATCAGGGTATGTGCTGTTGTTTCATAATGAATGTAAGCAGTTAAACCGTGAAGTGTCCTTTGTTTTCAAATTTGATTAAAATTCTTCTGAATCAATATTGCTATTTTGGGGAGGGAAGCTATGAATGATGGAGCAGAGCCAGTGGATTAAGTGTTTGATAACGTTCTCCATTTGTAGTTAAGATATTAGTGTGGTTTCAGTAATAAAATTTTAGTAACAAAATCAGCTGAAAAATACTCTTATTTCCTAGAGTAAAAAAATATCTTTGTACAGGCAGATCATTGGCTCTCTATGTATCCAAAATAAGCCTATTTTAGATCCTGGTTAAGTTTTAAAGTTTTTTTGACTTCTCTAGGTCTTGACTTAGGATTTGAGTTTTTCTCTTAACTAGTGAGTCACATAATGATCAATGCTAGATTTTTTTTTCACTGAAAAAAGAGTAAAATGCAGATTGTTTCCATTTTGCTTTTTTGTTGGTTTTTTTGGTTTGGTTTTTTTTGGGGGGTGTTATTTTGTTGGTTTGGTTTGGTTTGGTTTGGTATTTTTGTTTAGAAAAATTAAGTAGAACTAAGTCTTAGTCCCAGCACTGTTCTGAATTTTGAGTTGGACATAGGGTCATCTGATGGGTAATACAGGCATGTAGTGAACAAATAGCTAAAAATGTTGTGTAGGCAATTCTTTTTTTTTTTTTTTTAATTTGTCATTATTTCATTTTAAAAGTGCAAGATCAATGTGTGACCTGCTGCTTCTTTTACAACACAGGTGTATTCCTTGTGCAAGTTCACCTTTTCCAAGATTCCTACACCTTACACCATTTCCAAGCGGGTAAAGAAACATTTTCTTTTATGGGTCACAGGTTTGGCTTTTCCCTATTAGAGATGTACAAGGTTTTTAAATATGTGTTGATCCTACTGCCCCAGGTCCACCACAGAGGGTGTTGTTGCAGCTGTGCTACTGCAGACGTGCTGCAAAGCCTCTGTAGAACAGTCTGGCCTTTGGAACAACAACCCATACCCTAATAAGTCATCCCTCTGCAGAAATCAGGTTGTGCTAGGAATGATGCAGAGTGAAAAACCCCCCAGAAGCCTTGCTCATTTCCCCTTGGGAGAACTGCATGGTTTTCTTGGAAAAGCTCTTGGCATGATGGGACAAAATCAGCCATGCCAAACCAAAGGCACCAGTAGCAAGACCATAAGAAACAAACTTAGGATGGCAATATCGCAACACATTACTGTTCCTAAATATTGCAAAGACACCTCAAGGGTCTGTAACCATTGGAATAAGCACTGCCATTGCCAGACAGGATCAAGGAAGTATATCCATTGTACTTTTCCTGTAGAAGTGTTCCCTGAGAATACAGGAACAGGGGCAAGAGTGAAAAACTGGACTGAAATTAAGTCAGAAGCTCAGGCAGTTTTGGGGCCAGCTGCTGTTCATATTTCAGCTGTCAACATGAGCTGCAGTTACACCTAAAGCTGAAGTATAAATATAGCCAAGAGCTCATGGGATAAAGTAACTTGCATGTATTTTCATGTTTTAGCAGTTTTATCCTCAGGAAAGAATAAAGCAGCAGCTGTTAACTTTAGCTCCGTACCTACCATGCATACCCTGGGGAATCCTATTGTAGTCAGAAGTCTTCTGTCCAAACAGTAACTTGTTAAAGAAGAGAGAAACAAAGGGGTTTGAACCATAGTGGAACAGTCCATTTTCTAGGACACTCGTGCCTGAAGCCAAGGATTGCCTTACTTTGTGTGGTCAGGGGGACATGCTGGCTTGCAACTTGGCTCTCGAGTTCAGACTGTGTTCCATACCAGCTGTTATTTCTGGAACAGTCCCTTGAAGCCTGTTCTAGAGAATGGTGAGTGAATAGAGAGATTCCTGGGAGCAGCGAGATGATTTGTTTGGTTCTTCCAGAAACCATTGTCTTACATAGCTATTAAAAACTGGGCTTACTTTGAGGAAGTGAAGAGGTCAAAAACACATTAAAGGTGAAAAGCCTGTTTGAGGCTTTTTTGAGGAGGGACATCTGTTTTATGTTGTAATATGTTTGAAAAGAAGATTAAGTATGTGGAAAACTCTTCTTAATTATTTGAAGATGTCTGTCTAGTATTCAAAAAAAAAAAAAAAGACCAGTTTTTTATCCAAGGCCAGTTCTGTCTTTAGGATTGAGTACAAAAAGTTAGTTGCCTGTATTTAATGCCTGTTTGGTGATTGCTTAGCAGTCATCACACTCAAAAGCAAGCAGAGAACTAATTCACAGTTTAGCAGTAAAAACAAGTTCTGTTAGATGTCCTGTACTGGAGTCAAGTGGTCACCTCTGGAGCTCACCAAGCCCTAATGTGATTCCTGGAATTAAGTGTAGCAGAAGTGGAAAAGGGCTAGAAAGCTCAACAACACACAGCAGTTTTAGGTTCCTGGGTAGCAGCGTGGTAGGGGGAGAAATCCCCCTTGCTTCCATACTTACCATGTTTTAGGGGTTTGGGCACTGAGTGAAGAAATTAATTCACAAGGGAAAATGCTGCCCCTTGCCGATTTGACGGAGACAGGAGGGAAGTAACAGGAGACATGGATCTCAGCTATAAATCTGTGGGAATGCCTGACATGTCTTACAAGTCTAACCTTTCAGTTTAATGACTAGCAGGAGGAACTTTTAGAAACAGATGGTCTGTTTCTCAAAGTCTGAGCAGTATTTTTCCTCTTGTGTGTCTTTGTCCTTGCAGGATCTGTCCTTACGGTTCTCTTGTCACTGCAGGGCTGGTTCTCAGAGTGCACAGAGGTGATGGACAGGGCTGGAGGCAGAGGTCTTTAAAAGCAAAGAATACAAGACTATTAGTGTTGTACTGCCTGTATCACTGCTGTTCCTCATTTAACCCAATGGAGGAGTGTCTGAGGAAAACAAAATAATCTGTGTAGTCTAATACATGTGGGATAGATGGGAATGTGGGTCTTTTGTTAGCTGCAGTTTGTCATCGTCAGAAACAGTCACTCATTGCTTGTTTAATGTAAGCTGGAAAAATACAGAACATGTCTAAGGGATGTAAGGCTCTGATCGAGGGGGCAGGGAACTGCACGAGACTTTGTGAACGCTTAACACAATCTTTCACTTCACTTTCAAAATTAGGAGAGGTCACTAAAGTAACCTCTAGAGTGAGAGGACCCTCTAGTCTTGTTTGTGTGTGTCTATAAGCAATACAAATCCTTAGGATTTGTTTTCTGTACTTTTGACTTCTTTCAGGTTAATGGACAGTGGAAAGGTCACAGTGCTGGAGGATGTGGAAACTTCAGAGACACCTACAAAAATAACCCCGTTTATCAATTCCAGCTGGACAAGAATGGGCCATTGCTAATTGAACTACGGGGCCCGAGGTTTGTAGAGAATACTTGTCCATCAATACAGCGAAGGCACTGCATGCCAAAGATAAAGATTTGTCAGTATCCCCTTGGGGAGGGTGGGAAGCTCATGGAAAATCCAGATGACAAGGTGTGGGAGTTGACTCAGATTTAGTACTATTTATGTTTCTATCTTTACCATCAGTAGTGTTTTAAACCTAGATGTTAACTACTGCGGGAAATCCTTGACCTATAAGGATAGCAGTAGCCTTCCTTTCTCTTTAGTTGTGGGTCTGAGCAGAGCTACGGAAGAAGGTATAAAGGACTTTTCTTCTTAAAACTAATTATGATCATAATTCCTTTTATTTTATAGTAGAGCTAATATGCAGGATACTAAACTCCTACAAGCTCTCAAACATCTCTGAAAGTGCATTTACTCTGCCACTAGCAGGCCAGGAGAAGTGCTGGATGTCAATGTCCTATAAAGTAGACTTATGCAGGCCAAATTCCTTTAACACAATTAATGATTACCTCAAAATACCAGTATCCAGCACTTTTGAATGGCAACATCTCCTGACCTGCAGTCAAGTGTTTATCCTTTGCAAAACTGTTTGCCCTTTGCAAAGTGGGCTCCACAAAATGGCAGAACTTTTCTATCTCTCCTCCCCTCTTTGAGGAAACTCCTTCTCTCATGAAATGAAGATGAAGGCAGAGGTGTGGCTGTGTGGTTCCATGAATTGAGCAGTTTTTGGTATGCATTTTTTTCTGCACTTGCACATCATATTTGGGTAGTTTGAATGACAGGGGCAGTGGTGCCTGTCACATGCATTAACAGGAGCAGACAAAGTGTCCCAAGTTGTATTGCAACATGAGAAATTCTGCTGAGATCGCTGACACTGAGTCAGTCCTCTGATAGCAATCAGATCACACCCCAGGATCTGTGCCATGTGGCACAAGAGTGTGTCACAAGCTTAACTACTTGGATTCTGCTTGAGTGCACAGGCAGGCTCCTAGCAGGCATTTTCCCTGCAGTCTAGTTCTAAACCTGAACTGAGTTCTGTCCTCCTCCAAATTCTACATTCACATCACGGTAAATTTGACTTAACATTTCTGTCACAAATGTGACAAAACTTTTAGATGTCTTTCAGTTACACTGTATAGTTTTTAATAACTAGCCCTCTTCATGGTAATCCTGATGACCCAAATATCTAAAGCAAGTCTGTCGTGTCGCTTGCAGGCAATACAGCGTTGGTTTTGAACTCATCACCGTCTCGACAGTGGGAGATCCTGGTTCCTATGGCTTTCAGAAAAAAAGCAGTGGTGACTACAGGTAACAACACTTAATGAAGTCTGTATGGAGGTTTGAAACATACTTTAGATCCCATTTCTAACAGGTAGTTTTCTTTATCATAGGTGTGGATTTTGCTACTTGGAGGTGGAGAACACATTTGCTGGAGTTTACAACATTATCCCCACCACATTCCTGCCTCAACAAGAGGGCCCTTTTTTCTTAGATTTTAACAGTACTACTCCTCTTAAGGTGTCACAGCTGCAGTGAGGAGACAGAACTGTCCAGTGCTGTTTAAAGAGATGGTGTTGATCTGTCCAACAGCCTGAGAACAGGTGAAGAACCCTTACTACACATGCACAAAAGAAAATTACATCCTGAGTTATAGCTAAAAGCATGGAATCATGGATTGCCAGCTAATTGTGGCAGGGAGTTAGCTGTGGGTTTGCTGCTATGGTCCAGGAGTGAGCATTGTTCAGCAGGCTTGGGAATAGGCTAAAATGCATAGATTCAAATGAACCAGCAGAACTCAATGTGTTGCAGTTTTTCCATACTTTGAATCAAAGTCTAGTGAGTTACAAGAAAAACTAACATTGAAATTCCCTTCTCCCAACATACAGGGTATATAGGCTAAAGATTCTATTCTTAAAAGTAAACATGTAAGAAAAAAATGTTCTTGTGTATCCTGCTTATTCAGTCTCAGGACCAAATAGCTTTTATTATATATTTGTGCTGCTATCTAAAATGTTTTCAGCACTGAACTGGTTCTCACATCTAAATGTAAATGTACTACTGCTGAGCCGGTAGTATTCCATGTGGTAACTTATCTGGAATATGTACATAGGAGTAAAGGAAAAGGAAGGTTCCAGCTTTAGCTGTTTCTGAAAGCAGAGCAATGGCTTTGCTCATTTTACATGTACTTTGAGAGCTGTTACTTCATATCTGTATGACTTTAGTACATAATACAGCATGAGGTTCTGTGGCTTTCTTCCTGCCAGCTGCCAGACCGAGGTTGATCCCGATGAGCAGGAAGGACAGGAGGTTATCCAGCAGTAGTGTCCAGGCAGTGCAGCACAGCCTTCCTCGAGCAGCTATGAAAGGTTTTCATCTAAAGATCCCCTGTAAGATTCACTGTATCTTCTGAGGGTAGTCTCAGTTGCTGGTGTAAGGAGATGGGGAACTGCCCACCATCAGCAACTCAGCAAAGCACTGTTTTATTTTCATCACTTTTATAAGTATGTATCCCGGAGGGAATGATCATTTAAACTTCTCCCCCCGTACACCACAGCTGCAAGGAATGCACTTGCTGATTCCATTACACAAGACATCTTCGAAAAGATACTTTTTTCCTTGTAAGTTCAGTATCATCAATAGAAGCAGGGTCAGAGTTCTTAAAAAAATAGTGGAGGTGGGATTAATGCAGAACAAGTGGTTTTTTTAAGAAGCCTCACATCTGTGCTCTTCCTCTAGGTCTACTTACATTCTATCTGAGGAGGATTCAAGATAGCTTTTTATTTAATGCCAACTGCCTCACAGATCCTGAAATGGATTAAATTTTGTCATTTTTACAAAATTTACAATATTTGACATTTGGGGGAGAGGGTATTTTTAAAACAGCCTTGGGAGTTTTGCT
Organism: Mohoua ochrocephala; assembly: GCA_013398855.1. NCBI lineage: Eukaryota > Metazoa > Chordata > Aves > Passeriformes > Acanthizidae > Mohoua > Mohoua ochrocephala. The sequence continues at coordinate 192,581 of VZTA01016611.1, forward strand.
GCCATTCAAACTAGCTTGGCAGTTTTCCAGGCAAAAAGGTAGCATTTAAATCTTACTTTAGAGCACAGGTGTCACTTGGCCATTGGGAAACTGAGCACACATTCTACAGGAGCACCAGAAATAGCTGTGGGCTAAAAATTATTCCCACAGAAATCTGCTGTTAGTCCCTCTCCAGAAAGTACAAGAACCTTTTGTTTCATTTCCTTCATCAGACAGCTGCTTAACAAGTGTCTAGCGCTGAAAGGGCAGCGATAGCTCATGCCTTTGAAAACACATGCCTTGCTGACTGCAGTTCTCTCAGAGACCATCTGGGCTAGGGAATTCATGACAAGTTTGTCACAGAGTGACTTACCTTCGTATGCAGGGAAGTTTCTGATGATTATTGCCATAAAGCAATAGAGGGAACAGCAGGGGCACAAGCTGAGAAAAAAACCAGAGTAGTTTCTTTGTGGTTATGCTTGGCTTTTGGAGTATGTGCCAAGGACTGCTTCATCCCTGCAAAATGACAATTTCATTCAACTTCCATTTTCCTTACAAGTTTCTGTTGAGTTTTCAGCTGAGGCTAAACCAGAGTAGCAGTGGAGTCCTCCATGTACCTTATCACCTCTAAAGTCGGAGGTAGTGAGGAAGTCTCAGCTGAGTATCTTTTTGGCAGTACAAAAGGCAGATGCCAGAAGAGCCAGCTTTCAGCACCAAGTTCTTGCACATTCTCTGCTGTTTGAGATCAAGCTGGTAGACTTGCCTACAGGAAAATCTGTTGTTGTTCTTCAGTATTTGGTTTCTACTCGGCAGGAAGGAGGTTTTCTTTTTTTTCCCCCCTGAGCACAAGTTAGTGCCAAAGCTTATGCTGCATGAAATGAGCATAAGGCTCAGCTTCCGTACTGTGCTGAACTCAAACTGAACTGAACTAAAAGTAAGAAATGTACTCACTTTCCTAATGCCAGGCAAAGGCATTAAGGACGAAGGATCCTGTCCCCACCAGGGTACACCAATATTTCTTACACACTCAGAACAGTGGATTTGGCTTATCCCCATTAAGGCACAGGACTTAAGCTTAGTGTCAAGTCTTATATATATATAAAACAAATTCTATTCAAATATTGTACCTGCATAGGCTACTAGAATGCCATCACTGTGCATTTCCCTTCAGATATATGACAGAATGCTCAGGTGGAGTATTTAAGAGGTACTACAAAATATCCGTATAAATTGTAGTCTAGAGATTCTGGTTATGGCAAATTACTTTTACAACAAAGTTTTCTTGCCTTTTTTTCTCAAGAAGAAATGTTGATGTAAGCATTTATGGTTTGCTTTAATATTGTCTGTCAAATATATACTTTTATATTTTTTCCACAAATAAATCTGGAAAAAATTATTGCAAAGGGAACTGATCCTTAGATTTTAACATGACCTCAGGCCACTAAGTTAAGCTTTTCTTTCCCCTGTACTGTTTAGTGTTTTTTGAGCCGTAGGACAGAGAACACAGTTTGTTCTGTTTGTTCTGTTAGGAAGACACGGGTTAGCCCTTGGTTGACCTGATCCCTCAGTTCTCAAAGATTCAGTGGGATGTAGTACCGTGGATGAATGGTATCAATAGCTTCTCTCCCAACTGCCCCAGACTGTGGGTCTGAGTTCAGTCCTCGTCTCCTGCTGCGAGCTTCCTGTAACTATACTGTACAGTAATTATGCACTTAACCACACACTCTCTGCAGCCTTTGAACAGCCACCTCTTTAGAATTAGGTTTGTGTACATACAGTAGAGGTTTTCATCGCTTCGTCTACAAGGACACTGAAATTGTTTGATAATACCAAAGAGAAGTAGAACTCCTAGGTTAACACTTGCTTTATACATTCTCACATCAGGGCAGATGAAGCAATCATGTATACTTTGATACACCAGAGGCTTATTTTTATACCCATGAAGGCAGCTACCATCATGTTACACTTCAGAATCCATGAAGAGCTTAAGTAAAAAGTAACTGGAGAAAGCTTGTTCATTTGCTTGTACTCCACAGCAATGTATGTTCATTTAAGTCTGTCATATTTATAATTATGGCTTTTATGAATTTTAAAATAAAATGAGTTTTCCATTAACTTATTAGACACACGGTTCTGCCTGTTTCCTTGCACATTTGAAAGGTGATTTACCTGCCAAGTCCGGGGCTCATCAAGGAGGAAGGCTGCAGCACGATCTTTCAGCAACTCTTGCAGCAGGGTGGAATAAAAGGAAGGGCAGAGGGGGTTCAACACCCTTTCAAACTTCCAGATCAATGGTTTTACCCAGCTGGGAGCTGAACCCAATCAGGACATATGTAAGGCAGCACACACGCAAAATTAATTCATTGTGCACAAGCGTGGGAAGTTTGGGTTTCCAGTCAGAACTGGCACGATGAGAAGAAATGTGATAGCAAGAGAGGTTAAAAAAAAAACAAAAAAAAAAAAGCACCACCAAAACAACCATCCAAAGAACCCAGGAAAATATGACAGGTGTCGACTGGGAGGTCTGCAAAAGTGAGATTCAACCACAAAGACCGCTGCTAGTTTTGGTAACTGAATGCAGCACAGACAATAGCTCAACTATGAAAGTTTAAGTAAAAACACTCAATACAACGTGGCACTTCTGTACTGCTTTTCATATTTAATACTGTCTATCCCAGCTTTTCCCCAAGTAAGGGTTGCATCAGAAGTTGGAACCACAGATTTCTTTCCTAAGCATTTTCTGGGCCTGGGAACTGCTGGCAGTGAAAGATTTCAGCCCTAAGGTCTTCAGAAGATGTAAACAGCTATAATGTGATGAATCTATTATTTTTATGAAAACAGGATTCTTTGCCTCCAATTCTGCATGGCTTTACAGCCAATTTCAGCAGCATTAGGTACAGAGGACTTATGTAACAGAATACCTCCCTCCTCCTGCACGCTAAGCGGGTTTTGGAGAACCTGACTAAAGCTCTGATCTTGTGGCACGGTTCAGAATGAAAAGTGAACCAAGTATGCAGGGATTTGGGAAGCTGGAAAGAGGCACCACTTGCCCGCATACCACAATGGATTCTAACACCAATGTGACCCCAGCTTGCAGCCTTCAGCTGGAAGTGGGTATTTGGAGACTAAATTTGCTGTGGGAGAAGATTTGGTTCCCAGCACTTGAGATAAACTTCACTTGCACAGACTCAAAATGTGGAAAACAAAAATGTTTACTGTAGTGTGAAGAATTTTACATTAACTTCGAGAATAGATACACAAGCTGTGGCAGGGATGAAATACAACAGGACTGCAAAAACATCGAATAGAAAATACTTTGGGCAATACTAAAATTCCCATCAAATTAACGATATAAACTGACATTTTAGATAAAATGGTGCTTTCAGAAATGCTTAGTCACCAAAACTGAAGAGTCCTAGGATTTTTACTACCACTTATTAGCATAATTATCAGACACTACTACTGCCTAACAGCTGCTGGCAAAACATGCCCCGTGCCCTTTCTAGTTTTATTGAACACTTTGTCTAGGGCATACTAAAATCCCAAGTCCCTTTAACAGTTATAAACCCCCACACAGTACAACCTACAGAGAAGCTTAAGAACACATTGTCAATCTACACTGGCAATTCCTTTTCTTCATGCATATTTCAAGGGCAAACCCCTTATCATAATCGTCCTGAAAACATCTATGACTCCCATTTTTGAGGGGGGGAAAAAGAAAAAAATAACACTTAAAGTGCTGAAAAATAATACTTCACTTCTCAGGGGAGCGGAAGGGCAAGGGGCCAATCAACTCTTTTTGGTCACTGGAATCACCTGCAGAGTCCAAGCCAGACTCAGGAAGGTGTCTAGAAAGGGCCTCCCACTGCTGGGCATTACCATCCCCTTCCTGTCATCCGTCTGTTTTAGAGGCTTTTAGAGGCGTGACTCATTTTATCCTTTCTGTGAGCACCAAGGGAAGAGTGAAGGCTTTCAGACCCCACACATGCAACAGTTTTGCTGTATACAAAATATTTCTACAGTTTCAGCATAATACAGACAAATACAGATGTTTAAAGATTATGCCACTTGTACTCAAGAGATCGGTTGTATCTAAAGAGCATTTCATCCTACAAAACCGAAGCCAAACCGCTCTCTGCAAATGTCTGGCTTGAATTTCAGACCCCCGACTGGCATGAATTTACACGGGAACATTACTAGTTATTGCTTCAGCCAGGCTGCTACAAAACAATTTACAAAGTCTGTGAAATATGAGCACAGCTTAAACATTTGATAACTCGTCCGGCCTACAAAGGATTTACTGAATAAAAACTTCAGCCCTCCACATCAATTAAACTTCTTAGTGCATTTTTAAATTCTCAGAGTAAACGCTTAAGATTTGGCATATATTATTGGCACAACGTTCTTCAAACACTTAGAAGTTCATGTATAAATATTTAGACTCCCATTAATCAGGACGGGGCACGAGAAGGACTCAGCCAATCTGGGCAGCTTTCCTGCCTGCGCATATTCCCTCTTTGATTTTCATGCACTGAAGGGAGAGCTGCTTCATTCGGTTATCCAGAGCCAGCCCTTCAGTGGAGCTGCTCCTGGTGCTGCTCCTATTCTTGTTCGCTCTGTCGCTTGTCTTGTTCTCAGCCCCTTCTGCCCTATCCCCTGCAAAGAAAGGATTAAACTGGATGTTAAACCCGGATTCCATTCTACAAGTTAAGCTTCAAGCAGGTGCCTCTGCAGCTTCCTTTGCCAAAGCACAGAAATTACAGGAGCAAGATGCTTTAACAAAACCAAGTCGGCCTTCCAAGCCGTGCTCATCTTGTGCATTGCATCAGCAAATTAGTGAGAACAGTCTTAGGATAGAGCAGACAAGGGCAGGGGTAATCCTCTAGTCTGAATTAGTCAGCCAGGGCTGGCAGAGCCTGCAAGAAGCTCCTTCTGGCATGTTATTTTTTTGTGGGGATTTTGGGGTTGTTTTTTCCCCTGGAAAGCAAGTTTTTCAAAAAGCAGGACAGTAATTGAAATAAATAAACTCAGATTTTCCTCCAAATAAATGTACCATGAGAATCCCACCAATCACTTATTTCGTGAGAAATCTCAAACCCCTGCACTAAGCCAGAAGTGGGGAACGTTCCCAGCCAGAAGAACGATATTTAATACATTATAGACATTGCTGTTAACTTTGAGACACGGGGCCTTCCACAACTGCCTTCCCCAAAGCAGCAGCCAGCAGGTCAGAGCATTCCCTGGCATATGCCTAGGGGATCTGGGAAGGTTTTCCTGCTCCCTTTATGAAGCTGAAAAACACTGGCCCAGGGCGAATCCAGCTGTGCGTACCTCTTTCAGCTTCACACTCCGGGGAGGAGGCCCCGCTGCATTCGCTCCGGGGGCCGAGGACAGGGAAGATCATCCCAAACTCCGAGAGGGAGACAGGGCTGGGCAGATCCAGGCTTCCAGGTCGTGTCGCAGGAGGAAACTGAGCGGGCACGTCACAGGGACTCGTAGGGCCAGAGCTGAAGCTGGACACCGACTGAGTTTCTGAATCTTCTTCGGACACAAAGCTGCTGCCGTTATCATCCTCAAACACTTCTGAAGCCACTGCAATGTTCAAAGAATGTTCCAGTTAGTAACTCAAGCCCCCCTCCCTGCACCTTCCCAGGCAAAGGCAGTTTTTCAGGTTTGCATCTTCCATACACGGACACACTGCTAACCCATGGGCTGCCCCCTCTGGTTTTCTGCCCCCAGCACAAAGCCTTAGCCTGGTTCTGCCCTGAGGAGCAGCACGCCTGCCAGCCAGGCCATGCAAGGCCAGCTCTGCAGTAGCTACTGCTCCTCGTGCCAAGAAGCTCTTGGGTTTTTACTGACTCTGCTGGCCTTGTTCACTCGTGGTCTTCAAAAGACAGCTCAGGTTGGAGACCTAATTCCCTGTGTCTGCCTCCCCCAGCACTATCTCGATCCCAGCACAGCCTCCTGGTTATTTAAGGCGCTAATTAGAAAGACATAGGTCCCAAGATTTCTTTCTGAATGAGGATCACCACACAACACCAAATTAAAAACAAAAAAAACAACACAGATACTTCTCCCTGCTCGTGTTTGCTCAGATCTGAATTCTAATTAAAGCAAACCCTCTCCAAACTGTCTATCTAGATTAAGCTGCAGGGCCCTTATGAGCAACCAGAGGAGAAACCCATTAAAGGTTCCATTTTGTGCAACACAAGGGTGTAGATTTTGCTGAAATTCAACACACTTCAGAGGCTCATTGCAGGCTGGGGACCAAAGACTCCTGCACACAAGCAGTCCCACTGGGATCAGAAGGTTCTCTACATGCATCAGCCTCTACGCTACACAAGTGTTTGCTGGAATCACACTGGCCTGAAGAAGTCCAAGACACAGCAAGACATCCACAGTGACCTGGGGTTATCTTCAATTCCTCCTCCTTGCAATTCCTGCCATTGTTAGCGAGGCTCAGAGTCGCCTTGGAAGAGCAGCAGGAGCAAAGCAGCAGCGTTAACAAAATGGCTCAAAGGAGAAGCTTCAAAGAAGTCCTTCTGTCACCTTGGCAGCCTGGGGCTCACAGGCACCACTCGGACACGAAGGTGCCAACAGAGGCAGCTACTGACGTGATTATGGCAGAGAGGTTCAGCCTCCTTCTGCTGGACTTGCAGATTGCAAAACTGCACTTACATGTTGCATAATTGACCTAAAAGGCTTCAAACATAAAGCAGATAACAACATTATCCACCTTCCTGAGCCCCCTCCAGGGCACTTCATGCTCAGAGACAGCTTTTCTTGTGGTTTGGGTTTTGTTGTTTTGTTTTTAATGAAGTCAAATCCAAGACTGCAGCGGGGCCTTTCTTCTCGCTTGCTGCGTTTCATCAATGTACGGTGAGCAGTACACATAACTTTGCAGGGGGCGAAAGCAATAAAAGGTTTGGCAAAAAAGATGTTTCCAATTAGAGTCCTCTGCTTGGCAAGAAGCACTGACATCAGGCAGCCTACAAGCGGCACAACTTAAGCTGTAGCTTCCTTTTCACCATCTGAATTCACCGTGAAGCACAGGAGCATCTGCAAGGGCCAAGAAACTCTCGCTGATGACGAGGTGTTTTATCCAACTCCGGCAGACAGAAATCAAGATATAAAAGGACCTTGGAGGAAACCTTCCCCCGTGTTACAATGAGAGCTTAATCCAGGCTATTTTAGCTATTAACTCTGGCAGGCTGCTAGTCCTGCCCTGTCATAACCCAGTTCTGTGCTGGCACCAGGCACAAGCTGATGTCCTTCCACCCATGTCAGACTGGGCAATTCAAAGAGAGCACGCTGCTGGTCCTTGTCTGCAGCCTCAGCCAGTTAATATTAATATTAATTAATATTAACTTTCCTGGCTCTTTCTGCCCCTCTATCCTAGGCCCCTGAACTCCTTCAGCACGAGATACCCTTAACTCCGCTGTATCTAAGGCTTTCAGGAGGCCTTCTGCATGAGGAGGGGGACTTGCGGGTATCCAAAAGAGGCAATTCCTGCCCAGCTCGGAAAGGGTCCCCCTCAGGAATTCAGGGTGGCAGAAGATAAGCAGCCACACCAAAACCTGGCTGCATCAGCTGTCCAGACACAGCACTCGCTGCTGCAACTCAGGTCCCAGCTGCACAGTGAGAGAGCGCCAACACACCGTGCAGAAACTCCTGCCATTGCAGAGGGTGGAGGCCAGCCCAGGGCTGCCTCCCAGCTCCCACGGCTCACACAAGGCTGTACCACAGCCCTACAAGGCCTCAGTGCCAGTACACACTGGTGTCTATGGGGAAATGGCATCTTCTGCCTTTGGGCACCAGGGTTGAGCAATTGTGAACTTCTGCAATCCTGACCTAGACTTTTCCCTGCAGAAATGAAACTGAAATACAAATTAAACTGGAATTTGTGGGACTGGGCAGCAAGAAGAAGACTTTCTGCATCAAGAAGGGGAAAAATTGTCCAGGAAGGAGGCAAAAGTAGGCCACATGCAATGTCCATCTATCCACTTTCACCCACAGCCAGGACAAATGCAAACTCGCCATATAACAGACCCTGCAACACAAGGTCCCCACGTGCCACCAGAAAGCAGAAGTTACCTTGCTTGCTTGGAGGTTGTTGCTGTCACCCATCTCTCCTACAGAGCCCCTCAGCACACTGCACCAGCATATTGCTGCTTCTTCACTTCCCTTGTTCACAGCACACATGCTCTGCTGAAATCACATCCTGGCAAAAGACTCTGCAGTGCCAAGGAGCTTATCCTTACACGCTTCCGCGTGAGCATCACACCTTTCTGTGCTACTGTAGCCACAACTTGAGCTCCCCCTGCCACAGGCCCAGCACTGGAAGACAAGCACTCGATCCAAAAGGTCTGCTCCCAGACTGGCTGAATAATCTGCGAGAGCCTGCGACCACCCCAGGCGAGTCACTGCCAGCAGCGCCACTGGTGTAAAGTTAGACATACGCTCTGAAGTGCTTTAATCTTGCTCCTTACACACATCCCTGTACAAAAAACTACAGGGATGTTAAGGGAACGGCTGATGCACTTTAACTCATTACCCTTTCCCTTGAAAATTAGCTATTAAAGAATGTAATCAACTCCTGCAATAACAAGCAGCGTCACAACTTAGCCACAGTCCCACAACGGCCAGCACATTTCAAAACTGCAGAACACACAGAGCAGCCCTAACATCAGCATTTCTTACGACGCCCATGGGACATTCCCAAGCACGACAGCGCTCTGTACTCACTGGAGACGGTGTCTGACTCCGGTTTACTCGCTGACAGGTCTTCCACAGAGGTATTGCTCCCCTCGGCACCCACGCCACACCCTCGGGGCCCCATGGCAGTGGACCTTCTCCTCTCATGAATCTCATCGGAGATCATCTCCAGGTTTTTCAAGGCAGTCTTATACTCTCCCTTCGCCAGGGCCAGTTTGGCCTGCAGGTCGTCCACTGTTTTCTTCAGTTGCTAACAAGGGAAACAGGTGTTAGATGGACTCTCACTACAAACAAGGCACAGCACGCTGTTATGTGTGTCCAGGTGCCCTGGCTCTGCACAGGCAAGCACAAACCAGGGCTGGTACCTAGGGGATGGCAGAGTTCAGAATTCAGAAGCAGCCTGGCACAAGCAGCGGCACTTGTGAAGGAGACAACAGGAAGGCCAGCCACGGGAGCCAGGGACTGGGACTGCCTCTGGAGCGTGGTCATGGCCCCTGGCTAAGCACAGAGCAGAGGCCCTGTTAACGTGGGAACACGCAGGATCTCTCCTCGACAGGAATGCACTCTCAACTATGTCACTGCTGATCCCAGAACCACCCCAAGGTTTGCTGGCAGCCCCTGTCTGCAGGGCACAGCAGGGCTGGGGGTCACCCCTGAGGGGGCTAAGCCCCGCTCTCTGCTGAGCACCAAACCCATCACTTCTGCTCACCAGACCTGCAGAGCAGAAAGCAGCAAACCTCAAACCCTGACAGCTGTAATACAGCAGTTCCTGTGTCCCCAGGCACAAACACCACCCTACAGCAAGGGCAAAAGTGTTGTACATCCTATCTCCCAAAGGGGAAACACCGACTGTGTGGCTGTGGCTGTCTCGACGCTGGCTTTTATTGTGCATTAAAAGCAATCTGTGCTGTCTTTTTTTCACACAGTTTACACAATCACCTTGCTTCAGGAAGGCGCTGAGCAGCTGCCATGGAGAAGCAACAGGCCCACAAACAGTGGGCCTTTGCCCATGGAAAAAAGGGAACTTCTCAAAAGATGCTTCTAGGCAGATGGGATTATTGGGCTGGCACCCAGCCCAGGGCAGGCAAGGGTTCAGCTTGATGGAGCAGCAGCTGCAGGCAGGCAAGGCAGAGGAGGAGAGGGCACCCAAGCCTGTATCCTGGTGAGGAAAAGGGTGCACACCAGCGTCTCTGAGGCTCACAAAATGCTGTTGAGTCTCAGGCAGCCCAGGGAAGGGCTCACAAAACTGTTGTGGGACACGCCTTGCGCCCCAGACAAGGAATGGGAATCCTTTTCTAGCTAGGCTCCTACTGACCCAGCACCCCACTGGAGCCTTCCTGCACCCATGGCCAGCAGTCCAAGGCAACGTGCTCCACGTAAACCCTGAGCACATCCCACACAACAACAGCACCGGCCACTACCCTGCAACTCCAAGGAGCCAGGCTCCCCATTTTGGGGGCCACATGCAGCAAAAGTCATTCAAGTAGAGTGTGATTTTTGCATTTGAATTTGTAGGGCTGCTCTGCCCTCCCAGCCCTGGCAGCTCCAAGACTGGCTGCAATAGCAGGGATTACCGTCCCACACAGAGCTGCCATGCCCACCCCAGGGCCACTGTGCCCTGCAAGGCATGTGCTATGCCCAAGCACTGGCCAGACATCATTGCACCACACAGAATGCAGCGCAGAGATGCCAAAAAGCCCTGGAAGCCTATCCAGCCAAATCCCAAATCCCTCTTCTGCCAAACCCCAAATCAGAAATTCACATCTGTGTGATGTTTGAGCACTGCAAGCAGGTTACTTATTCTGTTAATTGATCCAACCAGTGGACATAAAAGAGCACCCCAAGGACAGTTAAACAGTCTCAAGCACAAAATATAAGGGGGAAAAAAATGAAACCCACAACAAACAAATAAACCCCAGACACATTAAACGACAAGAAGCAAAGACAGTCAAACTGTACTCCTTTGGTTCTGACAGAGTTCAAACACTCGTATTTCACACAAGGAAACAAAGACTCTCTTAGTCTTTTATCTTTAAAATGTGCTTAGCAAATTGCTCAAGAGGTTTTGAATTGGTTCTGTATAGAAACACAGCACAGTTGTCAGAGCACTTTAGATGCAATTTCAGTATTTACTGTAAGCAGTAAAGAGTTTCAGATGGATCTGAATTACATACGTACCTCTAGTTGGACATAGTACTTCGCCTTGAGTTCAAAATAAGGTCTGTGGAAAAACAAAGAACAGTTGTTTACAATCACTGGGGCTGAATGCAGTGTGCTGGCGTGGGAGTTGCTCTCTTTGTAGCATTAACACAGCTATTTTGTGTATCACTGCAATCCCAAGAGACCGCTATCCAGATGATGGAACACCTACACATGCTCTCAGTGTCTCTCTCTCTCTTACTCTCTAATGCATCTATTTCTCGTGGATCTTTTGACCTAAATACAGATTGCAAAATTCCAGTTTTTGGAGTTGACAGCATAATTCCTCCAGGCCTAGATTCTGCAAGATATTTAAATGTAACATCCAGCTTCAGGCATAGGCATCCTCTCTCTGCTCAGCTAATTTCTGAGCCCACAGCGCATGTAAATCCCCACAGAAGGTGAACCTGCTCCGTGTTCAGGTGTGGGGGGTGGAGGGGCAGTTCTTGGGTTTTTCAGTGAAGGAGAGGGTGTGAAGGGAGGTCACATACAAGGGCACAGCACTTCCCAACAGTGGCCCACCAGGCACTTCCCTAAACTTGTTTATAAGGTTGCAAGAGGACAGGGGTATAAGAGGTGCAATGCAAAGCCTAGAAACCACTTTCCAGCCTCAAAGTTCTGAAACCCACGAGCCAACATAATCTGATACAACACTGAGCAGCCACAAAAAAAAAAAAAAA
>VZTA01016611.1:204168-225967 GCA_013398855.1 Mohoua ochrocephala
AAAAAAAAAAAAAAAAAAAAAGCCCTGTTATTTCAGCAGGGCTCACTACCCTCCTCCCCTCTCAGCAGCTCTCCTGGAAAGTAGGGAAGGGACAATCAATCAGATATGGTTTTACACGAAATAGAATGTGAACTACTCTTGTCATGTTTCTACCCTGACAGAAAGGCTCTTCCGAGCTGTAAGCCCTACTGCAGCTGCATTTTGGACTGTGCACTAGAATTCAGGAGTGTGAAACTGTGGCTTTCTGATCCTATATTCTTTGAAGGGTTGAATTCACTACACGGTCACACACAAAATAACTGAGTTGTGTTTCCATTAGAGTAGGTTATTTCCAGCTGTGATATTTTTAAGCACCCTCCCACCGTCACCAGGAACGCACAGCCAAGTCTTGATGTTTCCAGTGACAATGATCCAGCCAAAATGCACCTCTGCCTTCCCTTACTGGGACATAAACCTGCCCAAGGCTACACAGATGCACCTGCCAGGCAGGATAAAAAACACTGCAGTGGAGAATTTGGATCCAACAGATAAAGGACTCCTACAGCCGTACCCCAAAGCAAGGGTAGCGCACAGATACTGACAGAACGGTGTTGCAGGAAAATACGCACAGCGAAAGCAGTGAAACCCACTCACCTCAAACGACCTGATTCTCAGCCTTCCTCGCCCTGGTGCCAGTTGGGAGGGAACAACCAGGCTTGAGTCCTAACCTCCCACTAGCTTCCACGAGCCTTGGGAAAAGTCCCCTCTCTGTCAGCGACAAGCACGCGTGTGTGTGCATGGTGTGCACAAACACCACACGGATGCATGCGTGTGCATACACAAATACGTCCACGTGCACACGCGAGCAGGAATGGCTGCTGGCAACGGGTAAGGAAAACGCCACCTCAGCCACCGAAAGGAGGCCGAGAGCCTCGCACAGAAACACTCCTGCTCACTCATGGCTCACACACAGACAGGCACCCGATGCCAGCAGGAACCAGGGCACTGGCAGGGGAGGGACTCCCGTGTCCCGGGGTCACTTCATTCCCTCACATCCGTGGCCCTGTAGCCGCTGAGGGCTGGTCTGTAACTCAGCAGGGCGGGAGCATCGCTCACGGATGCAATGGGTGTCCCACCTCACCGGCTGGCTGAGTCCGGGGCACTGCACAAAGTGCTTCTCAAGTCGATGACGGGCAAGAGTGAAAGGCACTTCGCCCAAGTCACCAGAGCAGAAAGTGACTTCCAAAAACCAGCTAACACAGGCAAGTTCATTATCCTACAGCTCAGAGGCACTGAGCCAGAAGATCTGGTGACTGTTAAGAACATGCAGCCGTATGCACATTCACAGCTTACAAGCAAGTAAGCACCCAGAAACTAAATCAAAAGCAAAACCAAAACAAAACTATCCAATAATCCTTCGCTCATCAACTTTACACGGCAAATCGTCTAAATGACTTTCCTCCAGGATGCCCCAGTCTTGCTTTCAAAATAGTAATGCTTTAAGCATCTTAATCCCAACTGAAGCAAGGAGCAAATGCAAATCATTTTCTGCCCAAAAGAGAGCAACTCATTCAGCATGTCTATCCACGGGTTTAAAGAGAAGATGAACAAAACGCCAGAAAGGCCCAGGTGTTACAGCCAGTGCTCCCACACCACCCAGGGAGAAGGTCAGAGCAGGATGCTGGTGTTAAATCCTTCCGGAAGAGCAGCTAGAGGCCAGCTACACCCTACAATACAAACAGCTGCAAATTCGGCGGCCTCATTTCCCACTTTCTGTAGCCACTTGACAGCGCTGATGTTTTCAGCTCAGTTGCAATTCTCCTTTATGTGAAAATTGCAATGCTGGGAGACAACTGACCTTTTCAACATCCCTACGTAGCACGACTTCAAAGACATCCACGACTATTTGTGCCACCAGGCATCTCCAACATCAATACTAGGTTAGAAGCCGCATTTCCGTACACCCTTTATTAAAGGATCTCCAAAACACCCTACCTAGATGGTTTACGCTGCAGTCAGCCCTGCTGTGAGACAAAGGAATATGCTGAGATCCTTCCACAGCAGTGAAAACCAGCTTGGCCTGAGGAGAATGACAAGGGACACCCCTCTGAGGGTAGTTCCAGCAAGGAAATGAAAACTCAGAGGCAGATCACACAAGAGGCAGCTGGGACGCCAGGCTCCACACCATCATTATAGAAAGCTACGTAGGACCCCACTGACAACTTAATCATGGTCTTTATTTTAAATCTTATTGCAAGGAGGGAACTCCTAGCAGCCAAAACTGTTCTCAGATATTGCCCTTATCCAGAGGAATCTGTCATTTAGTGATCTGATGATGGTTTTCACAGCCCCTGTGCAGTGCTAGACAGACAGCATGCCGCTCATTCTAGGAAGTCACACCACGACACTGTTTCGGCAAACACGCTTGAATCTTGCTTGAGAAGTGCTAATCCTTTCTTGAATTGAGCAAACTCCAATCAAAATAGATTTTTAGTTGACCGATTTCACCAAAAAGTCATTTTCAGATGGAGGGGATTAAACGCTAAATACAGCAAGCAGATTGTTTAGACAAGCCACAGTCTGGAAATATTAAAAAAAAATGACTGTGAAATATAAAGAGGATTAAGAATTGGTTGTAAACAGGGCCAAAATTTTAAACAGGTTCCGAGTAAAAAGCTGATTCACTTCTCTGCAATGGAGCCAAACTGCACAGCAAATGCAGACACGGTTATTAATGACGTGAGCTGCTTAGCCGTGCCCTCTGAAGGGTGTTTCCTTCCCCAAGAAGGGCTCTCGCACAGCTCTGCCGCGGCGGCGTCAGGAAGTAAACAAGCCTCGTGTGCAGCACGTTACACCCGTGCAGTCTCGCACCTTTCAGCTTTCTGTCACTGGCTTTGTTGCTCTCCTAACTAAAAATAAGAACTGTGAGCAATCCTAAGCTGTGAAACATCCACACATACAGCTCTGCAGACAGCACCTGCGTGTGGATCCCATGAGCCTGTTCCTCAAATCACACGCCACCAAGGAGTTCAGTGCACTAGAACAAGACCAAGATGCTCCTCAGAAAAGGTTCCTTATCCCACGAAGTTCACCAGTCTATCAAGTCAGGTGTTTCAAAAGACACTTAGAAGGACAACAAGGACAAGTACAGGTACCAGTTGCGCTGCGAGGCTGCTACACACAGAGATGAACCCGAAGAGCAACACGCTTTCACAAGTTCAAAAACCCCATAGAATAGGTATTTCCCACACACAGTTTTCACCACTAGACTCCTCTCCAAACGTAAAACATACTTTGATTTATTGATGGCTCTTTTCAGCTTCTTCTCCAGTTGTTTCATCCTTCCCATGGCAGCGTTGTATTTGGCCGCAGTTTCCTTGTGAACCAGCTCACTTCTCGTTTTGGTCTGTTCCGCCTCCATGACCTTCAAGAGGGGGGAAAAAAACAGGTTGAGCAGCAAGACACAATGATCCACTTCTTATCATTTCAATTAACAGCAACTTTATAATCTCTGCAATCAGCTCATGTCAGGAAAGCGAGGGTATAGAAAAAAAATTACTTTCAGTGAACCTACTTAAAAGTCTTTCCCAAAAAGAGCAGCAACGTGTCAGGTCTTCAAACACTGTAAATTATGACAGAGGTGTTGCAGCTTTTCATATAATCTCTCTTACAGGAAGTCCAGAAGACCCTCAGCTTTTGGGATCATCCATTTTTTAACCCAGTTAGATATTCACAAGTGGAGCCACACTAGCAGAAGTCACCCAGCTACATTCAAGAGCAATGTTTCTGTTTCCTCCAGCTTCTCTCTCAGGAACTTGACTTCCCCAGCAGACAGCTGGCAGGTGTGCTCAGCTCCCAGCTGCAGCCCCATCACCCTGGAAAGGGCTGAACACCAACCACAGCAGAGGGAGGACTCAAATACAGTTTGGCCTGAATCACCAGTCACTAGAAAACTGTTTGTCTGAGATGGCTCTTCTCTTAAAGCAGCTGACATGCCTGAAAACACAGCTTCCACACTGAAAATGTGAAGGTTCAAGCCCTGAGCTGACACCCCCACTACACAGACAAGGGAAGCTGTGCTGATGACCAGCCCACTGTCCTCATGTATCCAGATATCTAGAACACAAGTCTGATAAGGAGCAGCTGAGGGAGCTGGGGGTGTTTAGCTTGGAGAAAAGGAGGCTCAGGGAGACCTTATTGCTCTCTACAACTGCCTGAAAGGAGGCTGTAGCCCAGTGGGGCTTGGCCTCTTCTCCCAGGTAAGAGCTACAGGAAAGAGGAAAGGGCTTCAAGTTGCTCCAGGGAAGGTTTAGACTGGATATTAGGAAAACTTTCTTCACTGAAAGGGTTGTCAGGCATTGGAACAGGAAAAGTAAATGTCTCTCCATTAGCTGCACTGTTGGTATCCCATAGACAAGCTTTGCCAGTAATTTTATTGAGGGTACTTTTACTGTCCAAATTTGAGATGTTGGAGGTGTAAGTCGGAAAATGTGTTTTATTTAGTGCACTAGCAGTCAAGATCCAGACAGGAAGGTGACTGATTTGTTTAAAGTCACAAAAGTGGTGACACCTCTTTGTTGGTCTGGCAATGAGGGGAAAGCAGGCCATTTTTTTTAAGCTTCCTTTCTTGCAGCTATGAAGGTATTCCTACAAAAAATGGCAGGACTTGATTTTCTCCAGCACTGGATTTTGCAATGCCTCAGCTGTGACACCAACTACCCCGCAACTTCAAGCAAATTTGCTCCAACTGGCTCCCACCACCAGACTCTGCATCTGAGCTCTCAGATGCAGAGAGAATATTCAAGATATCTTGATTTTAAATAACCTCACCCACAAAGCTCTAATTTTTGGAAAAAGTGTGCTAGCCCTCCTAGCCCTCAGGCTGAAGTGAACAGGGAAAAGAGATGGCAATCTCTGACTTGCTTGGAGCGCTGTCCCTCTCAGGAAAACTCTCATGTTGTCCTTTCTGATGCCCAAATGAATGTGTGAAACTGCCAAAGCCAAACTCCATCAGCATCAACTCGTAGCTCTTGCTGCCACACCTGGAGGCCACTTCTTGCTCATCTGCACACACCACTCGTTATTAAAGAAAGGAATTGCCACGGAACTTTAAACGATGAGAAATAAAGATTTTCAAAGGATCTTTTGATCTGATATAAAATAACATACTCAACTCCAACACCCTTCAACTTTCTCATATATATAAGGCACCCATTTTCAAAGAAAGGGGAAAAAAAAACCAAAAAAAAACCAAACAACTATCAGACTCAACATACTCTCTCCTGCATCCTCAAAAGTAAACTGCAGCCTCTTATCTCAAGCAACTGTTTTAAAGCCAGTTGGTGCAACAACTTTCCTCAGTGAAACATGTCAGACAAGGCTGGTTTTAACATGGAAGTCTCTTAAATTAAACTGCAGTCTCCAAAGACTGCACAGAAGGTGGTTCATCTTCTTTCTAGCGTGGCAAGGAAACTGCAATTTAAAAATGCTGTAAGCTACAAAATAATGGAGCAACTGGAATTTGCCAATGCTCAATTACATGTCAGTCCCTCGCACCCATTCTTGGGGCAAAATTAGCATAGCATAAACTTTGCAATCTGGGATAAGTCACATGATAAGTACCACCGACACCAGGGTCACAAAGCAGGTTAGGTGTCCAGTATCATGCTGATTTTTCAAATGTTTCATATCAAACATCACAGACATGCTGAACCCTGCAGAACAGGGATTTGAGGATGACAGACTGCAAACCTCAAAATATCTGACAAAATGTGGAATTTGCTGCCAGCCATATATACCCACATTCATTACCTTTTCCAGAAAGAAAGGGGGGGAAAACGCTACATACTTCATCCTTTTGATAAATCAGTGATGTAAGAAAATCTTTCTCTCCCCCCCATACCCTTGTTTTCCTGTGGGCATTCTGTCATCATGCTCACATTGTCTGCACAAGTCTGCCTGTCCCCTTTCCCTGGGACAGCAGCTCAAGGTGCATGCCCAAGGCTGAGGGTAATTCCTGGGAGAAGGCTTAGAAAAAGACAGATAGGCTTGTGAAGGAAAGAAGTACTTTTTATTAGCGCTAATAATGCATTTGTTGAAAAAAGTGCAGTGTCAGATGGACTCGTAAACAAGCTCTTGGTCACAGGTACCAAATAAGCTGGTTTGTCTAACACAAGTGCTTCTAGCACCCACCTTGCCTTGTAGATGCTCCTAAGCCACCACAGATGCAGCAGCATCACTTAGAAAGAGGCAGAGAAAGAAGCGAGGATAACAGCTCTTCAAACAAAGGCTGCTCAAGGCACTTCTCACCTCCTTACATTGTACCTGCCCTTCAGCTCAGCCCTGGGGTGAACAGGGGACATACTCTTGGACAAAAACACCCAGAATGGGTGAACTTCTAGGATACCCACACAGCCACTGGACATTCCTGTAGCCCTTGCCTGTCCCTCACTACTGGATCACCTACTCCAGGCAGAACTCACTCTCCCAGGTAGCACAGGCTATGTAAGATACAAGTAATGGAAAACAAAGCAAGCAAAAAGCCCCAACACAGGGATTGATCAATTCCTCTTCTCTCCTTCCCTACCCAGTTGTCTGAAAAAGGAAGGTCATTGTAGAATATATGTTTATCATCAGTAAGAGTATATATTTACCACCAACAAAGCTACTGTACAAGTAGCTTTGTTCCACCCAAAGTATTTCCATAATCTGAAGTAAAAAACGGACTCCGGGCAAAATTTCAGTAATAATAACAGATGCAGAAGAAAAATGTTATCAGTGGAGTTGAGCAAAGTTGACCATCTAAGCCAGAGAATTACTCTGGAGGACTGTTTCTTTCACAAAAAATTAAGTTGATTGTTGTTCCAGGGGAATAATTAAAAATAAAAGAGGAAAGAGACAATGCCATATCAGTAAACCAGGAGGAGAGAATCAACAATACAATGGACTGCAAAAAAATCACTGCATTTCCAGAAAAAAAGTGACAGAGAGATTAGGACAAGGAAGGATGTGGTATCTTTGTTGTTTCTTTCACAGACTTTTCTTCTCCCCCTTTTTCCTCTAAGTTCTCCTAGCTGCAGGAAGTATCTCTCCTCTCTACATCACGAAAGCACCCACACATTTTACACTGACAGATGGCACTTCATGGTGTAATATCAAAGGGAGCTTCACAAGCCAAATTAATCCAAGAGGGAGCATGCCTCCTCCCTCTTTACTCTCCCCTCATCCTCTCCTTTTTAAAATGTCTCATGATCAAGAGCCAAAACATTTCTTCTCCCTGCCAGAATTTATGAACTGAACATATCTCAAGAAAGACTGTAAAAGCAGAACCTTTTTAAGACTGCAGATTGCATCAGCAATTAGAAATTAGCAATTTCTCTTGAAATTCATGAGGGGTCTTCCTTTCTGCTCCAGCTTGTCTCAAACTAGAGGTAACACATCTGTCAGTACTTTCCTTTTGTACGTCTTTATGAATTATTTTCAGTAGGAGCATAAATGTGAAGATCTTTTTCCTTCATCGCTCCAAAATTCAATATCCTTTGGTCCTTTCAGAGGACTCTCTTTCATAGCCCTGCTCTCTGCACCCCAAACTGCAGCATTACAATTCAAGGTGCTAAAAGGCTAGTATCCACTAGCAAAAACATCTTCCCCCAACTTTAAAGAGACACTGCAGTTACCACAATCCTGGTAAGCCAATGGCTAAGAGTGAACAGTGCTTTTCCTCCCCAGGCAGCTTAAAAGCTCATCAAGCCTGTCTACATTTCCATTATAATCAACAGAGAATTTGTCTTACAGTGAACTTGCCCCTCTGGCCACATGAATTGCTCTCCAGACACCACTTATTAATCAGATCACCTTTCATCATAATGGAACTTTTGGCAAGTAATTGTGATACAAAGTCAGGTTCTAGACACCTGACAGTGATGAGCTAAATTCCAATCTAAGTGTCATTACATTTCTCAGGTCTGTGGAAAAACGGACATCTAGAAAAAAAAACACAGGACTTTACCCCAAAATACGCATCGAGTTAAGAGCAGAAGTGGGCAAAGCAGCTGCCTGACTTGCAGGATTGCACCACAGTCCAGGGCTCTGTTGTGAACACTCAGCTCAAGCACAGACATTTGCAGGGATTAGTTCCATCCTCGCAGGCAGGTAGGCAGGAATCCAGATCCTATTTATGCTCCCAGCTTCCTTTGGAAACATAGCTCAAACTGCAAGGTGCAAAGAAATTTCTGAGTGACAGCCTATACTCCCTGTACCTGTTCATGCTGGTTGTGCCTGCTCCACGAATAGAAAGACCTTTCACACGCTGTGCTTCCAGCTCATCCACGAGAAACAAGATTTCAGTAACTTTCCCCTCTCGCATCAGTTGAATTGTATGATTTTCTACTTCACTGGCTACAAAAGTCTTGTTTACAGAAGCCCAATCCTTTGTCACATTAAAAATAGTGTTAATAGCTTTTCAGACTACCGAGACATCAAAAAGCAATTACAACACACAACCGTTATCTCTATTTCCTCCCAGTGAGGGCCTGGAAACAGCATTTCCTGTTTGGTACTCTGGAACCCAAGTCTTTGTCTATATCCATGAGGTCAAGTGCAAAAGTAACCTGGCAGCATTTCCACACATAGCTGTATAAGAAATCAGTTCCTCGTCTGTTCTCTTGCCTACCCTTTTTCTTTATGCTTTCTGTTTACGGTGTTTGTCAGCTACCAAGCTGCTGCAGGGCTCAGGTTTGGTTCCAAGTTACAGATTAATTCAGTCAGGCCTGCTGCCTGGGCCTTAGAACAGCAAATAAAAACACCTTACTCTCGCCTGACATTTCCATCAGTAGAGAAACAAATGAATTAGTAGCCCACTTCTAACATCTGGCTCAGAGGTGCTTTTCTGCACTTGAGTCCTTGCTGTACAAGGCCTGGTGCAAGATTATTCTCTGCCCAGTACAACTGTCACCTATAAATACATGCCAAAAAAGCTAGAAAATCCAAATAACCAGACTGCAAAAGCTTTCTCCAAGAGCAATTTTATATGTGCAAGTAGAAGATGTCTATTTCTTAGTCCTCAGCCTTCACCCTAAGAAACAGTTTTTTCCATCAGTGATTTCTAATGTAATCCGTAGTTAACGATCTGAGTTGTCAGCAACACTGTGGCAGTCAAGGAGAACTTTAGTTCTAGAAGATCTCATCCTCTAACCTGTTTTCATCCACAGCTGGGTAGGGAATGTCAACGTTTTCTGCTCCCCGAGATCCCAATTATTCTGTTTGCCTCACTGAACAGCAAGCACTTCATTAATTGCATGCACTGAAGCCAAGTGAAGTTTTCACTCCACTTTTAGAGAAGATAAAAACTCAGTCAAGCACTCCAAACTAATGTTGGGTGTGTTCAGCCAGGACTTCCAACAGCATTTTCACCCTTCTTGGCTCTGCCCTTAGCCTTAGGACCTCCACCATAACCAATGAAAATCCCGAGACAAACTTCCATGCAACTCTCTCAAAACCAGCTGCACCCTGGAAAGGTGCAGATGGGTGTTTTCTGGGAAGTGAGCTTACCCAGACTATTTTAAGCACCAGGAGTTGTTGGATAACAAGTTTTCCATTCACGGAGCCCTCAGCTGCTCAATACAGTCCAGGAGATTTTGTGCCTAGGAGATTTTACAGAAGCAGTAAGTACACCTAAGTTCCTTATTTGCTGTTCAGCTGTAACAAATCAGAGGCATTACGGCTTGAATCAGCCCCCCAACAAGCAGGTATCCTGCAATCAGTGATGGTACCTATCAACACCGCCAGCATGACTCCACCAAACACTGCCAGCAGCCATCTGCTGCTCTGAATCACTGGGTTTGCTCATCTCAGGGGCACACCTCTCACAGACTGTCAGGGAACGATCAAGGGTTGTAGAAGGACACACGGACGCTTTTGAAACAGCCCAGGAAAAGAAGAATTCATTTGTACTCTCAAATTCAATTTGTTTCTTTCCTCACCCAGCCCAACACAAGTTTTTGTTATGCCAGCTAGAGAGAGGCAGGTGGCAGATGTGATTGCTGTCACTGTCCACCAAAACTCGGCAGTTTAGCAGTCCGCGGCTCTAAGCAACTCCTTAGATGCTTCCAGTTTTCTCACCTGTCAGTTCTGAGAGTCAAAAATTGTCTATTTCTGGACTTTGTTCCCATTGAGCAGGGATTACAGCTAGGGAAAATGACAGCCAGCACACACACACTGCAAAGGTGGGGCTCCCCCGGCAAACACAGAGGTCACCCGATCTGCATACCAAATGGTAACAGGGACAATAACACAAACAGTACCCTGGAGTTCATTTTCTCATTAATATATACCAGGTTTTCTATCTCTCCCCTCCACACAGCCAACATCCTTTCTGTTCCCTGTTTCTTCATCAGGCAGCTGGATTTTAAAATTCACTCTGAAATAGAGGCTTTCTTACAACTGAGAAGCTTCTGCAACAGAACAGAGCTGTGGCATTGAGGACTGCAAGACAATACAAGCATTGTATGGCATGATAGCATGTTTGGAATAGCAAGTTCAGCTTCACTGGCATATTAAGGAAATGACAGAACAAAGGTTTTTAACTTCGATTTTTGGTTCTTTTATGTTAAAAAAAAACCTTTCTGCTTTTTTTTTTAAACAGACAGGAAAAAAAGAGACAAGACAAACGACAGGAAAATTCTTTTTGACGTCTGCTAGAAAGAATACTGCCTTTCTTTGTTAGATGGTTCATCTCTTCTGTAAGTTTAAAAAGACTTTACAAAGGAGGTAGGACCTTGTCTAAATTCCAAAGTTAATTCAGGCTAAAGCAGTATGCAAGCTGAAAATGTGACACATAATTTTGAGTAATTCTACATTGAAACACACATTTCTGAAGCAAAGTTACTTGTTCAATTTAGTCCACACTAAGAAGAGGTTATACTAAAATTGGAACATGTCTCTGTTTTTCCAGGGTAAACGTTCCCATAACACATGTATTCAGGAATAGGCATCCCCATGCAATTATTCTGGCACAACTCCAAATGCAGATATGCCTTAAGACATTGTTTATCCTTGCAATATAGATGGTAATAACTTTTTTTATTTTCTGTAGAGAGGTACTACACTACTACAGCACCACCAGACCGAGAACTAGAGCTGTCTGAGAAGCAGCCCAAGGCCCAGATCATGTAACCTTAGGCCTCATCATTTTTCATAGCTTCATTTCCTACATGTCACGTAGCTGGACCAAAAGAATAATTTGGTCCTTCAGAAACTGGGCCTCATACACCACAGGAGAACGCAAAGTACAGAAAAGGCAGGCACTGGAGCAAGTCTGTATTACCCTCTGAGTAGCGTGGTTGAGCATCTCTTGCCAGGCAGAGTCAAACTGACGCTTGTCATCTTCCAGTAGCCTCTGCTCGGCAAGCGAGATGGTCTCTTTGGCAGCACGCAGCACTTCAGTGGCCCTCTGAAAGTCCTGAGTCGCCCTCTGAGCCTCCAGCTGTGCCTGAAGGGGGAAAAAAAAAAAAAAAGTTGGGATCAGAGACAAAGGAACCCTCACAGTCACGTTTAGAAGATCTCCGACACTAATCCCAAGACTTTTTACAAGAGCCACACCGGTGTCAGTGTTTCCCAACCTTTCACTTGAAGTGACACGTATTTTTCACTGGAGTAAGTTCTGCTAAGACAGCAGTTCCCACCCAAAGAGGTCATTTGCCAAGAAGTGTCTCATAGTGTTTGTGGTCAAAAAACTCTCAGCTGATGGCCTACAAATAAGCACCTGGCTGAGAGATAATACCTAATGATGTAGGTTTAATCACTGAGAAACAAACCAGAAGAAAGCACAATGGCAAACTTGTGACAATGCAAGAATACACCGAGAATGGCACTCCCTGAGTTTAGTCAGAGTGGATTTTTATCTGATACACCATTAATCACGCTGAGGAAATATTTTGGAATTATTACCTCGCTATAAAGCATAAACAAGTTCTCTGGGATGGTGGCCGCTAATATTTTTGAGCTGTTTTGCTCGGAAATACCAGCCTTCCAATCTAAGTCTCACATTCAATTAAGCGAACATCCAGGACCGTGAAGACAGTTTTCATTTACACTTCAATGATTTTTCAAAAATAAACTGGAATTACCCAGTCTATACCTATGAGAAATGTCTTTGACCAGACATGACTGACAGAACAAAACAATGAATAAAACTTTACATATCATGATCTACACAGAAGGGGACTGAGAATCAAACAGGAAAAAGGACTCTGACATACAGAATACTACACTGAGGAAGATAAAGTCTTATGAATAAAGGAAGAGGTTTTGGTGTGAAGAAATGGTGGTCATTTGGGAAGCAGCTAAAAAAATCCCTGATACAAAGTAAGTGGAACAACGGTGCATTTCTCCAGCAAACAGCAGGCTACACCCCCTCAACACCAGCTGCATCAAATACCTCCACACTTGAGACACCACAGTTATTTGTAAAGGTAATGGAAAAAACCCTTCCCTCCCTGCCCCATGGCAGGGGAGAAGGACTCCTAATTTAAACACAAGTCTCAAAAGGAAATAAAGCGCACTAAGTTTCCCTCACCGTGTCCTGAAATAGCAGCAAGCTCTTCTTACTTCCTTCCCTCTCTCACATGGAAGCACTTCACCCCAAGGTAACCATGCAAAAATAGGAATTATGTGTCAGAGGTCCTTCAGTTACCAGCTAGAGAGGGAAATCAAAGTCATCACAATCAGAGCAGTAATTTCCTTCCAACCCTGATGCATTTCCTTCTGAAGTGGCTGGTGGTGTTTTCCACAGAGAAGCTCATCTAACCAAGCCCTTCACTGTTTTCAGGCAGTTTACACCACAACACCCTGCCTACAGCCTTTGCGAAGAGCCAGGGCACTAAAGTGTTAATTTCCATACAGAACTGCACATTCCAAGGCAGCACAGATCTTTGGGCCAAGGTTAGTGGGTGCACAGCATCCTGGTGTAAGTTCAATGCCAGAATGATCTCTTTTCCTCTCTGAGAAAAACCCCCACTCGTTACATCTCCTCACCACCCCAGTCACCAGCTGCCTGTTTCAAATGTATTAATACATTTGATAAATTCAGAATAACCCTGACTATAAAATGTTTTTATTTAGCCACTAACCTAAACCATGATACTCAGCAGCACAAGAAAGCCATCTGAGGATCCTCAAACAAGGCTCAACCTAGGCTTCCAACAAAGAATACAGCAAAAAAGCCCGAATCTTAGTCCCCAAAGTATCTACTGAATTTTCTAAAAATTCACAACTGTTGTTTTCCATCCAGTAAGTTTGACCTATGCTAGTAAAGGAATTAAATACAAATAAAGGCAAAAAGTTTCCCTATCATAAACGTCATTTGAGATGGGATTTTAAGACAGGAAATAAAGTGCATGACTCCAGTAAGAGCCTGCACCAAGTACTGCAGAACCGTGCTGAGGATGTTTGGAGGAAGAGCGAGACCGATTTTCATGGAAGACTCTACGAAAGGGAGCCAGGTCCCAGTCGCTGCCAGCAGGAAGGCTGTGAAGGCAGCTTCAGCTCCTTGGCTGCCCTGCTGCAGGAGCAGGCCTGCCCATGCAAGAAATGACTTACAAGCACACAAAAACAGACTGGAGACCCATTCCTAGCACAGCCAGAACCTCACCAGCAAGTGCCTGCTTTCGAAACTCCAGCAAAACCAGATCCCAGGGGCAATGCGAGCACAGAAGCACAGTTTTCTCACTGTAACTGCATCAGCACTTGAAAGTTTCTGTTGGCACAGATACCCGGGTCAGGGATCAAGACATCTAAGCCAGCAAAAAGCCTGCAGAGCATTAGGAGCTGGGATACTTAATCCCCATGGAAAACAACATTTAGTGGTAGCTTGCAGTACTAGTAGCTCTTCTGATGAAGGCCTTAGCAGACAATTGACTCCAAAACAGGAGAACTGTCTTTATGATAAAAAAAAAAAACCAGAAGCCAAATTTACAATTCATTTAGATTTCTGCTTGCACCTGGACCTGCAGGACATTGAGAGCTGGAGCTGTTAACAGGCAGGCCCACAACTCTAGGCCCATAATCCATTCAGCTTCATGCCCCGTAACTGTGTGGGTAAATGGAAAACTGAAACAATGCCATACTTAAACCACTCCGTCCCAGCTGCATTTGTTGAATACTGCTCTGCAATGGCAATTTGGAAACACTGTTTTTGTTTTTAAGCAACATAGTTAGTCCAAATAGCAATTTAGCTTCAACAGTTATCTGAAGTCAGTCTACAGTCTTTATTTTAAGCAGCTTACTGAAAGCCTGAGAAAGAAAAAAGCCAAATGCCAGGGTGAAGAATGATAAATTTGTCATTAGAAAAACATCAACAGGTTTGTGGCTTTGCCAGTGTGAAAAAGGATACTCAAACACTTTTTTGTGTGTTCCAGTACAGTTACTCAATAATTAGCCTTCATTTAAAGCTCCCTCCAGCACGTACAAGTTGTTCTGCACCATCACCAACAGACTGCTCTCAGTCCCAAGCCCGCAGCTCACTCCATTTGATGGAAAGGAGAGTAGCCGTGTTCTTCATGTGCTTTTAAAACTACAGAGAAACCAGCAGGAGCTCAGGTTTCCATCCAGCCTCCTTACATTGCACATAAACTTTATCACTTTAGACAGTGGCTGTTTCTCTCAAGACCAAAATCCAAAATTCAAATGAACGGCTGAAAACTAGGTTGTCTTTCATCACAAACTTGTGTTTGAGTTGAGAGAGGTTTAGCCCTGGGGTAGACTGAGAGAAAATGTACTAGGGATGAGGACAAAAATGCTGAGGGAGGTTGGAGGCAAGCGGGATGTCAACTTTCTGCCTGTCATCCGTATCGCTGGTGCTTGATGGAGTCTACCCACTAAGAAGTGAGGATCTCTTTCATTATAGTCAGAAGAGCCCGTCCAGCAAAACCTCTTTTTGAAAATGAGAAAGTCCTGACACCTTGGGAACTGGGGAACCTGTGCCCCAGCTCCCAGTGCCACGGTGACACTGCTCATTGTGGCTCACGATCAGTGCTTTCTGCCAGGAAACTCAGCTGAATATCTTCACCACTGCAGACCCTTCCCCTACCAGTGTAAA
Source organism: Mohoua ochrocephala (assembly GCA_013398855.1). Classification (NCBI taxonomy): domain Eukaryota; kingdom Metazoa; phylum Chordata; class Aves; order Passeriformes; family Acanthizidae; genus Mohoua; species Mohoua ochrocephala. The sequence goes on from VZTA01016611.1 coordinate 219,242, forward strand.
ATATGAAACAGGAGTCCTTAAGAAACACAATTAGACGGCCACAGAGACTGAAGCCAAGGAGAATCCCACTGTCAGAGCACATCTATCACACACTGTCCACACAGAGCATCAACTCTTCCTACCACTGTTTGTCCCTCCTCTGCAACTCAGTCCTCCACAAGCAACCAGCTACAAGCACATCTCCCACAACAGTAAAATCCCTTCCCTACAACCAGTAGCACATTCAGCAGTCCTACTCTGCCCACTCAGCCCCCTCCTCATGGCCAAGATCTTCCTTTACACCGCTATCCACCCTGCGCTGTTCTGCACGTGTGACCTCCTCTCACCAGCTCATCTGCCTCCCTGATCTCCCTGGCTCTGACAGGCAGAGCCCTGAACTTCCCAGGCAGCTCCCAAAGACTCACAAGTGACATGCAGTAGCAGCACTCACAGAAGCAAATGGTGCACTGTGGTATAAAACACGTCAGCTTAGAACATAAATTATGTGACATTAACGGGGTACTGACAGGGTTCATAACTGCAAGCTATTAATACATTGCTGAACGGTGCTCAGTCCTGACAAATCCCTTTTGGGGGATAAAAGCTGCACCCTCATGGGCAGTCCTCTGCTTAGCCTACACAGGGCCTTGCACAGGAGGGAGCCATGCACAACAGCCAGATTATGCTGTCAGCTAGAAATTTTAAAAGTGCTAGGCCATGGCGGGCTAACAGAAGAAAACGAAATCAGGCACTTTTTAAACGTAGTCCTCCTGGAACTGGCAGCAGCATACAGACATCTGCTTGTCCACTTTCAGAGCCGAAAACTGTGCACTCTTTAATTATGAAACAGAATTTTCTGATTAGTCCACATAGCTTCTGTCGACCCAAGCCCTCTTTGTAGTCAGAGCCCTTGCCCAGCTGCTAACAGAGGATTTTTCCCCACTTTCCCATATATAGCTTGAACCTATGACATATTTCCATTTCATCTCATCTCTGATTTTTGTTTTTGCTTCTGCACAGTATCACTGACATTGAAACATGGTACAACACAGCTATAACATTCCTCTGAGGTTAGCCAACATCTAATGTGCCCTGGTAGGCACTGCTCAGCCTCTGACACGTGAACACACCTGCACACAGCTAACAGCCCAGCCAGGCTGCCTCAAATAGATGCAGAGGGTTCATTTTGTGGAGACAAGCCTATGCAGAATTTCTCCCCTTGGCCAGCCTCGCCAGAGGACCAGACCACAAGTACTGATACTTAATGAAAAGGGCATCACTAACACAACCAGAAAATTTCCCATTAGAAACATCAGTCAGCAAAGAGCAGATATTTTCAAAACTGGCTTCTCATTCATCCAGGTGAATCTATCTCATCCTGCACTGCCAAGGCCTTGACATCCACGTTATTTCAGCATCTCTGCGTTATTGCCAATGAAAGACACGAACAATCTCTGTTTATGAAATCACCATAAGCTGGAGCATGAAGGGAACACACAGCTGCTGCTCAGAACAAGGCACCAGCACACCACGTGCTGGCCCAAGGCCTTTGCTCTAGAAAGCACTTGTTTGTTACTGTGAAACCAGTGTTTCTCCCACCCATTAATCTTTAAAACAATAGTTTAATTGCTACCAGCAAACATGTACTTGCTTACTAGCAAATAGACAATGATTAACTGTGTTCCAGTCTCACTCTTCAGAAGGAAGCAAGTTTCAGATGTTTTCATTCTGGCCCCCTTTCCTCCTTTTATCAACATCCCACGTTAATTTGCTGTGCAAAGTACAACAGGGAACATGTTTTGAAACAGGAACTTTACTCCATCAATCGCCCACCAGAGCTGCTGTAGCACTGCCTGTCTTCAGGGATCCCTCTGATCGCAGTGACTGCACCAGGGCATTCTGCACAAGCTTCTGGCAGGGATGAGGACAGCAGGATCACCACACTGACCACAGCATCCCCGTCTCACCCACCACTGCAGCAGGTTCAGTGATTCAGAAGCCTACAAGGCGAAGGCAGTTGAGTGCTCTCTGCACCACTCACAGTAAGCAGCCATTGAGCGCTGCTATTTCAGCTTCAGTTTTCCTCAACCTGTTTAAATGCAGCTGGCAGGCAGCAGCAAGAGCAGCAGCCCAGATGTCAACACAAGGGCTCGTACTGCTCGACATCCAGACAACCAACAACAACCTTGACACTGGCACAACTCCATCCACGCATTCTTGACGAACGACACTAAGTCGCAGGAGGTGGTTGGAAAGGCAGAACCTCAACCCAGATGGACCTTGACTGGGCCAAGAGACACTTTACAATGAGGAGACCTGTGGAGTCCTGCACTCAGGGTCGAATAATCCCACGGCCAGCCCTGTCAAAAAGGACCTGCACATTGTAACAGGCGTCAGGCTGAAAAAGCTGAAAAGGTGCAGTCTCATTGGGAGTAATGCAAACCATGTCCTGGGCTAAAATAAGAGGCACATGGCTGGCCAGTCCTGCAGACAGGTTACACCGAGAGGTTTCAAATCCCCGTGTCTGGAGGTCTTCAAGACTTGGCAAAGCCGTGGCTGATGCAATCCAGCAATGTGACAGTTCTGCTTTGAGCAGAAAGTTGGGATCTGATGACCTCCAAAGGTCCTGTACAACTAGTATTTCTATCAAATACCATCATATTTTTCTTAGTTTCTCAAAACCTGAGGAACATTTTTGCAAAAACTTTGCAGTGATGCTGACTGCTCTCCTAGATACTCAGATGCATTTATCTTCCTGCATAAACAGACTAGTGGTGCAACTGGGGCCAGGGGGGGTAAGGGTTTTATTTGCTTTTTTTTTAAGGACCATGACCTTCCTTTCCCCTCTCCCTACAGCCTAAAAACTCTGATCCAAACCAGAACTGAAAAGTAGTAAAAACACCCCAGAAACCCCTTCTAGTTACACTTCTATAAACAACTTCTAAAATCCAAGGCCTTGGGAGTGACCTCATTTTGACAGATCTATGAGGCCTGAGCTGTATAATCTGCGATGACTGTTTGCATTACTGGCAAAAAATACAGTCTCTCAAGAGTCTGAAATACCCTTGTATTCTTTAAGCAGGTTATTATAAAGCTATACAATTGAACGTGGGTTAGAACTGGTTTCTTCAAAAGCAGATTTGAAGATTTTTAACTGGGGAGAAGGCAAAGGGGAGGAAGAGGTGAAAACAAGCCTTGCTAGAGTTTTGTGAAACACAAACCATTTCCTCCCAGCTGCATAACTAATGAAATGCCTATGGAACACTATTACCATGTGTCCCTTAGCCTCTGCTTTTGATTAGGTGTCTTATTCTTGTGCTGGGCTTTTCGGTCCTCTACTTGCACCCGCCCCTTCTCTTCTAACAGCCAAATTGTTGTAGAATTGACCTGACTCCTGGTTCTGCGTTACATTCCTGTAGTCTATAAAAAGGCGCAGGAAATAAGAGCAGACCTACAAAGCACGTTTCAAGAGACATCTAGCTCCATGCTAAAGTTAGGTGGTATGTGCAACTCCTTTAAATCAGGATCACAAGTGTGTTTGAACACCCAGAAGGTTCAGGGCACAACCAACAGCTCATTCATTAGCCGCTTCTGTTACCAGCACGCAGACAGCTGGACTCCTCAAAGGCAGAATCCCACCTCCCTTCTTTGGGAGCTGTGGAAGGAAATGAGAAAGAAAATACCTGAACACACAGTTTCCTTAAACACTGCTAAGGCCAGTCCTGGACTGGACTGAACTGAACAATCAGCTGCCAGCCCTTCTCTGTTATCTGGCGGCTCCCATCTAGGTTGCAACCGGGATCTTGTGAAATGAGGGCAAGGATATCCCCTCTGAGCTGATCAGTGCCACGGTGCAGTCAGTCATTTGAAACCTACTGGTCTCCTCACTGGTTTTAATTGATGTAGCTCCTTGCTTTACAGGAATAGGGAGGCCATGCTCGCTTGGGCACAGAGATTGTATGGGAGACACTACGCCAAGCCTTTTGCCCCTCCTTTGTTTTTCATGTGGTTGTTGAGAGATGCTGGTGCGCTTGGAGTTACTCACACTAATTAACGAGTCTGTGGCACCAGAACATGACAAATTGTTCAGTCTAATACCATCCGGGCACAGCCTTCTCGGGCATTCGCTGCCATCTGCTTGAGAGTTGTGCAATTGTTTGTGGCCAAAATTATTAAGCTGTTGCTTTCTGGAAGAGAGGGGACAATAGAATACGTCCAGGTTTTGCTCTCCAAGGAAAAAGATCTTATTTAAGAGAGAAAAACACCGGGATAATCCTCCCCGCTCTAAGCACCTGCATTCTGAGAGCTTAGGCAGTGAGTCAGCGAGTCTAGGGCTTACAGCTGGTTTCTAGGTTTACAGAGGCTCTACATGCTCATCTGCACCTGGCAGCAGCCTGCTTTGCTGGAATTAAATATAGAAGCAAGGAACAACTCCCACAAATACACCCTGCAAGAGGTACACCGCCTGCTTTAGTGGCTTTTGCTAATTATCCAAGATAATCAACATTCGGCACATACAGATGCAACAGGTACGTTCAGGAGAAACACTGGATCGTTGTCTCGTGTAATTGCCACCAAAGCAGCAAATGTTTTCCAAGGAGAAGTTTCCAGAGTGTTGGCAAGGGATCGGCAGCCTGGTTCTGAAAGCATCTTGTGCATGCACAGTGGCATAAGCAAAGACAAGGCATGTGGGTAGGAGTTTCACCTGGCTGATGGGCTGTTCTGGACATGTTCTCCCAGTTCCCAGAAAGCCTCACACCCACCAGCAACTGCCTGTCCTCAATACCAGGAATGTGCTCTTGAAAAGAAAGTTCTAGGCTGACCTTGCACACCTTTGCATGCTCACAGACAGTTCTGAGACAGTCATTTTCCTCGGGGACACGTTGGAGATAACTATTGACCCTTCAACATTTTTCCCAGTCAAATTGCACAACTCCACGGCACATGTGAATAACAGGCTCGCTTCACCTAAACAAAAAAGTTGCGGGCGGTGTCCTGGACTAATGAAGGGCTAAGTCCATTCCTCGAAGGAAATGGTCTGGGTAGCAGCAGGAATAGGGAATGCGTCAATTCCACTTCACAGCAATAAAATCCTCCTTTGAGGACAAGCCATTAACACACTTCACCAAATTAAAAGAAAAAGAACCTACCAAGACAAACCAAACAACAACAACAAAACAATAAACAATCACCAGAAGCAGACACAGCTAAAAGAGGTGGACATTTCTTCCACATCCTGGCAGCAAAATTTCTTGTTTAATAGTACAACTTTCTGTTTGCTGCAATTGAGATATATTTCTTACAGAAACTAAGTCAATGCAGAGCCATCCCCACACACTAATTTCCTCATACAGAAATTAGACTCTTCAGATAATCTTTTCCAGCAAGATCAGACAAAAGCTCCAAAATTCATACTGTTTTACTAGAAGTCATAATGAAACACACCCAGGAGCAGTAACCAACATCCACATCACATCTGCTTTGGCAGCAGACCCTAGCATGAGCACTTATCACTCCAAAATAAACTCCCACCTATTTAGATCACTGCACACAAAAGAGACTTGGTTGGCTGAACAAATTCCCCAAAGTTGCAAGACTTGTGCTACCTCCAGCAGTCATCCCTGAGCAATTATCACACAAAACAGGTACACAGGATATCACCCTGACCTCAAGCCACCCAGGCTCAAATGCCAACTACTATTTTTAACAGATTATCCTGTCTGCGGCTTACAATCTCTTGAAATAGCCTTTACTAGGGGCCAGAAAAAAAATCAGGAGAGGAAACGGTGAGAGACAACAAAGCAAAGCAACCTTTCCTTTAAATTGTTTTTTTCCTGTAGATTTGTGTTTTGGCAATAGCCGTGCAAGTGCTACAGTCAGGCTAAGGAATGCACAACCTAATCTCTCGGGTTTTTCCAAACTGAAGAGGATGCAAAATGATGTTACTCAAATCTTCATACAACAGCAGAGGAACAAAGGGATTCTGTTCTATTTTCACATCCCAGCACCCTCTGAGAGCTGCTTACACCTTCCTGTCAGTTCCAGCATGTGTTATTGCATCTGTGGCTAAACGTAGTAGCTAGATCACCTGTATCACTTCTTTCTGCCTAAATCAGCTGACATCTATCAAAAAACCCCAAATTTCTCTGCACCAGCCTTCTCCTTGTTACTCCAAAGAACTGAGGGTATTTCCACATCAGCTTAACCCAGTATTCCATTACTTCAGACCTACTTGCACAATACTTTAAGTATTTCACAACAGAAAAAAAAAAAACATTCTTGAAGGTAAGAAAAATAATTAGGTCATTTGATTCCCAACAATTAATGGAGAGGAGGTTGAACAGCTATCTGGCTTTGAACTACTGCCATCCACAATAGCTGAGAACTGTGGAGGCTTTGCTGGGTTCGAGAAAGAGACACCAAAGGAGAGGGTAATTTTTTTCATCTCTCCTAGACAAATTCTTCAAAACAGTTTAAACAGTGTTTTCTTCTACTTCTGCGAAGAAAAGCGGAAGAGGGAAGAACCTCTAATTTACAGTGCACAGTCAAGAAATTTACATGATGGAGCCCTCCAAGGCACATCAGAAAATAACCATAAGAAAACCAATTACAGTTTTTGTATCACTAGCTTATACAAACTAACCATCCACTAACAGAATAGTGCTCACACAAAACAGAAATGTAGGGTGTACGCATACCAACCCAGAATAACTAGACCCATTCACTGAGGCACAGAGGCTCAGAGAG
>VZTA01016615.1:0-11512 GCA_013398855.1 Mohoua ochrocephala
AGGAGGAGAGGGAATGGCCTCAGACTGGGCCAGGTGAGGTTTAGATCGGATATTTAGAAAAATGTCTTCACAAAAAGGGGTGTCAAGCCCTGGCCCAGGACAGTGATGGAGTTGGTTATTTATATCCATGTGGGGTGGTTTTTTTAGGCAGTTTTACAGAAACTTAAGCGATTTCTGAAATAATCAGCATGGAAAGCATTGCTGAAGCATAACATTTGGTACAACGCATGCCAAGGTAGCTAAGGATTTTTCACTTAACCCTATCAATACCCAGAAAGAGAATTCGCTGGGATCTGTGGCTTTACCAGTCCTCTGGATTGCACTGTGCCTGCCTGAGTTTCAGCACTTTCTCACTGGCAGACCAAATCGTGTCTCACATATGAGACATAAAAGCATCTCCGGCAGCAGATTGAGGGCCAGGATTCTGCCCCTCTGCCCCGCTCGGGTGAGACCCCACCTGCAGAGCTGCCCCCAGCCCTGGGCTCCAGCAGCACAAGGACGTGGAGCTGCTGCAGCCAGTCCAGAGGAGGCCACGGAGATGCTCCCAGGGCTGGAGCCCCTCTGCTCTGCAGCCAGCCTGGGACAGCTGGGGGTGTTCCCCTGCACAAGAGAAGGCTCCAGGGAGAGCTCAGAGCCCCTGGCAGGGCCTAAAGGGGCTCCAGGAGAGCTGCAGAGGGACTGGGGACAAGGCCTGGAGGGACAGGAGCCAGGGAATGGCTTCCCAGTGCCAGAGGGCAGGGCTGGATGGGATATTGGGAAGGAATTATTCCCTGTGAGAGTGGTGAGGCCCTGGCACAGGGTGCCCAGAGAAGCTGTGGCTGCCCCGTCCTTGGAAGTGTTCGACTCAGGTTGGACATGGCTTGGTGTGGTGTCCAACCCTTTAGGGGAATGGAGCATCCAAGATTCACAGATACTCGTGGTCAAAAGAAACGACAGAAGTCAGACCACCTAATATAAGCCCATGGCAGTGGGTTTTGGATAAAGGGGTAGGGGAAAGGAAGGAAAGCTGGATGGGTTAAAGAGGGGGAGAAAGGATGAAAGAGAGAGATCACCAGCTGTGGCTCCAGTGTTGATCCAGCTGGTGGGCTGTCCAGGGTCCTGAGGTGTCTGTATGTGTGGTCTTGATGGGGGGAGCTTTTACAGAGAGTTTCCCTACCCTGGAGGTAACTTTCTCACTTTCTATGCAAATTTATCATCTGCAATTCATTCTTCTAGACCTTTCTGGAAATGGGTCGGAGGGCTTCAGAGATCGCTGGTGGTCTTGATTCCCCATACAGTCCTAGACCACTTCTTGGCCTCATTCCTGTGCTGTATTGTGTTTATCTCCAGGAACTGAAACAAAGATGTTTCTCCCAGAAAAATGCTGCCCTATCTCTGAATGGCCCCTTCTCCAACCACATCCTGTTCTTCCTCACAGCTGTGTTTTTACCAACAAGCCTTGTTTGTTGTTACCAGCAATCCTTGGTTGGCTCCACAGTTATCCAGATATTGGTGTTTGAGGCACACACGCATTAGCTCCCTTATTGTTACGGGTTCGGGAGGATGCCCGTGTGCAAACCCTCAAGACGCAGTCAGAATTGCAAAGCAAGTCAATTTTATTAGTCGTGTTAGCAATAACACACACCGACCCCTGGATGCTGGAGAAGCCGCCGAGCAGGAGAAGGAGATGGATGGAGCACGGCTCCTGAGCGGGAGGGGCAGGAGGGTGGCGCACCTTCGGGGCGTCCCCTGGATGAAAAAGGCATCCTGTCTTCCTCTCCCCTCCACCCCAGCAGCACACCTTGTATCTCCTCCTCAGGAGTGGCCAGTTTCAGCATCGTCTCACGCGGGGCCAGTGAGACGGGGTCACAACGGCCCACGGTCACTCCTCCATGCCAACAACGGCTTTACTGCGGATTGTTCCCCTTTCACGGGATGAGTCCCACCAGGTGACCGATCCACAGTTTCATTTCTGAAGGTTAGTCCTACCAACTAACAATAAGGTCTTCTTCTACATTATCTTGTCAACGTGCACAACCGCGGACCAAATATGTCAGGCCTTGGACCCATTTTTGTTCCCTGACACATGCCACCGTGTGGTCCACAGCTGGAACACATCGGTATTCTACCATTCGAACAAGAGTATGATGGAACATGCTATCCATTAAAGATCGCATTACAGACATGAAACAAGGCATGCAACAGATTGAAGCAGGGTCTCTCCTGAGAATGGGAGCCGAGTAACGACCAACACCGATATGGTTAACTATAGTTCTCGTTTATTGTTCAAAACAAGCGGGATTATACAGCATTGTTTACCAGTCATCGGCTGTTCATGCGCCTATAATTGGCTCCTAAGGTACAATCACGCATATCCACCTTTTGCTTATTGGTTAAAATGCAGTAAACAAGTGTCCTCTCTCCCCCCATCCTGCAGTTATCGTATCTTGTTGAGCATTCCTTTTCTTCTTGCGAAGCCGTTCTTCTTTCTCTTTCCCCGTCCTCAAGGACACTTAAAGCTCTAAACCATGCTAATCTTGCAGCACTCAGGACAAACAGGCGCTGCTAAGCCTGGCTTGTTCACTACGTTTTAAGAATCCCTCTACAACAGATGATACACAAAAACCTGATACCGAAAGCACAAAGCAATGCTAATCCTTTCTTTAACCCGTTCCACCCCCATGTCCACCCAGCAAACAGATCTCAGCCGGTGTTCTCTACAAGGTGTTGAGTAAGTGTCCGTATCTTCTGTAGCTGTGCATGAACAGAGCTAGAATGGTCACTCAACATACAACATAACCCGTCGAAGTCTTCGCATCTATGTTCACATGCTAAAAGCAAAAAGTCAATTGCTGCTCGATTCTGTAGCGTAGCATGCCTAACACTGTGTACATCAATTAACAAATCAGACATAGCTGTGCCGGTAGAATCACTAAACTGCGCTAACCAACAGCCAAGCCGATTCAAGCTTGTGAGGGCTTTAGCACTAGCAACCCCAGGAGCTAGTGAAAAATCATCGATTATCTTGGCAGCGTTCCAAAAGTCTACTGTATCTCAGCAGTCAGGAGAAAAAGCATGTATGTCCCTAGTGTGATGGTGGTGAGTCCGGTTTTGTTTGATCCATACTACAGCAGTCACATCAGGAGAGAAAAGGGTTAATTTTCCTAAAGTACGTGGTCCACCTTTAATTGCCATTGGCACTCCAGCCTAAGCTCAGTCCCCGCAGATTAGGAAGATACTTTGTGGGAGTTGCATATGTACACTAGAACTTAAAATTGACTGTGCTGTGGTTGAATTACACCAGTGAGAAGTATTTTGATACCACGGTACTGTGGCATTGACCCACCAAGCAATAGGACTATTTCTTGTACTGATAAAGTTAAAGGTAGTACAACTGTCTGCGTTCAAGGTGTCTAAAATCCGCAGCTCTTGTGGGGGCAAAGCAGGAGATTTTCCAAGTTGAGACAGTTGTCGCCACAATCCTGTAGGCGAACAGGTCACAGATGCAGAAGTGTCCTTAAATAACTGTTGCATCTCACGGATGGTGAGAGGAATGCCGATCAAACGCGTCATGAATGGATTCTGGGGAGTAGCCATGTTAAGGCACACGGTATCCTGTTCAACTGCCTTAGCCAGTGCCACCCAGACGTTTTGTTCCAGGGTGGTATGAGTTTGAGGTATCCTGTAAAAAAATAAGCAGAACACTTACCTCCCCCCCACCTCCTCCCACTCCCTCCCATTACTCCCTCTGATGCAAGTGCTGCGCAGGCACTCGGCACCAGTGCCGCTCCCCAGGAACAGCGATAGTAACTGCCTGGTTTGCTTCTGCTGCTGTCACCTCAGCAGCGATAGGACCAGGTTCCATGGGGGGTTTATACCATACTTTCGCACCTGAAAAGTAGAATTGTTCGGGACCCTGAATAGACAGAGAGGGCACAACCCAAAAGAAAATTGACCCTGTAGCTCCACTAGGGAGTACTCGAGTGGAAGGAGTGCTGTTCTGGATTACCAAGCTGAGTGGCCCCTTAGGCTGTGGCTGTACAGGTTTTAAAACTACAAATCTTGCTACTAAAGCGGGATTACAAGCAAAATATAAAAACACTTTCTGGTCTTCTGGTGTTCTAATCACTAGATCAGTTTTTACCCTCTGTATTTCTGCTGGGTGAAATGTGAGTGTGATTTTCTGTAGGATAGACAGATACCCACTTTCTACTTGGGCTTGATACTCTTGGCCATTAATGTTACTAACATGATAGGAAACTTGACGGGGGGGTGTTTGGACCCTTCATACACATCAAGGGGGTTTGTGTCCCAGCCACAACACTGTTGTTTAATATCTGTACGGCCTCAGATAAATGGTCAACCCACTTTTTATAGGAGTTGTCTCCCAGATGCTTTTATTGTTGCTCCAACAGTCCATTTAGGCGTTCAACAAGGCCGGCTCCTTGTGGAGGGTACGGTAGATGCCAAACCCAATTTATTCCCCAGTCCTCTGCCCAAGCTTGTACTTTGTGATTCTTGAAATGTGACCCATTATCTGATTGGATTTCTACAGGTGTCCCATAGTATAGTTCAATGGTATCTAAACGGCAGATTGTTGTATAGTTGTTGCTATACCTGCTCGGAACAGCTACCATAGCACCCCAAAAAGTATCAACTGCAACACAAACAAAGTGCTGTCGCCTGTGTTCAGGAAGAGGGCCTATGTGATCAATTTGCCATACTTCAGCAGGCCCTTTGCCCCTTTTGATTTGTCCCACAGGTTGTACCCAGGTTCCCTTATCCCGCAATGCGAGACATAGATCACACTACGAACAATGGTATTAGCTACATCAGACGGAATAGGTATACCTCATTGTTTGGCCCATGCTGCTGTAGCATCACGGCCCACATGACCAGCTTTTTCACGTGCCCATTTGGCTAGCATCTGTGTATCTGCTTGGTGTGAATTTGTATCTACTTTCCTCACACGAGCCAACTGATCTACTTGCGCATTCCATCTCTTTGTCTCATCTTCTTCTGCAGTGTGAGCATCAACATGGAACACTTGCATTTCTCGTTCTTGTAAGAGATCCCGTATCTTAAGCCAATAGTCCTTTCCCCACACAGTTTTTGTGCCTATTTGCCAATCATCTGCCTGTCATTTACCTGGCCAATTTACAAGCCCAGGAGTCTGTGTACAGATTACAAGTGGCATTGGGCGGTGTCACATCTGTGGCTTGCCCCAGGCAGCAATCAGTTTAGCCAGTTGACTGCTACCTCCCTCTCCTTCGACTACCAACTGAGTTTGTGTAGCTGGATTGAGTGCAGCAGCTCTCCAACTTGGGTTTGCCATGTCTAGTCCCTCCACTACCATCAGGAAACCATGCAGTTTGTTTCTGAATGTCTGTTAGCTGGTCACAGGGTTTTCCCCACCTGCCTATTTGATAGTTGTGCATGTCATAGGTCCCTTGATTAGGCTCTGTGTGTCCTTGACTTACGAGCTCATGTAATTGATGAACTCCTTTTGGCCCTGGTTTTGCTCTTTCCTGTATGTACTTCATTTTCAGTGGTTGCTTCCTGTGCATGCCCTGTTTTGTGAGCGGCTACCAGCGCTAAGGCCGATGTAACCACCAGCACATCAGTGAGCGCCATCACCTTGTGGCCCACAGTTCTGGCTTCAGTGTCAAGGAGAGCCCAGTACACAGTCAACAAGGTCTTTTCAAATGCTGTGTATCTGCCCTCAGCACCTGTCAGACAGCGAGACCAAAACCCCAATGGATGCCTTCACCTGTCTTGGAGCTGCCAGAGGCTCCACAGGGCCACATCCCTTTCCAGGGTAACGTGTAGTTCTGCTGGTCCCGGATGTATTGGATGCAATTCCGTATGTTCCTGAATGGCTGCTTGGGTTTTATCAAAGGCAATCTGCTGTTCTGACCCTCACTCAAACTGAGCCCTTTCCTGGGTTACTTTGTACAACAGCTCGAGTAACACTGCTAAACCAGGTATCAACAGTACCCAACAGCACCTAAAAAGCGCTGTACCCCCTTTTTTTTATCTTCTGGAGTTGGCCATGCTCGGATACTCGCTAGAGCTTTCTCTGGGATTTGTTGAATTCCATGAGTCCGGGTAATGCCTAAGTATTTAACCTCTTGGGCTGAACCCTGGATTTTCTTAGAGTTGACTGCCCACCCACATTGCCGCAGTAATTCAATAATCACATCCAGTTCTTGTTGCACCTGTTCTATATGCAGTCCCTGTATGAGAATTTCATCTATGTATTGTAAAATCTGTACCTCGGCAGGTGCAGTGTGTTGTGTTAAAGTGCGGTGTATTGCTGGGTAACAAAATGTAGGGCTGTGTTTATACCCTTGCGGTAGACGTGTGAAGGTATATTGGCTTCCTCCCCACGTAAATGCAGATCTTGAGCAGCACAGGGAGTAGGAATCATGAAAAATGCATTTGCTACATCAATCACTGCATACCATGTTCCTGGATGTGCCTGAATTTGGTGTACCACTGTAGCGACCTCTGGGACAGCAGCAGTTTTGGGGGCTGTTCTCTTGTTCAATGTTCTATAGTCCAGAGTCATTTTCCAGCTGTCATCTGGCTTTTTTATAGGCCAGACAGGACTATTAAAAGGAGAGTGTGTATAACAAACAACTCCTGCTAGTAGCAAATCATTGATGGTTGCTTGAATTTCTGCATCTCCTCCTGGGATCTTATATTGTTTGATATTTACAATTTCTGTAGCTACTGGAATGTCTGCTTCCTGTTGCATAAGCCCTGCAGTGATGGCTCTGGCAGGTAGCCACCGCGTGGTGCCAAAAGCCCAATAGGTACCATTAATTTCTAATGTGGCACCCTGTAACACAGCCACGCCTGATATGTATTCACCAGTTGAAGTAACCATAACAGAATAGGTATGAGGGTCCCAATCCCCAGTCTGTAATTTTAATTTGGTCATTTTTTCCACTACAGGTTGTTCACCTAAACCCCACACAGGAGCAGTCCTTCCCTGTATCTTGTCTGGGTTACTGTGTATGATAGTGACCTCTGCCCCTGTATCCACAAGCACACGGACTCCCTGTTCATTTACATTTGACCACCAAATGATGCATCTGGTATAGGGACGGGGGTCTCATCGCAACACACAGCAGTCCAACACAGGGGCTCGGTCTATTCCCGATTCAATGTTTATTTGTCTCTCTGGTGCAGCTACAGCTTCCTTAGGGTCTTTCCATGGATAAAAGCTGGGATTTCTGGTGTTCCTAACCCTGGATATTCCAGCTTCTGCACACTCCTACCCTGGGATTCCTGTACCATGCGGCGCAAGTCTTGTATAGGTAATCCATCTATTTCCTTCTTATTTACCCCTCTGTTAAGCAGTAAACGAAACAATCAAGTCCGTTCACCTGGTTTCCCCTTGCCCCTTTCAGTTCTCCTCGGACTCTGGACCGAGTCCGCTGAGTCTAGTCTTGGTAAGTCACCTAATTGATTCACTTTTTCAATAACCTGTTCAATCGGGTTCCCTTGTTCAGCTGAAAGTACAAGGTAGGCTTTCCACCTTTTTGGGCATCCCTCTAGAATAGCGTTCCGCACAGCAGGAGTTAGGGGTTGAGCCATGTAAAGCTCAGGAGTCCCCATCATGACGCTTACTTTCATGCCTTCTGCTTTGAGTAGATTGCATGCTTGTCTTAAAATTGTCCATTCCAAGCAGCGTCATTGGTATACTGATCTGAAAACCCTTCCCCAACAACTGAAACCAGAGTGACACTATTGTCCCCAACACCGTGTAATGCAGACTGCACATACATGTCAGAGGTGAGTCCCATAAACTTTTTGGCATTTCCACTATCCAGCAACACAGTATCAGCTCCTTCTTCTACAAGACGTACTAGCCAGTTTTGGGGTTTCTCCCCCAGGCTCTGTTTATATTTTTACAGTAAATTCTTAATCTCCTCAGAGCAATAATCAGTGAGTTCATCCATCCAAACAGCCTGTCCATTTCCTCCAATCACTAGTTTTCTTTTAAACACAGGAGTGGCATGAACACCTCCCTTTAGGGAACAGACTCTTCCTCAGTAGAGGAATCAGAGCTCCAAATATTTCCATCCCAGGTTTCTGGGTCCCAGTCTAGGTTTACAACGATTGCATGAACCCGTGGGCCAGCCACCTTTCTGCCTTTCTTTTTCCCTCACTTCTTAGCAACCCGAACAGCAAACTGTTCTGCTAAAACTGCGCATTTTTTCCCCAATCGCTCACTCCGTTCAACAGCAGCTACAAATGCTTGCCTCTGTAAAATGATATCAGCTCTCAGTTGCTCTAAGTCCTTGTTCTGTTCAATTAACTGCTGTAGTAGCTGTTCAGTCTTTTCCATTGCAACTAACAGGCAACCTGCTATTCGGCCAGAATGAACCAGCTGCTCTTTAGACTCTGTCTGAGAAGTTTGAACAAACTCTCCCCAGTATTTTAACACTTCCATAGGATCTTTAGCCTTCCATAGTTCTAATCCAATAGTTGTACAAGTTTCTAGTTTATGCCATAATGTACTCCACGGCTCCTGAGTCCACCCTGGTGGCTCTGCTGAGGGAGCCACGGCCTGAGGCTCCTTTTCCTGAAACATTTTTTACCACTACACTTGCACAAGATTGTGATGGTGACAACAAAAACAGTAAGGACGATAACTCTGTTCTATTGGTATTGTTCAATGGCACCACAAACACAAAGGACCAAGGGTTTTTGATAACTCAATTTCAAAAGTGCTCCAGTTACGTCTACAAAATCCACACCGCACCACAACCACTGTAGGACACCCATTACACCTCGGACACAGATAAACGCTGCTAAGCTCCCACACACAGCTAGGTACCTGAACTAAATCTTGACTTCCCATGTACCCCACACGCACAGAGTACAGCGTCTCTCAGTGCAGTGATGTGCTTCACTCTCCTGCTGCAGCCCCGCGCTTCGCTGACTAAGCCCTGCACGCACACAGAACAGCGGCGCATTCCACTCCCCTGGAGCAGCCACGCGACCCACGGACCACAGAACCGCCTGTCCTGGGTCAGCTACGCTCTCCACTCACCAGGCTCTCCCACATTAAATGGTATCACTATTTCTAGCAGCCACACGCAAACAGCATCTCTTGGTGCAGCTACGCGCCCACTCTCCTGGTGCAACCACGCGCTCCCCTGCCCAAGCCCTGCCCGTGTTAGTGTGTGCTCAGACCAGCGTTAGTTTCACATGTACACGCTCCTGCCCGCGTCAGTTTTTGTGCTCTGGGCATCCCATCCTCGTCACCAATAATGTTATGGGTTCGAGAGGATGCCCGTGTGCAAAACCTCAAGACGCAGTCAGAATTGCAAAGCAAGTCCATTTTATTAGTCGTGTTAGCAATAACACACACTGACCCCTGGATGCTGGAGAAGCCGCCGAGCAGGAGAAGGAGATGGATGGAGCACGGCTCCTGAGCGGGAGGGGCAGGAGGGCGGCGCACCTTCGGGGCGTCCCCTGGATGAAAAAGGCATCCTGTCTTCCTCTCCCCTCCACCCCAGAAGCACACCTTGTATCTCCTCCTCAGGAGTGGCCAGTTTCAGCATCGTCTCACGCGGGGCCAGTGAGACGGGGTCACAATGGCCCACGGTCACTCCTCCATGCCAACAACGGCTTTACTGCGGATTGTTCCCCTTTCACGGGATGAGTCCCACCAGGTGACCGATCCATAGTTTCATTTCTGAAGGTTAGTCCTACCAACTAACAACTAACAACTTCTTCTACATTATCTTGTCGACATGCACAACCGCGGACCAAATATGTCAGGCCTTAGACCTGTCTTTGGTCCCTGACACACTCATCTTCTGGCCTTCTATACTTGGGGCAACCAGATTTAATCCATGAAACAGACAGCAGCTAACAAGCAAGCTCTGTGAGTGATGTCCATGTGTTAAGAGAAAACAAATGACTTGTTGGTGGCATTGCCTTTTCAAGGTTTAGGGCTTGACATGCTTCAATGATCTCAGACCTAGATGGAGGTAAACAAAGCTTGGGGAGAAGGATGTACCACTGACAGTGGGCATAGAGAATGCAGAATTTACAGGCCACAGGGACATCTGCTTGAGCTTCCAAGATGAGGAAGAAACTAATAAAGTGAACCCAGCATCGCTGCTGAAATCAGCTCTCACTGGGTAAAGAGTAATTCTGGCAGGGGGGATCTGCGACCACAGACTCACAGACCACTGACCCAAGAAACCCACTGACCCAAAAGAAGAGAAAGACTGGGCATGAGAAATGACAGAATCATTAACCAACAGAATACTACTTAATAAGAGAACTGTGTAACATGTAGCCAGTGAATGCTACTTCCTTTGTACCCTACAATGTATAAATAGTGAGTTTTGACAGTTGTGGAACACCACTGAGCACCCAGGCTTGTACAACCCTGGAATAAATAATCAGTGTCTCTCTCGTGTGTCTAATTATTGGCGTGTTGCACACCAGGTAAGAAATCCAATTTTTGCAGGCAACACTGTCACTGCCCCTATCCCTTTCCCTACTCCTGATACTCAGCCCCACAAGATTTGCATCCCTCAAGATTTAATCAGTAGCTGTAGCAGGACAGCTATGATTAAGCAGTTGCACATTTGTGAGCATTGTATGCTTGGCTAACTTTTTGAGGAAATCAAGATGATTCCAAGAGGAATGGGCTGTTTGGACGAGAGGCACCAGGACTGAAGTCAGCAGGACTGAGCAGTACCTGGGAGAGTGTAATTCTGGCAGTGGGAGATGGTGGCCAGCATCTCACTGACCAACAACTCAAACCAGACGAAGGAACATGAGAAGCCAGAGACCTAACTAGCAAAGAGGGATCTGAATGGTAATTAATTGAAATGCTAGTTAATAAAATGTTACTAACTAACAGAGAAGTTATGTCATTTGTAACCAGTGAATGTTGATGCCTTTGTTTTTTGAAATGTATAAATGGAGTAACATTTTGATGATGAATATACTAGACACCCAACTCCCTGCTTTGTGCTAACTAGAATAAGATAGAAATACCTCGCCTCAGTGTGTGAAATCGCGCTGCACACCGGGGAACGAGCCCGCGGTTAGGGTAACACTTCTGTCCCTGATTCTGTCCCTGTCTCTGCCCCTGTCCCTACCCTTGTCCCTGTCCCTGTTCTTTTCCGTGCTCCTGCCCTTGTCCCTCTTCCTGTTCTTTTCCGTGCCCCTGTCCCTACCCTTGTCCCCGTGCCTGTTCCTTTCCATGCCCCTGTACTTGTCCCTGTTTCTTTCCGGGCTGCTGCCCTTGTCCCTGTCCCTGCCCCAGTTCCTGTCCCTTTTCCTTCCCGTGTCCCTGCCCTTGTCCCATCTCCGCTCCTCCCTCACTCCCCGCCCCTTCCGCCCGCTCAGGGCCATTTCAAGGACACCTCCCGCAGCGGGCTTTTTTTCTAAGAGCCTCCTTTAGGTTTTGTTAATTACTTGTATTATTTTTATTACGAATTATACATATTTGTGTGCAGACAGACAGATAGATATATACATACAAACATAT
>VZTA01016615.1:11794-21856 GCA_013398855.1 Mohoua ochrocephala
AGGGAAGCAGGGGGTATCCCCTCAGCGTTGTGTGGCAGACCCCGCTGAGGAACGGGGTGTCCTTGCCCGGGCTCGGGGTAGTGGCTGGAAGCTGCCAGGGCAAGGTCAAGGTTGTGGGTGTGAGGTGCGAGGGGGTGGAGGGGTTTATCCCTTGTTTGTGAGGAAACGGAGGGTGGGAAGAGCCATGAGGAACCGCTCCTGCCAGTGTTTCCAGTGAATATGAACGGGGGAGAGGCCTGCTAGGGGTGCAGGGCATTAAATGGCATCACCGTTGCTGCATGGTGCTGCACTGGGAGCCTTGCTTAAGGTGCAAAAGCATAATCTTATAATGCACTTATTATCACAGATTTTTTTCTTCTTTCGTGTTTAAAATTGGCCCTGAGGAGAGTTTCTTCACAGGAAGGGTAATTAGATGTTGGAAGGGGCTGCCTAGGGGGGTGGTGGAGTCACCAGCCTTAGAGATATTTAAGGATGCAATGCACTTAGAGCCTTAGTCTAGTTGTCGAGGTGGTGTTTAGTCATAGGTTGGACTCAGTGACCTCAGAGCTCTTTTCCAAAGTATTTTTGATTCCGAGGTTTTTTTGTTGTAGTGCTTTGTGGTTTTTTTCTATGTGTGTTAACAATACCAAAAGCACTGCAGTGAGATTTGTCTTAGAAGACACAGCCTTACTTCTCCCTGTGCAGAACCTGAGTGATATGGTGATTTCTTTATGCCCCAGGGTTCTGATGTTCAGCACTGAAATGCCAAATGCGAGGACGTTTCTCTTTGGTAGCCGCTGCAGCACTTGATGGTGACATCAGTGCACTGCAGAAAAATGCAGTGAGGGATTTGGAGCAATCTCCCTCATTATCTGTCCTTTCTTGGTGGTGCTGGACTTGATTCCAGAGCTCCATAGCTGTGAATGGGGTGCTGTGGAGCTTAACTTAAAGCCGAGATGCATCTTAAGCAGCTCAAGATCAAGGATTTGTTAATCTCTCAACTTTTTTTTTTTTTTTTATTGAGNNNGAGAAAAGCTCACTGTAACTGAAACAATGATGTATTTTAGATTTCCAGAAACACCCTTGGTGCAGCATTTGTTGCTACAAGAAACCTCCATGCCTCCAAACCAAGCTTTCAGAAAACTGGTGAGTCTGATAAAGGTCTTGAGTGTGGTTTTAAGAATTTGGTCTGTCAGACAAAAAGGAATTAGATTATGGTGAGTGTTAGTTGACAGCACTTGAGAACATTTATGTTCTGAGAGTATTTGGGTGAAGTGTTAGCCGGTCACCTCCAGCAAACTGCACTTTAATAACTTGACAGTGCCCCCAGAGCAGGGAGTGGCCATGTGTCAGCTGGCTTATTTAGCTGCTTCACTGGGATTCCAG
The DNA here is from genome assembly GCA_013398855.1 of Mohoua ochrocephala. Taxonomy (NCBI): domain Eukaryota; kingdom Metazoa; phylum Chordata; class Aves; order Passeriformes; family Acanthizidae; genus Mohoua; species Mohoua ochrocephala. The sequence continues at coordinate 13,160 of VZTA01016615.1, forward strand.
TCACCTGCAGCATTATTTGAAAATTATTTAGGAAAAAAATTGCCTTAGATTGGAGTTGCCTGTAACAGAATGAAGGAGTGGGTGACTTTCCCAGGCCTGCCTGAGTTTGACCTTGTGTCCTTGAGCACAACTTTTTTTTGCTGCCAGCAGCTTGGTGTTTAGAGGAGACAGCTGCACTGTGTAGCAGTGCGTTTGGCAGTGCTTCAGGCACATTTTTTCAAGTGGTTTAAGGTGATTAAGGGGATTGCTAGCAAATAAGTTTTACAGTGTTATTTACCGTTTCTTAGCTGAGGAGGTAGCAAGCTGTTGTAAGTCACATTGAAGAAGTATGGAGAATATATTTTTGTATCTTACATCGAACAACTTGCTGAAAAATAATGAAGTTCCTTTATATGGGTGTGCATCTTGGATTATAAATCATTTGGCAGGGTGTTGTGATGCGTCCAGGGCTAAGTAACTGCTCTGCAAGCAGGCTTGTTCTGCCTGGGCTAAGGCTGGTTAATTAATCTAATTGCTTTCTAGGGAGAGATAGTGTAGGACATAGTCAAGAAAGTGGATAACTACACAGTCAGCCCTGTTTTGGTTAAAGCTGGCTGGTATTGATGAGTTGAAGCTGCTTTTATTAGCTGGGAGTACAGGGGCTGCTATTTATCTTGCCCTGAGTAAAGGTGTTGTTAGCTAGACTTTGTGGCGCAGCTGAGGAAGGCCACTTTGTGAATTCAAGGCAAGCTTACTGAGTGCTTTTTGTACCTGAACGTGCCAATCTGATCTGAAACATCTCTCTCCAGGTACCGCTGAGGTTTCCTCTATCCTCGAGGAGCGCATCCTGGGAGCTGACACCTCGGCCGAGCTGGAGGAGACGGGCCGCGTGCTCTCGATCGGGGACGGTATTGCCCGCGTGTACGGCCTGAGAAATGTCCAGGCAGAAGAGATGGTTGAATTCTCTTCTGGGCTGAAGGTAAGCGGTCATTAAAGCAGTTCCATACTAAAAAGACAGTTTTTTAGGAAGAACCTGAGGCTATGCTTGGAGGTACCACTATGAACATTGCATAAACTTCATTGCAACTTTAATTGTTTTTTTTTTTAATTTGTAACTTTGCTTTCAGTATCGGCATCTGATTCTCAGCCAGCATTTGAGCTGTCTTTGTCTTCATTTAGAAAGTAAAAGAACTAACCTGGCACTGGATTTTGTCTTTAGTTTCAGGGTGTCTTTTCTGTTTGCTGTTTAATAATGGCCTCTCTGCTTCAATACATTATGCAGCTTGCTGGCTTCTTGTAGTCCTAACAGTGGGTTAGAGTTAAAAACCTGTTTCAAGAGTACTGCAACAGCTCTTTGAGCATTTTTAATGACCCGTCTCACCTTGGGCACAGAAGAAGCCGGTGCTTTTCCCTTGTCCAGCTTCTAGGCAAGGGAGTAATGTTGTACTTGAACGCTGCTTACCCTTTCTGTTCTTTTTAGAGAAACCAGTGACTTGAGTGCTAGGCTGCTGAGGTATAATTGCCTGGTAAGTTGAAAGCTTAGGCAGGTTCTCTAGCCCATGTGGAAGGAAATAGATACTTTGTACATAAAAGCAGAACCTTGGCTGTTGTCGCAAATAAGGTTGAGGTAGATTGTGTAGGATTTTGTACACAGTAAAATAATGATGTCAATATTGAAGTCTTTATGCGTGTCAGTATGGATTTTCTCAGGGTAATGATGTGATCTCTGTCCCAGGGTATGTCCTTGAATTTGGAGCCCGACAACGTTGGTGTTGTCGTGTTTGGTAACGACAGACTGATCAAGGAGGGGGATGTTGTGAAGAGGACTGGTGCCATTGTGGATGTTCCCGTGGGGGAGGAGCTGCTGGGCCGCGTTGTAGATGCCCTGGGCAATCCCATTGATGGGAAGGTAAGTGTAGCTGGGTGTTAACTGCCTCTGTCTCTCTCTGTGTGATACAGACCTTAGCAGTTTATTCCCTCTCTTTTTAAGGGCGCTATTGCATCTAAGACACGTAGGAGAGTTGGCTTGAAGGCCCCTGGGATCATTCCCAGGATCTCTGTGCGTGAGCCCATGCAGACTGGGATTAAGGCTGTGGACAGCTTGGTGCCCATTGGTCGTGGCCAGCGTGAGCTGATCATTGGTGACAGGCAGACCGGGTGAGTTAAATGCTCAAGCCTAGAACGTTCCTTAAACAGAGACTCGGGTACAGAGCTGGACGTGGGGCTGGGAGAACCTCGGGCCGCTTAACTTACCAGCCTCTCTGTTCCACAGGAAAACTTCAATTGCAATTGACACAATTATCAACCAGAAACGATTCAACGATGGCACAGACGAGAAGAAGAAGCTGTACTGTATCTATGTTGCAATTGGCCAGAAGAGATCCACCGTTGCTCAGCTGGTGAAGAGGCTTACTGATGCAGGTACGGATTTTTGGAGATGGTTGAGCCTGATGACACCTAATGTTTGGCACCTAATGACATCCTGTTCTCATTGCAGTGCTGAACACTGCTGTGACCTCTCCTGGCTGCAAGTGTAGACAGAATTCTTACTAAATGAGTGAATTACCTAATTTTGTGTGCAAGAAATCTCTGTAGGTATCTAGGGAAAATAATGCCATTTTTGCTGTATCACAATTCAGAAGACTATTTTGAGGTCCCCAAACTGCCGAATTGCTTCTGGAAAAGTCACCCTGTGGTTTTAGGGTTTTATTTCCAGCAGGGTTGAAAGCTTCGTCTTGGCAGTCAGGCAGGCCTGGCGACAAGCTGTGGCCTTCAAGTTGTCATGGACTTGGCATTTGTCCCACGTGTTCCATGTGCCAGTCAGCGTGAATGGCAGCTGCAAATTTAGTGAAGGGCTTTCACTGCCCAAACACAAGGTGTTAAATGATAGTATCTCTTCAGAGTCAGTGATCTCCATGACCAAGACTCCACATGTAACAGAGCTTGCAGGAGATCAGCCACTTCGACCTCTGCTGGTCCTGGCACCTATCACAGAAAACCCCACGTTTTAAGGACTAATTTGTTTGAGACCGTGTAGCAAGGGGTCGTACTGTCTTGCAGCAGCCAGGAAGCCATGGGCTTTCACTGTGAGTTACTTCTAGAACAAAAGCTTGTCTTCGTTTTAAGCTTTGTTTTGATTGGGAAAGAAGTCTGCAAGTGTTAGATGTTAGTTGCCGCAAACTTGCCCTTGAGACTTCCTGAGTCAGTGTTGCTAGCAGAAGTGTTGGTGTGCTGGGCTTTCCTGTAGCAGCATAGTGACACTGCTTGGACTTGCTTCAGCACTGGTGCTTGACATGCTTGTTGTGTTTGCTGATTTGGGCACGATGCGGTAATGACTCAGAGGTATCTCCGATCCTTTCCAGATGCCATGAAGTACACTATTGTGGTGTCTGCCACAGCATCTGATGCAGCACCCCTTCAGTATCTGGCTCCCTATTCAGGCTGCTCCATGGGGGAGTACTTCAGAGACAACGGGAAACACGCACTCATCATCTATGATGACTTGTCCAAACAGGTCAGGAAACTTTGGGTTTAGGCCTCGTGGTGTGGCATGGGTGTTTGTAGCAGTAAGATCACCTCAGGTTTAGAAATCCAAAATGTTAAGTGGGGTGCTGAGCTCTGAAGGCTGTGTTTGCACCACGCAGGCCGTCGCCTACCGTCAGATGTCTCTGCTGCTGCGCCGCCCCCCCGGCCGTGAGGCCTACCCGGGGGATGTGTTCTACCTGCACTCTCGCCTGCTGGAGAGAGCAGCCAAAATGAACGACTCCTTCGGGGGCGGCTCTCTGACTGCCTTGCCTGTCATCGAGACTCAGGCTGGGGACGTGTCTGCTTACATTCCAACCAACGTCATCTCCATCACCGATGGACAGGTAGGGCTTCCTCACAGCATCTTCATGGAACTTAGTGGCCGGTCTCTGAGGAGGCCTCCGGACTTCTGAACAAGATAATGATGCAATTCTGCCCTGCAGATTTTCTTGGAAACGGAGTTGTTCTACAAAGGTATCCGTCCAGCCATCAACGTTGGTCTGTCTGTGTCCCGTGTTGGTTCTGCTGCTCAGACCAGGGCTATGAAGCAGGTAATTGTGAAACTCTTGTTCCTCCTCCTGTGAGTGGTGCATAGGCCTTCTGAGCCATTTAATTCTGATGAGCTGTGAACAGAGAGGGAGCAAAGCTTTGGCTTTCTTAGTGTTATAAAATTACAAAAGAACAAACTTCAGAGATCTCTTTAATACTTCCCTTGCCTGCTGAGAGAGGTGTGGGAGAAAGGGAAATAGTGTCTGCATGAAGAGGTAGGATTAAGTTTTGTTCTGCTGAACTGGGTACTGATCACTTAGAGAACGCTCTCTTAACCCCAGGCTTTTAGTCTAGACATGGAATTAGAGAGGTTTAGTATCAATGGTTGCTGTTTTAGGGAGAAATAACATGGTTATGTTAAAGGGTGGGATTTTTAGAAATGTTTATAATAATCTGTCAGTTTTTAGATTGACTTGTCTGGCATGCAAGGCAGAGCTGACTCGTGACAACTGTCAGCTGCAAGATAACCTTCAGACTCCTAGATGTGCTTGCAGGCGATCACAGTGGCTCTGACTTGTCCCCTGCAGGTGGCAGGTACCATGAAGCTGGAGCTGGCTCAGTACCGGGAGGTCGCTGCCTTCGCCCAGTTCGGCTCTGACCTGGATGCTGCCACGCAGCAGCTGCTGAACCGTGGTGTGCGCCTGACGGAGCTGCTCAAGCAGGGCCAGTACGGTGAGTGCCCCGGCTTGGCGGGTCTGGGGGCCCATTAGTGCCTTGTGCTAACGAGGCCGGGTTTAGTTGGCATCTACTGTGTCTGTTCTGTGCACACACGGTAAATGCAGATCTGCTTGAATCAAGCTGTCCATGTGCACTTGGTCTTCCAAGGACTCTGCAGTCTGATGTGTCCTGATGGAAGAGTTCCAGAGGTGTGAGTGCTGTCTTTTCCTGCAGTTCCCATGGCTATTGAGGAGCAGGTGGCAGTCATCTATGCTGGTGTAAGAGGACACTTGGACAAGCTGGAGCCCAGCAAGATCACAAAATTCGAGAGTGCTTTCCTAGCTCATGTACTGAGCCAGCACCAGGCACTCCTCTCCACAATCAGGTATGGTGGCTGACCTTGCTTTATCCCACGGGTATTGATATCTGGAGTGCAGATAATGGTCACTGAATTGTTAATTTAGTGTATCCTAGAACAGCAGGCCTTCAGCTGGCTGTATCAAAACTGCGGGTTAAATCACCCTTCCTACCATCCACCTTCCTCAGCTTCAGCTCTTAGGAAATGCAGCTAAATGCTTAAAGTGAATCTGCTTACAATGCATCTCCTCTAACCTGTTCCTGAAATCACTTGATTGAGTCAGTTTTGGACAGCTTTAAGCTGTTGGAGTGTTGTGGGTTAAGTGCTGCTGAGTGAACTCTAGGGGATTGAATATTTCAATAGCCCTGTCCAGGAAACTGGTCCTGGCTTTTTTTGTCATGAGGCAAATCATGTGCCTTCTGTCTCTGGGTCCTGGCTCTGTAGGTAGGGCCTTGTTGGAATACATATGGCTGTTCTGAAAGAATTTGTTTTTAAGCAGTTCTTAAACAGAACTGGCTCTTTTAGGAAACGGGATGCTATGTCAGTGGGACGGCTTCACGCACCAAACAAATGTGCTCATTTATCTACTGATTTTGCTAGAAATGGGGAGGTTTGTTGTAAAGCTTCTGTATTTGTCTTGGGGGTTGACCCTGTTTCACTTGCCGTGTCAGAAGTTTAACCGAACTCTTCCCACAGGACCGAAGGGAAGATCTCTGACCAGACAGAAGCGAAGTTGAAGGAAATCGTCACAAATTTCCTGGCTACTTTTGAGGCATAAACTCTTAAAACTGTTCAAACAGACCAGGCTGTTGTGATCCAGTGTTCCAGCTCCGTCAAAGACGAAAGCATGTGCGACTTGAATGTACAGATCTCGGTGAGAATAAAGGTTCCCATGTAAAAAGGCTTTGTTCTGAATGTAAAAATACCGTGTTCTGAATGACTGCCTTTTGTCTGTACTTCTGTCTGGCTCTTGCGCCTGTAGAACCACAGAGCTGAACTCGCCTGGACACAGCCCTGCTTGTGTCCCAAAAAAATCCCAGAAATCAGGGGTATCTTTACTGCTTGAGTGAGCAAACTCCCCTGACCTGAACCAGGAGGGGGACAGAGCTGAGGGACCCTCTCAGTGTTCATCCTTTGTGCCAGGCAGCTTATCCTGCAGGAAGGCAGTGCCAAGGAGGTGGCAGCTTGTGCCATCTTGTCACGGGGATAACCCACTGGCTTTCACAGGAATCTTAAACTGCCTGACACTGTGACAGAGCATTTCTTGGAATTGCTGTCTGACCTGTCCTGGTGCCACGCCTTTGGAAGACTGGTCCTTGTGTCTCAGGACAACTGCAGGTGTAGCTGTCACAGTAGTAATAGCTAGAAATATAAATCCTACAATCCCAGAATGGTCCTGGTTGGAAGGGACCTTGAAGATCATCTTGCTCCATCCTCCTGCATGGACAGGGACACCTTCCACTATCCCAGGTTGCTCCAAGCCCTGTCCAAACTGACCTTGAATGCTTCCAGGGATGGGGCAGCCACAGCTGCTCTGGGCACCCTGTGCCAGGGCCTCACCAGCCTCGCCATCCTCACAGACAAGAATTTCGTTCAAATACCCCGTCTAACCTTGGGCTCTTGTCACTATGAAGCCATTGCTCCTTGTCACTCTAGACCCTGGTAAATAGTCTCTCTCCACCTTTCTTGTCAGCTCTCTTCAGGTACTGGAAAGTCACAATTGGGTCACCCCAAAGCTGCCTCTGCTGCAGGCTGAACAAGCCCAATTCTCTCAATCTTTCCCCAGAGCAGAGCTGCTCCATCCCTCTGATCATCTCGGTGCCTCCTCTGGATTCACTCCAGCAGCTCCACGTCCTTGTGCTGCTGGAGCCCAGGGCTGGGGGCAGCTCTGCAGGTGGGGTCTCACCTGAGTGGGGCAGAGGGGCAGAATCCCCCCCGCCCTGGTGCCCATGCTGGGGGATCAGCCCAGGGCACAGGGGGGCTTTCAGGGCTGGGGCAGGACTGCCCTTGATGTGTGCACTGTCTCCAGTTAACTTGTGCAGGAGTGTCCTGCTTCCCAGTCCAAACCTGTGGAGTTACAGGCAGCTGGGAACATTCCCAGTTAAGGTTATACAGGATTCTCTTGTTAATGATGTCAGTGCTGTGAGAGAGTGAGCTCTGCAGTACTGGAGAAAAATAAACACACCCTTGCAGTCCAGAGATGTCAGATACCTTTCTGGGAACAGTGCTGTGCTCCAGGAGGAGGGGCTCCTGTGCAGATCTTTGGTCTTTTGCCATCTTCTTTTCCCCCACAGCCCCAGAAGAGGTGGCTGGGGGGCCTCACAGGTGTGAGGGGAATGCTGCTGTGGAACGTTTCCATTCTGATGTGCCCAACATGTTCCTTCCAGGACAGCTTTTACAGCTTGTGACTCTGTTCCTGCCCCGTGACTAAACCTTGGTTACTGCTTGATGTTGCCGTGCCATGTTTTACTTGCATGCTGCTGTAGTTGGAAAGCCCTGAGATGTCATCAGAGATGTCTTAGTCCAAAACTGCACAGAGACATATATTTTTCTAGTAGCATAAATATTCCAAGGTTCCGGTTTCTACCCGCTTGCTGCTGTGATGCAGGAAGATGGTAACTTCCTCCTGGAAGCACCATGTGGTCAATGCATCCAGTCGGGTCAGAGTGAAGGTCAGTGGGTGAAGGTTTTGGAGGATGGGTCACAGGTCCCGAGTGGTGCCACAGGCTGCCCTGGCCAAGAGGTGGGGCTGGGGAGCTGGGAAAGGGCGAGTGGATCACAGAATCACAGTGGTGTGGTTTGAAGGGGACCTTAAAGATCATCTGCATCCACCCCCTGCCGGGGGCAGGACACCTTCCACTATCCCAGGTTACTTCAAGCCCCATCCAGCCTGGCCTGGGACACTTCCAGGGATGGGGCAGCCACAGCTTCTCTGGGCACCCTGTGCCAGGGCGTCACTACCCTCACAGGGAAGAGTCTCTTCCCAATACCCCGTCTAACGCTGCCCTCTCTCAGTGGGAAGCCATTCCCCCTTGTTTTGTTACTCTGTGCCCATGTCCAAAGTCCCTCTCCAGCTCTCTTAGAGCCCATTAAGGTGCTCGATGTTGCGGATTCATGGTGAGGGTCTGTGCTCTCTTGTGTCAGGACACTGCACAGGGTTGGTTTGCCTAAATCACCCTCAGGTTACAATTGAGCAGATTTATTTCAGTAAGTGGAAAATGCCTTTTTTTTACATTACTGGAGTGTTTTAGCTGTCAAGCAGGGGCAGCAGTGAGCGCAGTGGGTGTGATTGAGGCATTTCAGCATGCAGTTTCGTATCTCTGCTTTCATATTTTCAAAGCATCACTGAGAAGTCCCTCAAGGAGTGCCTCGTGTCAGGCAATGGCCCCTAATAAACTGTGGGGACACGGGATGTGTGTTGTGAAGGAGGGCTGTGTGTGTTCAGGAGCGGCTGGAGGAGCTCAGGCTGGAGAAGAGGAGGCTCAGGGGGGACCTTGTGGCTCTGCACAACTCCCTGACAGGAGGGGGCAGCCAGGGGGAGGTCGGGCTCTGCTCCCAGGGTACAAGGGACAGGCCAGGAAACAGCCTGCAGCTGTGCCAGGAGAGGTTTAGATTGGATATCAGAAAAA
>VZTA01016616.1:12690-25537 GCA_013398855.1 Mohoua ochrocephala
AAATGCAAAACAGTCAACTTTTTTTTATGGCTGCGTAAGCCTGGGCTACCCAAGCATGGAATCAGTCCAGTGATCACCAATGCATTTGGGAGGCTGGCAATTCTAATCACTTGTCTTGCATGTGCAAAGTCTCTTGTTAACAAAACTGTTGTGGTTATGCTTCATTTTCTAATGAAGCATGGTCAAAAAACCCCCAAACATGCACAAAAAGGGAGAGATGACTGCAGCCTCCGAAACAAACTCCTGGCATTTCTGCTGAGGCAGCTGTTCTGCCCTTTCGTGCCAGTAACAGCTCACTTACACTTCACAGAGATTTTAAGTACTCTCCGATTCACTGGACCAGTTACACCAATAGTCCTACCGAACTCATAGAATTATTTATGTATCTGAGATATGCAGGGTTAGATTCCAAATATCGGAACAATTCCACATTGTTTTCAATTCTCTTCCAACAGTCTTGTCAATTTTTAAAAATGTGATTAATTGTAAGAAATTACTGACTTCACAAGAATATAGGTGAAGAAAATTATACATGTAAATGCACAGAACATCAGAAAGACATTGAAGCCTCAATAGAAGGCTCAGAAGAACGTACATGAATTTGTCTGACACAGTACTGTAACTGAGTTTGAAATAAAATTGTACATCAAATCAAAGCAAAATTAATTTTGTGGATTTCTGTAGTGAATTAAATATTCACTGCAGGGGGAACAGAAAACCCAAGAGATTTTATACGTATGCACATGCATATGCTATAAACCTGCCTTTATAGTTAGATCTAGATCAGAGCAAAGATTAGAGGAGCTCCTTCAAGGGGAGATAGTGGAAAGCTGATGAAGAGAAACAGTGCGAGACTGATGATGGGCTAAGGTAAGAATAAAGCAGAAGATAGGAATAGCACATTTTCTTGGTTTTAATTTTTTTTTCTTCGTGTAAAAATACTGATACTTTCTAATCTTTTAATTGTCATTCTTTGTTTACAGCTGTAGAAAGGTGACTGGAGGTAAAATCTGAGGAAACCGAGAAGTTATATTTTCATATCCTAAAAGAAGCTATAACAGTATGAAAATTCCAGGGTAAAATGCAATTGCTGCTCCCTAGATGGAATGTGGTTGGCATGCTCGAAACGTGTTCCACAATGACTCCCTGCACCCACAATCTGCAACCATAGCACCTGCTGAACAGGGTGGAACAGAGTGGGGAGTGGAGTGGAGACACTGTGGNGACTGCGTCTTTAAAAATGAAATGAGAGAATTTTACGCCAATCAGTAACAAAGGTATGCGTGACTAGAGCCACTCAAGTTCCACCTAAACATAAAGAAACTGTATGAAAATAAGTTGAGAATGAGGGAAAGGTTAGGAAAGAGTCCACTGTAACTAATAGGATTGGGCTGAACCTGTCTTCTCTCCCNTGGTACTTTGTGGTTGAGAAACTGCACAGCAAGGGGAGATAGGAGAAGACGTCCTGCTGCTGAGCTAACACCATCACAAAGGCAGCCACTTCCAAGGCATGACCGCCCCTCATGGGTACGTGCTCTGTATTTCTTTTGACTGCGTCTTTAAAAATGAAATGAGAGAATTTTACGCCAATCAGTAACAAAGGTATGCGTGACTAGAGCCACTCAAGTTCCACCTAAACATAAAGAAACTGTATGAAAATAAGTTGAGAATGAGGGAAAGGTTAGGAAAGAGTCCACTGTAACTAATAGGATTGGGCTGAACCTGTCTTCTCTCCCAAAGAGATGCTTATTGGGTAAGAATCACACACTGTGTGTGCTGAATACTTTCATTGGGGATTAGAGCTTGTCTGTATATTGCTTTGAATATATTTTTGCAGTCAGTCAATCCTCAAACCTTAACCTGTCACAGTACTCTGTTAATAAAGAGTGTTATTCTGTAAACTGTTGGAGTGAGTCATTCACGGGTGATGGCATTCGCTGGCGGCAGGAAACACACTCAAATAAAGAGGGAGACCCACTGAGTGTTCATAAAGTGAGCAGACCCACCGAGGGGTCCCCCTTATGCTTGTTGGTTTGTTATGTTGGTGTGTCTCCCTGACTCAGTCAGTTGAACCACCCTCCAATCCAGCAGGACTGCTCAGTCCCCCTAGAGTCCCCCTAACAAGACGCTGACGGACTGGTTGGGCACAAGGAGCTCAGACTTCCTGAGGTGCTGACAGACAAATTAAATACTAAGGGTAGAGGAAATCTCCCCTTTTCACATGATAACACCTCATTCCATTTTGCTGGCACTCTTCTTCCTCACAGAGCTCAGAGATTGTGCAGTATGTTAGTTTCTCTAGTAGGTATTTGTTTATCGTTCTGACTCCCTGCACGCAAAGTGAGACACGGTACCTTTTCTGTGGTTAACTACCAGAATTTTCCAATATTTCACCTATTTTTTAGCCTGAAGTCTTGGTTTGTCCAGCCTACTGCCTGAGTACAACTGTGCTTCCTGCTCAGCAGCTGTAACATCTCTACCAGACTCTCTATCCCTGTGGGAGTATTCCTCAGCATATAGATGATGAAAATTCACTTAAGTTTCTGTGTGTCTACAGTATATACTTTCTTTCCTGGAGAATTTTTAGCCAAATTGGCAAGTTTTTCTCTAAGGTAGGACCTTTATATTTTCAAGAAATCTTATTATGAATAGTGAAAGTAATTTATATCAGCTAGTGATCCATATTATGGTTAACAAAAACCAGGCATAAAATAACAATTGGTTTCCTGTTAAAATTTTAAAGAGGACTTTCTTTGTCTTTTCTTCCATGATGAAATATGCCATAAATATAAACCATAAGATTTTCGTAGTAGTCTTTTTCAACGATCTCATAAGTGACTGAGCAAGAGGCTTTTGCCTCTTCTGGGGTTCGTTATGCATAAAAGTAGTGTTCATGGGTTTAATATGGCACCCCTGGCGAACTGTGGCATCTCTTTGTTATTTCATGTACATATTGTACTAGAATTTCTCAGGCTGAGCAAAAATTATGCAGTTTTTTCAAAAAGAGCAAGAAGTCAAGTATTTAGGAATTACTCTAACAGATATGCAAGAAGGAATGGAGAATTACTAAACTTGAACACTAGTAATTTCTGTGGGAAATTCCTGACTTCTGCGTGTGTGCTCAGTGCTTTTCTTTGCAGTGTTAAAGTGATGGTAGAAAAATAATGACAGCATAGTTCTGAGTGTCTGCATTACGCACATTGGCAAGTAGTGATTTATTTTATATCTTACAAGAATTGTATTATTTAGCTCACACTTTCATGCAATGACATGTAACATTAATACGGGAACAATATTCTTTTGAGACTAGAAAATGTTTGATTCCTGGAGTAGCAGGCTTTTTATGCCTTGTAAGAGCTGATTACCTAGTTTAACCAGGCATCTTATGAAATTTGAGTTCTGCCTTTCCCATTATTTAAGTCACCTTGAGAACAATTGCAACTAAAATGTTGACCATTTTAAAATTCTACTGGAATTCCGAAGGTAGGCCATGCCTCCTCCCAAATGTTATCATTTGAGGAGGAAGGCAAATGAGATGTTTCAATATCAACCAAAGAGGTAATTTCTGAGTCAAAACTATCAAACTGTGGCGTGAAAAGAGAAACAGATAGGAGGACAGCATATTTGGGCAACTTTTCATCATTAGTATCATGTGATCAACTCATTTAAATGGAATTTTACTTTTCTTATTTTTCAGTGAGCTCCACATAGAGCCAGGTAAGGAGGCAGGAAGAGATCTAAAGGAACCAATTTAAAGTGAAGAGAATCACAGGAAGTCCTTGATGATCTCTGTGGGATTTGGAGCATGCTTTTGAACAGAGAACTGTAGAGAATTTACATGTCTGCTTTTTTTTTTTCTGAGACATTTATGAATCAGCTAGACTTTCACATGGAATTTCCTTATACTAAGAATCTATACTCTTTTGTTGGAATTAATCAATCTATGAAATGGATTAACTTCTCCTCATGATCAAGCTTATCAAGTTATTGATGACAGATTTATCTGCTGAGCTGGTTTCTCAAATACATTTTTAATGGCTCTCTTATGTTTTTGTTGACTTCACTTAAGTTACATTTCTTCTTAATTCATGAAGTGTAAAACGTGGCATTTATCTACATTATCAAAACATCTTGGTGCATATCTCTCCAACTTAATTGCTATTGAAAAAAAATCCAGGGCAGTCTATACCTTCTCACTTTACTTTATTTGCAAGTTCAGCTTACACCTTTTCTTGTTTAAAATGTCCTGAATTGTTTGTGCAAAAGGACTGCAATAAGAAATGTGAAAAAAAGAAGGCTCCTTTTCAATACCCTTTTTGCTAATTGCACAGCATTTTAGTGGCACAAGTCATAGTCAAACTTTCAAATGTTGTGGAGGTTTAGATGGATTAACCCTCACAAACACATTAAGTAGCTTTTAATAATGTGTTTATTTCCTTTTTGTTTCTCATCCTATTCTGAGTGGATGACAAAGTCTAAGCATTACCAGAAACACTGCAGAGGCAAAGGCTGTAGCTGAGCATTGAAATGACCTTATCATGTCATACAGGCTCCCTTCACTGGCTGGTTCTGATGATGAAGGAGGTAGAAAAGCCTCTCATCTGTCCATAAAAGCAGATGCCTGAGCTTTTGCCTAGCATTGTACCAGCCTAAATTAATTTTTATTAAATTGCAGCAGGGTGCAATTCACCAGGGCAAATGTGAAAATAATCTAGTTTTATTCCAAAAATAAAACATGGGAAAGAAAAATGAAATGAGAACACACCGCCACTTACACAGTGCTCAGAGAGCACCCAGTTCTTCTGGATTTCATAGCGTCCTACCTCACTTCTCAGTTGGATTAATTTTCCTTATCCTAAAGTGTAATATAAAATACAAGACAGGAACTTTTAGGTTAACTTTTAATCCACTAAGGAATTCATCCCAATTATGGGCAAAATATTAAGTCAGATCTTAATCCCCTCACAGTGCAGCTGTTCTCTGCTTTGCGCAGGGCACTGCTCCCAGAGAAATGTATTTAGAGATCTTAAACACATGTTGTACCATGCATAAGAAGGGTTCTGTCAGATGAGAAATATGAAGTGAAATGATGGCTTTCTCACAAGTATATTCTCCAGCTCTCTGCTGAGTTAAAAATGGAGTTTATTTTGCCCTGAATGAGCTTCTCCCCTCACCCTCCATTGACACATTTAATCAGATTTAACATCTTCTACACAATTTCTGTTTGCTGTCTCACATATTATTTCTCCAATAGTGTTCCAGGATTTTCTACCTTTTCTGTAACCCAGTCACATTATCTTGCAAAATCTTCATTTTCTTCTGCTTAAAACCTTGGTCTCTGATGCTTTCAGATTTGACCCCACTTTTGCCAATCCTCTTCTTTAATTTGCAGAGGTATTTATAATAGTTTTGAAAAAATTAATTTCTTCAAGTAAAAAAGCCAGTGCTAGCTGTGTTACCATGGTAACTGACTCCTTTTTCTTCGGAATTAATGAGATTCTTGGTCATTTGGCCCTGCAGGAACACTGGTTTCAGTAAAAAAAATTGATACTATGTGACTTTATCTGTCTTCAAATACCAGTGGCCTGGTTCTCTACTTATATTCATGCTCAGCGATTTAACTTAGCCCGACTGCAGCTGACTAGCCTCTGGTTTACACTGAGAGAAAAGGAAAGTAAAAATGTTCAACTATGCACACTCTGGTATCATTTAAGTGGTGGCTGTTAATGCAGAATTTGATGATGGGTTCAAATCACACACAAAGGTCGTGGACGCAAAAAGAACAGAACTCTCATTCAGTTTAAAAGATTCAATCTTGTAACGCTGGAACAAATTACTTCCTCTGAAGACTTAGACTATTTTCCTTACTGCCATTTTTTTACTGATGTTTTGCATCATGAGTTGGAGAGCTTGAGAATAGGAAAAAAAATGTAAGAAATACTTTGCTTGGATTTTACATCAACCCTAATTAAGCAAAAGAGTGTCCTCAATGTGAGAGATTTTGAGGAAAAAAACCTAAGGACAGAATCTCTTTGAACTTCAAATATTTTGATCAGGATCTCAGCTTCAGAACAGGCACCTGCTGAATTTGAAATGGGATAAGCCAATGTTTCACACTCAAAGGTCCTCAAACTTTTGTAAATTCTGCTCTTCATTTTTATAAAAACCCGTATTTAATAACTTGAAACCATTACTACTTAATGCAATTCCAATACCAAGGAAAATCATTCCAATGTCAGCTGTCTTTCTATTCTGTGCAAACAAGTTTCACTTCATGACTAAATTTCCTGTTTGAAAAATATATCTGAATTATTATAAGCATCACACTCATGTTTTTCAGAGAGTTAATTTCTTCAAAAATGTAAATAATGTGCAAACTCTGGTTGTTTATGATTTATTCACAAGGAAGTTTGAATCTTGACATGACCCTTTTATGTAAAGTGTATCATAGGTTCATAGCATCATTTAGGTTGGAAAAGACCCTTAAGATCATCGAGTCCAACCATTGGCCTAACACTGCCAAGTTCACCCTTAACTGCATCCCCAAGTGCAACATCTGCGTGTCTTTTAATTACCTGCAGGGATGGTGATTCCAGTGCTTCCCCGAGCAGCCTGTTGCACTGCTTGGTAACTATTTTGGTAAAGAAATTTTTGCTAATATTCAATCTAAACCTCCCCTGGTGCAACTTGAGTCACTTTCTCTCATCCTGTCCCTTGTTACTTGGGAGAAGAGACTGGCCCCTGTCTCACTGCAATCTCCTTTCAGGGAGTTGTAGGTAGCAATAGGGTCTCCCTTGAGTCTCCCTTTTCTCCACGTTAAACAGCCCCAGCTCTCTCAGCCACTCCTCATGTCTCGTGCTCCGGACTCCCCACCAGCTTTGTTGCTGTTCTTTGGACACACAAATACATTGCTGTCCTTTCCTCATTTCCTACTTTCATTGTCTGACTTACTTAACCAAGTCAGCAAGAATCTTTTTTTTAATAGCATTTAACACCATAACATTATTTGTTTTGCTTGTCATATTCATAAGAATACAGACTGCAAACGCATCCTGAGTTTTTTAGACAAAGTACTTTTATCACCTAATGTTATGAATACTATGTTTCAAAATTGCACTGCTTTCGACTAAAAGGCAGTTATAGCTTGAGAGATTTTTTCCCTTTCTCATACTGACTTTAGAAACGTCAGCAAAAAAATCTATTGTGTTTCTTCTCAAACAGCTGGAGTACCGAGGAGTGTTGCCCCTTTTCCATTACTAGTAAAGAGAAAGCAAATTATAGGGATGGTCTTTTCAATAATCATTAGGTCTTTTTAAAAGCCCCATTGTGTTGCATGCATCACTGAAGAATTTCACTTATAGAAACCGGCAACATTTGGCCAGGCTAAGGTTCACTGCTTTAAAAAAGTTTGCCAATAATAATATTAAGAACAAACTAATATTGTTCTTAACAATATGATGAGCTATAGAGGTTTTTTCAAGAAAGGTTTTCATTAAAATGAAAATAGTTTGCAAGAAAATGCAAATCTGGCCTCCTCTGGACTCACACAGACCAACAGGCCCATGTCCTTCCTGTGCAGGGGACCCCAGAGCTGGATGCAGAGTTCCAGGTGGGGTCTCACCAGAGCAGAGCAGAGGGGCAGAATCCCCTCCCTGGCCCTGCTGCCCACGCTGCTTTGGATGCAGCCCGGGACACGTTTGGCTCTCTGGGCTGTGAGTGCCCATGGCTGGGTCACGTCCAGCCTCTCACCCACCAGTACCCCCAAATCCTTCTCCCTAGGGGTGCTCTTGGTCTGTTCATGCCCCAGCCTGTATTAATAGAAAGGATTGCCTTGGGCCAGGTGCATCTCCTCGCACTTGGTGTTGTCAAACCTAATGTTGTTCCTATGGTGCCACTTCTTGAGCTTTTCCAGGTCCCTCTGGATGGCATCCTGCCCTTCAGGTGTGTCAATCACACCATTCAGCTGAAGGTGTATCTGATCTCACTGTCTATACATTTGATGAGGATATTTTTTATTTTTATACCTTGTAAAATAAAAAATACAGTGCAAAAAACTGTAGTGCCTTGAAAGGTACCTGCCCTCAGATAACCTGCTTGCCATACCTCTACAGAGAGAAGCAAGTGACATAAGTGGACCTGACTTGGTGAAAGCTGAAGCTTCAAGTGAGAACAAATGATTGCCAGTACTCAGAACCTCCTACCAGCAACATCTTGTGGGCATATGCCCTTCTTTTTGGCAGAACCAGGTGCTCTTCCAAGACAGAGGGGCTGGCTATTTCTGAGGGATCACTGGGGTGGGAGATGAAAACGAATCTTTCAGTGGCCTGCCCTTAAAGCACTTAGAGCAATCTTCCTCCTGCAGGAGCTCATTCTTGTAATAATTCTTGCAACCTGTATCTAATGGAAGATTTAGTATAGTAGCTTATGTGCAGCCAAAGTGCAATTCTACTCAATAAACAAACTGTAGTGCCCTTTGTTTCCTCAAGGGCATGGGAATTCAGCAGAAAATACACCTTCACCCCTAGCTTGTCCTCAAAGATCAGATGGTCTGGGTGTGGCTGGGTTTAATTTCTGACTGTAGTAAATTTAGCACTGTAAGTCTGGTTGAGTTCAAAAAACTTGAAGCCCAGGTGCAGTTTTCCAGTCCAGCACTACAGGTCTGGTTGCACTCAAAAAGCGCTGTGCACAATCCAGATTCACAGTGGTGAGGTTTATTGAAGCAACAGAAGAGCAGGTTCAGGATTGCCAGTGGCAAATGCACTAAAAATACAGAGTGTTAATATGTGTCACATCAGAAACTGTCGTAAGAGATACTCTGATAGTGGTATATATGTGAAAATGGATATTCTGAGGTGTGCTACAATGCAGTTGGAGGTGTAAAGCTCACCTGAGGGCATCCCTTCAGGAGAGGAAGAGAGACACGATTCATTGACAGATGCCAAGCAGGCAGAGATTATTTCCCCCTCCAGAGATGTTTTCGTCATTCTGCACTGAAACCTCCTTTTTATATGATTTTGGCCCATCCCAAGGGGATGGAACAATCCCATGTTATGGGGGGGGTTGGTGGCTTTGGTCATACATGCACTGCACAACACATGTTCTCCTTCATTTGCATCCCAAAGGATGCTTAAGTTAATCTGTTAATGGGGCTTAATGAGGGTCTCAATTACTTTTAGTCAGGATTTATAGTTGGCAAAAGAGGTACAGTAAACACTTTGGCCCTCCTCCACATACTGAGATTGCAGTAAAGGTTGCCTGACCTTCTTCAGAGGGTCTTTGTGCTGAACTGTATCTCGTCAATGAACCAGATTTATAACAAGGGTTGTTTTATTGTGTTAAAAAGAGTGTGGCAATTGGCTGGTACAGGGGTGTGGTGTTTTTCTGTGCCTCGCTGAAATAACATCAGGCCATGAGACCTCTGCTTCAATCCAGACACAGTTCAGACGTTAGGCTTTGCTTAAGCAAGGTGCAAGGTAAGCACGGGACTCAGCTCTTGATTTCCTCAACCAACTTCATCAATTCACCACCTTAAAGCAATACTGTGCAATCCTGACCATTTACCACAGCCTTCCCTGCTCAGCCTGAGTGATTTTGTAGCTCAGTCTCATGTGAAGCAGATACAAGATAAATTGTTTTGTGATGATAAAGGCACAGACTACTTTGCAGGCTCTGCATCAGAAAGAAAAGCTCAATATTTTCTCATGAGAATGTGAAATAAATTCCATTACATGGAATTCTTTCCATTTATGTCACGTGCCTATATAAAAAAATGTCAGAGGGAAAAACAGGATCCTCTGACTATGTATTCCTGTTACCTCAATTCCCAGAAACAGCCTTTGGTGCTGTTAAAGCACTCCATCTGTTTACAGATTGCAACAATTTTTAAAAACACAGGTCTGAATACATCTATTATTCAGACTGGATTGACCAGCCCATCAGTGCCGGCTTCCTTTTTCCTGCTATAGTTCATTCCAAGTTCATTCTCATATTAATTGATTAATCTTCTGCATTTGGGTTGCAACGGAGGTCCTCACAGTCAGTGACTGCCCTGTCCTAGTTTTAAGCCAAAAACCCAATCTGAAGTGCAAAATACTAGACTTTCGTGACCTTCAAAACCTATTTGTGAGTTTCTGGATGAAATTCAAGGTACTGGCTTGACATTTACATTGCGCATGGTGTGTAGAATGTACCTTCTTAAAAATACCTCTCCAAGTTTCTGCATGAGGAATTGTTTAAACTGGAGAAAGGGAAAAGCTCTTTTGTAGCCCTCAGTTTTGAGATGTCTTTTTTTTTAATTTGTAATTTAGAGTAGTGATCTGTTAATGTCTTAGATACTTTGCAAAGTAGATTTTTGTGTTTTCTGTAGCTTTCACTATACTTTCTTTTAAAAACTGAATCTCAGTCTCCTCTGAGGAACAAGGGGGAATAATTACTGTTAGAAATTTTTTGACAGTGCTAAAAAGCCCCATTTCCACACTTCTCTCTTGTTCTGCTGTGTTAATTAGATATACCATCTGCTAATGATCTTCAGCTTGTATCATGATAACACTGAATTTTGAATTTCCAGGCATTGGCATGTGTATTCACACTCTGTCTGGTACTCCAGCAATGTCTGGTCTGATCCCTGTTGTGTGTCACTGAAAGCTTCCTTGGAGATCTTCCCTTAGTTTCCTTCCTTCTTATTCATTATACATTAACAGGGGAAAAGAAATCGTATTTCACTTTCTTACAAATTCTGCCAATAAGCAAAGAAACGTCAAAGTACTCCCTGTTAACTCAATTAGCTACTACATTGTTCTTTTCAGGTCACAAGGGTTAATTTATTGTGGTCAACAGCAATGTTATTTGGGGACTGCATAAAAGACCCTGATTTTGAACTTTGCTGCGGTGAATGGGATTTTGTGTGTGGAGGGGATGTTATGTGATGTTTGAGAGTCCTTCCTACACCATGAAACACGGCAAACTGTTTTGATCAGTCCATCAGGCTTCAGTCACAGGCTGTAGTACATATGATGCAAAGAAGGCTCAGTGCCTGTGACATGCTCAGTTTTCTGCACATAAATCTGGAGTGCTACTGTATATAGGGAGGTGTAGAATCACAGGAGGAAGCTTATCTGTATGCTTGATTTTATGAAAAGAACAAGAATTTTTAGGAGGTGGCAAAGAAAGAATGTCTTTATCCAGAAGCCCTGTGAAATCTAATATACTTGACTTGGAGATGCAGGTTTGAAGTCTAAAAACACCTAAAGGACATTAAATAAGAATCCAACTGCCCATATCTATGAAACAGTGTAATGGTCTCTTTGTCCTTCAGCTCTTTCATTGCTCCTACAGCTCTTTTACAAATGAGGTTTAAGCTTATAAACAGTATAAAAGCTTATTAAACTCCCTGAACCACTGGGAGTATTTTTGTGGGGTTTTGTAGGCTTTTTTGTTTGTTTGTTTTTGTTTTGTTTGTTTCCCCCACCCGCATCCCCGTAACATATTTT
This sequence comes from Mohoua ochrocephala, assembly GCA_013398855.1. Lineage (NCBI taxonomy): Eukaryota > Metazoa > Chordata > Aves > Passeriformes > Acanthizidae > Mohoua > Mohoua ochrocephala. The sequence goes on from VZTA01016616.1 coordinate 24,180, forward strand.
TCTTATATGACCTCTAAGGTCTTTGGAAGAGAAATAAGAGGCCTCTTGAACAGAAGGCATATTAAAGCAAAGATCATTATATCTGTTCAGATATCAGTTTTACCAAAATACACTGTCTAAGGACTCAAAGAAAGCCAACAACAGGTTGTTATTTGGCTTATCAGGTATAATTACCAGAATCAAATTACTGTCAATACACTGCACACTTATTTTTAAATTTAGCTCATATTTTCCTGTTCATCTGCTTTGCACAGCTTGCTCTTTAGCTGGTTGCAGACACTTTCCAGGAGAAACTGTAATTGTCATGTTGTTACTCGGTTCCTGTATTGTTCTTTGGTCATTGTATAAACCTAATTAGAATTTTCAGCAAATACTCACCTGATGTTTTTCATTAAGCAGCCTGGGAATCACATATTCACAGGAACATAATGTCCTGAAGGAAAGGCTGACAGCACAGATCACTGCAGCTTTTTGTCTTCCATTTTAAATAACAAATTTAGTGTCATCAGTGCTGTCATTGAGCGGGATTTTCTAACGAAAATAATGTTATACCTGCTTTGAACTGTTTAGTATGTGTGTTTTAGGGAGAGATTTACTTGGGCTTTGAAAGAAAAAAAACTGTGTGACCCTCCCTGAAACTTGGAGCCCGCAACAAACAAGGCGTGTCCTCTCAGAAAGCGCTTATCTCTCGGGGCAATCAAGTCCTTACAGTGTAGCCCTTTTCTGAGACGCCTCTGCCCCCCTGATCTGTAACTCCTTGTGTGTAGCTGCCTTTGTGGTTTAAAGTGTTCCCTCGCAGGAAGCGGTGGGGCATTTTTTTTTAGGATTTTTATGGTGTAGCCTTTCCTGGGAAGTATAATGCACCATTTGCGCAGCTAATTGGCTTGGTGCAGTGAGGTTTGTTCCCCCGAGGAGTGCTTTTTCGGGGCGTCTGAAGGTTTTAAGGTGTGACCCTCCTCGGGAAACTTCTTTTGCAGTGTCTCCTTTGGAGTAAACCTTGGTGCGCTTTTGCGGGGTGCTCAGTTCGGGCACTTAGAGATTATGAGGTGTGAGCCTCCCCGAAAGTTTTCTGCCGAGAACAACTAGGAAACAATGAACATCAGTGCTGTGGAGAGAGCAGGGCGGAGACCTGTCCTCTCCCNCCCTTACTTGACTTCCTAGAAGCTTTCAGAGCCAGACCCTCCGCACCTGAACCAGAGTGGGCTAGAGACCACTGGCATAGAGTCCAAAGTATTATAGACCGAGTCTCAGCCTTGCCAGCAAAAGCAAAGTCTAAGCCAAGGAAGGGGAAAGCTGCCGTTTGTGTGCTGTTAGGTGCGACTCTGACGGCCGCTGTACAGGAGAGACAGAAGCTGGTG
>VZTA01016618.1:0-39332 GCA_013398855.1 Mohoua ochrocephala
CCAGCGCCCCGGTGTCGGCCCGAACGCGGGCTCGTTACCCGGGGCGCAGCGCCGGTTCACACACCGAGGCGCTATTCCCGCGGCTCTCCGCGTTTTATTCCAGCGTGCGCCAGGCAGGGAGCCGGGCAGTGCCCCACGAAAGGCCGGCTCCCCGGTCGTCAAAACGTTACGCTCTTTATATGTTTTAACAAACAAAGGCGTCAGCATTCCTTGGCAAATTAAATAACTTTTCTAATAATTAGTGCTCAAACCCCTGTTTGGTCGCTATTCCTCTCCTTTCTCATGGTAATTATTCCGCAGGCGCAGTGCTGCTCTCCTTTCGAGTCTGGGGTCCGTTTTGAGTAGGTGGTCAGTGAGTCGGTGGACGCGATCTCCCACTGCCGGAATTACCTTTCCCCCAGGTACTGCTCGGTCCTGCTGGCTTCACTCCTGGCGGCTGTCATCCAGACAGCACATTCATCCTGGTTGCCTTCCTTTTTCCTTAAAACAAACGATTAGCCGAGCATACATTGTTCACAATGCAATTGCTTAATCGTAACTGTACCGCTCTAGCTACTGATAACAACTAAAAAAAATTGCAAAGTTTGATTCAAGTTTTCAGGGGCTCGATACCAACAGCGCCTGGTCTCTGTTATTCTTTATTGGATGCCTTAACTCCCCTGCGAACCAAAGTTAGTCTGGCAGCAAAGGGCACTAAGCTCCCACCCCAACAGCCTCTCCATCTACTCCATTCCTAGATGATACCGCCTGTGTGTCCTCCGCATTCTCCTTTCTTCCAGTCCTTAAAAAAATTCCTCTTCTCTTATTTCCTCTTCTGTTATTTCTGGCCTTTTTTTATCTCATTGCTCACAGCTTCCCATCCTTTCCACTTCTCCTTCATCTCCCAAGCTGTAGGAAAAACTGCCTCTGCCTGTCCCAGCCACCTCCTTATCAAGTCCTTTGCTGGTCAGAGGTCAGCTTTGAAGTTCCCGTCTGTAATCGGTGGAACAACATGTGCCGAGCCAGCGCCAAGAGCCCCTCAGAGAATCCGCTGATTATTCCTGTTGTGGGAACATACGGACAAAGAAACTTGCCACAGTTTTCAAAGAACCAACTCCTTAATGAGTTCATACTATTTACAGTAATTAGAGGTTGTATAAACAGGTCCCCAAAGTTAACATAGCCCTGATGCACAGAGGATATTGAGGCCTGAAATGCTGCATGTGAACACTCCTCTGGGACATCTGCTCTCCAAAATGCTGTGGAAAGCTGAGGAGCTTTCACATGGGCTGCACGGACCCCAGTACGTCACAGATGTGAGCTTTGTGTCTGAAAGCTGTCCCCCAAAATGGTACATTCTGAGGCTGAGCTTTAAAGAAGTTTGGTCTAACATCACCAAAACCCTGATAGATGTTGGTTATTTTTGCTCAACCCCCCCATGTCCCCGCCTCCAGAAAACAAAACCAACCAATCAAAAAAACCCCCACCAAACCCAAAAAACAAACCGAATGTCTTAACCAAAAAATCCCCAAAGATACTGAAGTAGACAGATTTTACTAGATTACCAAAAAAAGTCATGTTATTGATATAAGAGAAAAAGGAGATTTAGACCTCTTGCACTGTATAAACTTTAGGTTAAGGGGTAAATTAGTCTTGTTTTTTTTATTCTGTGTATCTTGCAAGATGACTTTGCCTATATGGAGTTTATATTTGATAAATGTGTCATTGTGTTAATACCACATTCCTTTGCTTCCAATCGCTCCTGATAAGTTTACGTGCACCTATCAATAAAGTACATTAAAACTGTAAAGGTTTCCATAAAAGCTATTAGTTTAATACTGAAGAGGAAGGTGGAGGTTGGAAGAATGTTAAAGCAAAGACAGGAGAACATGAGAGACGAATAGGATTTGGTGTTTCAGAAATTTTGCCTTGAAGAATAAATTAGAACAGAGTAAAATTCAGAAATAATAAAGACTGCACTAGGCTAGAAAATATACAGCTGATACCTCAGTCGTTTGAGAATGTATGTTAATAAAATCATTCTTTCTGAGTAATAAACAATAAGTAGCTAGAATTGGCCTTGTCAGTGTCTATCTTAAGTACAAAGGGGAAAAAAAAACCCCAAAGCCAAATATTTAATTCACTTGATTTATGATTTCTGTTGATTACATCTGATAGAAACTTTTGGCTTACGTAAAAAGAGATTTATTATGTCAAATTGGATCTACACATGAGAGACTTCCTTAAATTATTTTCACCACAGTTATTGTGCCTGTAACTGATTGTGGTTGTAAAATTGCTGCTCAGAAGGTCATGTTAAGGTTTCTCTATAAGTGCTAATCTCATTTTTTGCTAGTTTCTACGAACCTGTGTACCATAATAGGAATGGAAGAGGACCCACAAGATCTCATGGGAGCCAGACTCAGGGTGGGGTATTCCGTGAAAGCTCTTCCAAAACGAAGTAACATGACTCAGGACTTTGCAGGTTTGGACGCAGCTTTTGGTGACCTAGCGCTGCAAGTGGCCCCATCCTTCTGTTTCCTTTTGCCTTTCCTTTTCTTTTTTATTGTGAGAGAACAAAGTTCAGTTTGTAACTGGAGCTGGGCTGGTTTTTTGGTTCACCTTCACCGTAGGCTGCTGTCTGGGACTGAAGCGCAGCGGGAAGTGGGATGGGCTTTTCCCGGAGGGAGTGGTGGGGATGCCTCTCTCTGGTCTGAAGGTGGCACTGCCGGGCTGCGTGTGGAAGGCGCTGCAGGGGCTGGACGCGGCTGCTGTCCCTGTTAGTTCAGGCTATGAGGCACGCGGTCCGACCTGGGATGCTCAGGCAAAATGAGGGGTGATGTATTCTGCTGCTCTTCCCTCTTCCTTGCATGCTGAATATGGAAAGCAACCCAGCATATGTGGAAGCTGCTGGCTTCAGCTTGATCTGAAGCGGCAACGAATCTGACTCCCAACAACCCAAGTGAAATCTGAAGACAAGTGGTTGATACTCTGAGGGACCTCTGAGATTGCCACGACCTCCTTGTACACAGTGCCATGGACCAGCTGACTTCATCTGAAAACAACTGGGATCATCTGAACGTCGTCATCCTCAGCTTCCACAGGAACTGCCCTCCCTCTATGAACACATTTGCCAATGTGTGCATGTGCAGCTCACGCCTAAGAACTACTAGCACTGAAATCAGCATTAGGCAGACATTGCATCACTCTCTTTCAAGTACGAAAGTGACGTCCATGTATTTTAAATAATAAGAAATGTAGCAGTCTTTCTCGTTAGATTAGGATCTTGCTTTTAGAAGGACTTCAACCCACTTCACATTGTGTGCAGGTAGTCTGAATTCCTGATCCTCAGGGAACCAAGGAGAATCTGAGGGTCCTCAAGGGACCAAGTGCCTAAAAGGTGTAAACTGGTTCAGTCCCACTTGCCACAGCAATGCTGAGGGGATGGGCGTTTACACTGGCACCACACCAGGGAGAGGGTTACCTCCCATTGCACCAAGGCTGTCACCTGCTCATGGTGATCCCAAGGCAGAACAAGAGAATGATCAAACCAGTCTGATATCAGGGAATCACCCTGCTGGGGTTACCAGAGCAGCCTTTAAAGACTTATATGTACTCTGTGTTTTACCACTAGAAATCTCACAGCCAGAGATATATGATATAGAATTGTAGTTATGTATGGAAATTTATGGTTGGGATGCTTCTAAAATCATGGGCTCATCTCTCCGCTGTTAGCCCAGAGTGATGAGAGCTGATGAAGGAGACTGCAAAGGTACATTGGTGCTGTAATTGAACTCCTTTATTTTGCCCCATGGTGAACTTTTCCAAGAATAAATCTGAAGACCACAAGCTATGTTACTGGCAGCTAGGGATAGCTAGACTCTGCCATGCTGAAAGACATCTGCTTTATTCTTTCACTGTGCTCTCTTCCCCAGTAGTAGGGAGAAGGAGCTACCCTGCGCAACCTGGTATTGTGAAGAATCACCAGAAGATGGGATAAGCTCATTTTAGGATAGCTTTATGCTACAGCACAGAGACACAAATTTGCCCTGATGTTGGATTGAATATTCTCTCTTTTTTTTTCTTGCAGAACCCCGCTTTTAGGCATTGTGTCCAGGGAAGCATATTAATGTGCTTTTACTTACATAAAGCTATATGGAAATGCTGTATTTAGAAAAGAAACACACAGAACAGAAAAAAAATTAAAGCAAATCAGATTATAGGCCACAGCTTTTAAAAACAGTTAATGATTTAATTTTTCAGGAATCCCATAAATAGCGTGAAGGGGCCTAAATACTTATTTCAGCATGTCGAGAGATGCGCAGGAAAATGAAGATAATAGAAGTTTGGGATGTGTTATTAGTGTACATAAGTCGTTGCCAGTGTCTAGAATACAGGCAGATTGATTTGACACTCATGTTTTATGAAGTTAGCCTCATGGTGTCACCAATTAACTTCTCTGTGGGTGAAGTGATGGTAATGGGATGTAATCGGCTGCATATGTTCACTTTTAGCAGTAGGAAATGGCTGAGGGGGTTGATATTTTTAATAACATACACTTGAACGAGAAGATTTTTTAACAGATTTCTCAGGGACACATGAGGTCATGTTCATGTTCTCCCTTTCATGCTCAAATCAGTTCTCCCTGTTCAGAAGAACTCGTATATAATGAAAAGGTCTCTCATTTGGGTCCTGTTTCTCAAGTGATTATCCTTGAAGACACAATATAGCAGTCTGGATTGAATTCTGACTCTTCAGTTTCATGGAAGGCAGCACCAGGAAGCAGTCAAGGCTGCTCTGAACACAGGTGTTGAACCTGCATGGTTCACCTGGAGGGCTCAGCAAGCAGTGCCTCTGTCTGGGTCAGCGTGTGAGCCACATGCTCAGGGGGGAGTTTATCTGGTCTCGTCCCACGTTGCAGGTGACTAAGTGGTGGATGCATCATCTCATGCTCCCAACGTTTGTGTTTCCCAGCCAGCTGAACCAGGGACCTGTCCAAAACGTGTCATGATGCCCGTGCCTCGCTGTGCTGGAGGCTGCAAGTAGCAGTGCAGCTGGGTCTGGCCCACGGAAGTGCTCCCATGTCCCTTGTCCAGGTGTAGCCTAAACACACCCAGGCTTTCTGGGCACCATCTGTATCAGTGCAGAACGGAAGGCACCTCCAGAGGGGTCTTTGGCCCATGGGTCAGCATTGTCTGTCTGAGGACAGAGTGGATCGATCACCTTCTCTCCACTGACTCTTTTTAAAGTGGGAGCCCAATGCAAGCTTTGAAAGACTAGCACAGACACCTAAAAGCAGGAACTGTCAAACCCCACCCCAGGGGCTTTGGTTTCATCTTCCTTTCTCCAGGCCTTGCTTGTGCTGATGGAGGGAGGCCAGTGATGAGGCATCGGACTGCTGGGGAAAACCCATGGAATTCCCTGAGCCTGTGCCCTTTGTCTGTCCTCTGCCTCTCTGGCTCCCCAGTGACCCATTGCTGCCAGCGTGCTCACAGCAACTTCTGCTTGCACCTGGTTTTGGAAGCAGCCAGGAGGTGTGTTAATTTGGCTGATGTTACACTATTTTGCAGCTTTTAGGCTTGCTACTGGCAAGCATTAATTCCATTGGAATTAAAATGGGCAACCTTTTGTTCAGGTTTGGTGAGTAAAGCCAAATTTCCATATGTTTATCTTCCTCTCTAAACTGTTACATTCCGTGATACATGCAGCCTACAGTGGCATCCTTGCCTCTGAAAGAGGTTTTCATTAAACAATCTAAACAGACTGTGAAACTCCTGGAATATGTTTGTTTCGTTTTGTGTACAGATGTGATTAGAGAGAGACCTGGTGGGACACAGGCTGCCAGTGCTAAGCTGTGCTCAGTGGAGAGAGCTCTCTGACCAGCAAAAGAGTTTTCTGGTCATGAGTTTCTGCGGTTTCCAGCCTCAGTGTTGTTAAAATAAGTTGCAATTGCATGTAATGCTTTCCTGATGCTGCTCCCCCTCCTGAAGGTAGTGATATGCAGCCATGAAAGCAGCCATGCAGCCTGGAACAGGCCATCTTCCATGCAAAGAGGCCAAAGAATGTCACACTGCACATCTGTCGTGGATGTAAGGAGAGCTCAGCAGCTGGGAGGAGAGAAGGCAGTCATCTGTGAGGGGATGTCCCCATGGCTAAAACCTTGCTGTGGTTTTGCCTGAGCCTGGAGATGTGATCTGTGCCAAGATGGTTTGAGAAGACTGGCCTGCAGTGCAGTGTTAAGCCTTTCACTGCTAAATATGGGATAAATTTCTCCAAAGCCACAGAATATTTCTGTTTTAAAAGCAGCAAGGTTAGAATTTTCCAAGTTGCTATTATGTACTTATAAAGCATTCCACAAAAGAAAATCTCTTAGTAACTGATACATTTTAACAGACCAGACTTTGGGTTGTTTTTCAGACACACATAAAATTCAGAATACCTGAGGTCTAAAGTGGATTTTTTATACACAATTTTTGCATGAAACAAATGTATCCAGCTTGTATTTGCTAGGACAGAAGTAATTGAGCTGCTCCATGTGGATGAGGTGTGCAAACTCCCTTGTGCTACAAAAAGGACCACCAGACATGTTCACGAGAGTCTTCAGGAAGAATTTGTGCCTAAATATGATGATGTCTGTGTAGGAAGTGAGTCTCAGTTCCTAAAATGCAATTCTGTCTCTGGTCATGCATGCCATTTTTCGCGACTGTATTTCTGCCTGGATCACTTTCACTTGTAGATAACCTTGTAGCTAGTTTTGCCGTGTAGCTGTTCTTTTCCACTGTAATTTTTTGAAAATAAGCATTTGAAAATACTTGTGGCCTATGAAGAAACTTCCTTGATTTCTGTTTTTTTAAATAAAAAATAAAAATTCTGACATGTTGATTGAAATGAATGGGCATGGATTTCCACCAGCCTACAGAGCTAGTGGCTGAATATTGTTATTGATGGCTTATATAAAATGTGTTTCATGATCTTATCTAGCTTCTAGGTTGTCGCTGTCACACAGAACCCACAGAGATCTGTTATCACCAGTTAGAGGAGAGGTTGAAGACAAATGAGACAGATATGTTTTTCAGCAGATGTTACAGAATTTGTAAGTCTGTCTTGAGACTTGACCCTCACTGTGTCTCTTTCAAAGTCAGCTCAATGTTTTTGTTCCCTGTAGTCTTTCAAGTGCATTTTATCTACAGAAATGCCTACAAATGGGTACATCAGAGGCATCAGCTCTTTGCAAATGACACTTGGTGTTACAAGTGCCCCAGAAGGGCTGTGCTGGTTTTCTCTGGGGTAGAGTTAATTTTCTTCACTGTGGCTGGTATCAGGCTGTGTTTTGGATTTGTTCTGAACATAGGGTTGATAATACAGAGATGTTTTTGTTATTGCTGAGCAGGGCTTACACGGAGCCAAATTTTCTACTTTTCGCACTGCGATGCTGGTGAGGGAGATGGGGGTGCCTGAGAGGCTGGGAGGAGACACATCCTGGACAGGTGACCCCAAATGACCAGAGACATATTCCAGACCATATGGCATCATGAACAGTATATAAAGTTGGGGGAAGAATAGGAAGGTGGAGGGATGTTTGGATTGATGGCATTTGTCTTCCCAAGTAACCGTCATGTGTGGTGGGGCCCTGCTCTCCTGGGAATGGCTGAGCTCCTGCCTGCCTGTGAGAACAGGGAATTAATTCCTTGTTTTGCTTTCCTTGTGTGCTTTTGATTTCCCTATTAAACTGTCTTTGTCTCAACCCATGAATTTTCCAGCTTTTACCCCTCCTGCTCTCTCCCCAGTCTCACTGGTTGGGGAGTGAGTGAGCGGCTGTGTGGCGCTTGGTGGCTGGCTGGGATTAAACCACGGCAAGAGCAAATACCTTTCTCAGCCATGAGGGCAGGTATATTCTACAGTCCCTTCTTCTGCTTAAAATCATGTGTTTAAGCTGGATTCTTTTGTATTAAGGTCCCTTTGGACCACTCTGGCAATGTAAATATCCTGGAAGCAAGTACAGGTGGAAGACTCAGAGCCCAGAATTAAGCTTGTAGCTTTTCTGCAGCTGTGTACCATGTGGGATCAGGGATGGTGCTTTCATTCAGTCGTGGGCAAAGAAATTCAGAGCAGATTCCCATTTAGGCATCTCAAAACAGGTACCTGCCTACATCTACTTGGATACTTGTACATGTGCCCATCTGTCAGGATGGCAGTGAGCCCAGACCAGCTGGATCCTCTTTGCAGGCGCTGCTGCTGCGCCAGACACGGTGTTTGGTGCCTGACCTCCGTAACTGGGCAAGTGACTCCTCTGGCAGCTACCACATACATACCTGAGCAATGTCTCTTCACTCCTGACCACGCTTTCCCTGACTTCCCCTGCATTGAGGACCACGGGCCGTGTGCCAGACACATGGATTGCCTTGCAGCGGGCAGCTTGAAAGCTCTCACACGCCTTCTCTTTTAAGGCAGCAGATAGCATTTGCCAGTAAAGGTCTTGGGCCTTTCCAAGGGAGGTCATGCCGCTGTCAGTCCATAGCAGTAGGAGAACAACGACTTTAAAAAACAAAAGGACAAAATCATGCTGAATTCAAAGCACAAATTGAACTCTTTGATTGCTGAGAGGATGAAGTGTTGCCTGAGAATACAGATGCTCTTGTCCATGAGCAAAAGAACAGTAGAGGTTTTCTGTGCTGGAAAGTAAAGTGAAAAAGAAATGGAATGGAACAAAGTTCTAGTCACACCTGAAAATATCGATTTCAATCGATTGTCTACAGGAACACCATCATCCTTTAAAGCTATACAAATACATGTGTACAGGCTTCTGTCAATTAAGCCATGAAAGCTCTGTGTGTTGATTTCAACAATGTCCAGATGGACAAAGTCAATTAAAACAATTCTATGTAACAGAAGCAAGGTAGGTCAGCTTCTTCTGGGAGACCAAAGAGGATAATTTTCTGACATCACTTTGCTGATGGGGTGATGCCCATGCTCTAGATATCACTGACTGTGCTTAATGTTTTGGCTCAGGATTAAATTTTACTGCTGCTGAGGCTTACAATCCCTCTCTCAATTCCAGAAATCAGATTTAGGTCTGCATAAGGTCCTTAAATATAGAGCTAATGTAAACAGTGTAGGACTTAATGGAAATCCTATAAAAGTATAAACCCAGTAGATTTATTTCCTGAAGCAGCAACGAGGCTTAGTTGTGCAGAAGCTACAATTGATCCAGCATGCCTGACTCTATATTTTGTAATTCGTCTTCTACAGCAGTGTTTAATCACCTTGTATATCAAGGAGATTCACACTGATTAAGACAGACGATTAATTTCAATCCCTCCTTTGGAGACCAATGCAAAGTTGTTTTGGGTGATCTCCTAGGTGGTTTCTGCTGCATACACATAAAAAGACAGTTTCCATGATGGGATAAGGGTTCATAGTACAAGCCTGCTCTTGTTTCTCATGGGGGGAAACTCCACAGCTGGGATGCTTTATGCTGTATTCTTCTTTCAGCTTCTGCACCTTGTGCATGAATTGGGTACCTTTCTTTTGCAGAAGGGCTCAGAATATTTTTGTTAGTAGCAGTTAAAATGTCACTCCATCTGATACTGTAAAAGGAGATTTTTGGGAGATTTGCCGATAGCCTGTCAACGCTAAAATTATACTGAAAGGCTTCTAACAAAATTTAAGATCTTATTCTGGACTTGCAAATGTGATCTAATAGGGTAACTCGAATGATGGTCATGGTCCATAGTGATAGGAAAAGGTCCTGCATCTGAATAAACTATTTGTAGATACTTTTAAAATTCCAGACACAAATTAGGCAGAAGTCCAGAGCCAGGATACTGAAACTTTCTCTGTTGGAGACAGCAAAAACTGCACTGGATCATCCTCAGATTAAAAACCCAGCCAATTAATTAACCTCTTGCCTTTGCCATCTTCATTTCTGATTCATCATGGAAAAATATTAAAGAAACTTCAAGGATTCATTAAAATATAAATATAGAGTTCTTTATATACTTTATTGCTATCAACAAAGCAGTTGTTTGCTTGGGCTACTCCAACACAGCCAGGCAGTGCCGGGCAGTTCAGAAGTGTCATCGTTAGGAGGGTTTAAAAGAGCCTTGCTCCTAAATTTGCTGTTTAGGCCCCATTTCCTCGATTTTACATTGCCCCTTTCAAATTAACATCAGTCAAGGTGATGAATGTCTTGTCGCTCTACAAATGGTTTCCACAAAACATAAATCATGGCTGTATTTTCATATTATCTTGTCTTTGCGACTAACCAAAAGGAATTCTAGTGAACTTATAAGACCAGCACATATTTATTTTCATTCTTAGCCAGGGAAATGGTTTCTTTTGACTTTTCTGAGTAACATACTTGCACACTTTGATTAACATTCACTGAGATTAGGTGAATGTCTCAACTCTAAATATGTCCCACCTGTATTTCTGAAAAATTAGAGTATTCTTTCAGGGCTGGGAGAGTCCTGTCTGGGCTGATAATAAGATTACACACTGATAGGCAGCCTTTCTTTGGAATTAAATTTTAGTACATCTTCAGTGTTTGATATTGTTGGTAACAACTTTAGTCCTGTAATAGTAATCAGATTTTCTAGTGGCATGTCACTATTAATTTCTGTTATTAGTGTATTTCTATTCAAGCAGTTGTTAATATTCCAATTTAAATCATAATTTCTGCAGCCACAATACACTTAAGGTTTACTAAAAATTTCAGTGAAAACTTATAGTAGTTGCTGAACCTTTCTGTTTGGCTTTGTTGTATTTTAAACAAATATGCCAATGGTACCTTTACTTAGGTCTTTTTCTTTGATAGCTTTTTTGGGGGGGGGTATATTGCACACCATTGACCAGAACTTTTCTAATTAAATTTTCTGATTATTGCTTTTCTCTTAGCTTGCACAGCTTGCCCTTCTTTAGTTGCCCATCTAAACCCAGCACATTAATGTAAAATTCAAGCTGGAGAGGAATGCTTGCACCTTCCTGCTATTCACTTAAAAGAGAGGCATTGAATTAGCCCTTGGTCTTAAAAGTGCTGGTTTCAAGATGAGCATAGATGGATGATTATGGATAAATGTCAGCATCTCATGAACAGGTAGAAACTCAGAATGTCACAGACAGGGTCTTCTTGTCCCAGCAGCAAGAACCATGTTTGTATAAAGCAGAAGGGTTTCCAAAATGGAAATAATTCTTAAATTACGTGCTGCAACAACATGGCAGATAATAAAACTGTGGGAGTGTAATTATATTTTAAATTATTTAAATAAGTAATAAAATTAGAAAGCAGTCTTTCATTCTTAAGCTGTAAAACTTTAGTATATTATCTTAAGTATTATCAACTAAGTAAATGATTTACTTCCCTATCCATTTGTATTTGGCAGAATATAAATATATATATATTCTAATCCTCTTTCATTGTTCAGATGGTGTATTATAAACTGAATCCATTGCAAGTTTGTCTTTTGTGACTGATACATTTTACACATAAAAGTTTGCCTAAGAATTTTCGGGAAAGGTTCTTCTTAAACACAAATGTATGCAACAGGTTCTCCTATCCAAAAATCTTTTAAAATGAGCAGATTCTATAACTCAAAACCGATCTAAAATGAGAATTTTGTTCAAAGAGCTGGAACCTGCTGGATGTCTTCATGGTTTTGCCTCAAACCTTTTGCAGGGTTAAAGAAAACCTGCACCTCAGGTTTTCCAATAATGAGCATCTTTCCCCTGTTTCAGGCTCTTTCAAGTATTTCACAATGTATAAGCTCTTAATACACGTTCTTTGTATTTGGCAAAACGCAGGAAGCCCCTCCCCATGCCCCAGCTCATGCTGAACATGTACATTCCAAATTCTAGATCCCTTTTTTTCCCCCTTGGTGACTTTGATCTTCACAGCAACCATTGAACGAGGGAGTTGAACTAGATGATATTCAAAGGTCCCTTCCAACCCAAGCTATTCTACGATTCAGTGAAATTAAATAAACTTAGGCTACCTACTGATTGCTTCAAGTGATCATCACAGAAATCCTTTGGGCTTCAGCTTGCAACTCCTTACAACAGTCTAAACCAACATCATTATTAAAAGAAAAATATTTCTTTATTTCATTCCTAACAAATTGTATAGAATTATGGTCTAATTTCACTGCTAAAGAATAAGTTTGCAGCAGTAATTCACTCTTCAAAATTTCCACACCTCCAGGCCAAGTGGCTGTAAATCATAGTGCATGGGGGCTGGGCTGGCTGAGGCAGATCCTGAGAGGGGCACTCTCCAACTGATACTATTTCAATTAATTAACACTGGAAACTGTATCCATAATGCTCTTGCTTTTAATAGCGCTAATTGGATACATGTATGCCTCATGTATTAACAACTCAGTGAAATTGAATCATTTGTGGACATTTCATGCTTCAAACTACATAAACTGGTAATGTTACAAATCCTTAGCTTTCCAAGCATTCTCCCACAAAAATGTGTCCAAATAAATATTGCTTTGGCTTCTCGCGTTTAGCAGGTGTGCCCGAGCCGGATTATAGCAACTGCAATTAATTATCTTGCTCTCCCCAGGCCAATGCCCTGTGCTTGCAGTCCCTGGTTTCCTCACCGTTGTTTGAATAATATGATTAATTTGATCCATCCTTCCGAAAAATAAGGCTCATAGAAAACAGGTAATTTACACTGGGCTTCCAGTAGTTTCAGACATCTGGCCACTGTGGTTGGAATCAGGAATCATTGTTGTCACCCCTAAGGAAAAGTTCCTCAAATACTCCTAAAAATGCTCCCGAACTTTTGTTCCAGCAATGCTTCAGCTGTGGCCAGAAGCTGCTTTTAAAGGCCAGGCTTGCCTTGTCTATGCATAAAACATACAGAACTCCCTGTGTGGATGCATATAATTATACATCTCTTCTAACAACAGTTCATTTACAAGTAGAAGAATTGTAAGTATATTATCAACCTCATAATCCCTCATTAGCATCCTAATAAACTGAAGAATGTCTAATGACATCACATTTTTTAGGAACAAAAATGCTGCTACCTCAATCTCTTGTTAAATACAAATGTCTTGAACAGAATGTCCTTCACAAATCTGCTGGGTCTTGCTTTCTGAAAGCTTTATGGAAACTTAGAAAAGGTAAAGATATTTTTTGATTGTACCTAATAAATAATTTCTTCATGTGCAAATGGAGAAAAATCTTGAACTGCAATCTACCTCTTCTTTCATGCAATTTTACTAATTAAGAGAAAGTTGTGAAATTCCTAGCAGTAAATGTTTCTAGCCTTTGTGAAAGCATATACGGCATATGTATCTGTGAAATCCACAAAGTGTTTGTATTTAGTCAATGTCAGTAATTCCTCAGAAGCGAGGCTGTGGGAAAGCACATGAAACCTGCTCTTCAAGAGTCTCCCCGCTCCTTGTCTGGCCAGCTGCTGAATGGTGACCAGAAATCAGACTCTGAAAAAGAAAAGAAGTGGCAGCTGCCACAGTGCAGGAGATAAAAATACCTTCCACAAATAACTCAGTAATTGTCTTGGATGAGCTACATCGGGAAGTGTTAATTGGTAAAACAAAAGGCTGTGATTTTCTAGTGGGTTATTTTCTACTCTGCTGTATGAGGGATGTGTTCCTGACAGCCCAGGAGCACAGCCTTCCTGTTTGGGGACTGAGTGATGACTTGCTCTCACATGAGCCTGCAAGACGTGTTGCAAGGGGGCCACAAGGCCAGCTTTGGGATACTGGGCACTCTTGGGCACTCTAAGTGGTCTGAATAATCCAAGCAGATACCGGGGGCAGAGGATGGGTCATTTACAGCCAAGCAGAGGAAGAAGTGCTGTGGCTTTTGACAGATAACTGTTTCAAAGTCTGGGTGTGGGTCAGACAGGCAGAAAGGGCAAGCTTCTCATTTTACAAAGTTGTTTTCTGGTGGAAGTAGTATTTTCTTAACCACGGTGCATGCCGAGCATCCCACCTGCTGGAAGAACACAGCACCTTAGTGCATCCACCACGCAGACATCACCTGGCACCTGCAGATCCTGCTGGCGTGAGGCCACCAGCATGCCTCCAAAGTGTGGGTGTTTCTGTAGCAGGACCTTTAACAGGAAAAAAGTGGCAAGTGATTTCTCATCTTCTTAGGGGAGAAGAATGTTGGTTGTTAGAAGGGGTTATTTTAACAGTTCAGGTGTGTCTTGCAGGTGTTGGTTCTCAGAACAACTACCTCTGTTCAGCTGGCACCATGTAACTGCTCTACCATTTTTCACCCCACCTGAAGTTATTGGTCCGTGATAACTTTCCACTGTGAGTACACAATAATTTTAAATGAAGTTTATTTTGGTTTCTATTCACTCCTATCTGATGTTTCTCTTGCTGTGTGTATTCTTATTTCTCATGCAAAGAAATAGAAAACATCATTGTATCTTGCAGGAAAAATAATTTGTCTGAGTAAAGTCCACAACAAATGTAAAGGATAGGTATGTGCTGCAGGAGGACGTGGACGTGTTAGGAATGCCATAAATGATCTCTTTCTTCTATTTTGACCCAAGATCTCCTGCAAGGTTTCAGTTATATCAGAGCAAAATGCTTGAGGGTTTGTGCCACAGTTTTCAGCTTTCTCTCATTCATTGTAGTAAGAGCCAGGATTCTTTCCTGCACTGATTTTAATTCACTGCACCAGCATTGTGCCTGAATTATATGCCTGAGCATCTGGTTTTCCAAGGCTTGGAGTTCCTAAAGATGAGTGGAAGAGGTTTCAAAAACATTACTGTTCCAAATGTCTTTATACCGTGTGAAGATGGACTGTCCTTGGATTATCCCACCTTCTAGTGATGTAATACTGGAAATGGAGCCAGCCGTAGAAGGAAATTCACTACATAAAGTCAGGGAGGCAAGAAGCAGCTACTTTTCTTTTTTTGATGAGGGCCTGGGTAGTCATAGATGCTGAACAGAGAAGAGGCAAAGCCGGAATATGGGGTCACAATCACACGTCCTGGAGCAGGGCTTGTGCTGGAGTCCTGAGCTCACCTGAGGACTCTTGTCTTGAGCAGTGGGAGCATGGGAGTCTGGGAGGGACTCTTCCTCAGAGGTAGAGAGTGATGCCAAAAGCCAGAATGGGTATTTGTTCCTCACGGCGTGATGCTTTGCATGGCAGAGCTCCAGCTTCAAGTCAGGCCTCAGGGCACAATGGCACTTGTCAAATAAAAAGTAAGAATAATTTTTTCCATATCCTGTTCACTGTAGAGATTTCCCAGGAAGACTTCTCTGTGATGTGAGGAAGAAATAAAACAATGCACTGTAGTAGCCCAGGAGGACTCTCTCAGCGAGGTGAGAGTGACGCGCTGGCATTTGCGTCCAGCCACGTTTGTCCTGGCCGATACAGAGCCAGTGGACCGCATCCACACGCGTGTGTGCACCCTGAGTTTACATTCATGTCCAAGGAAACAGGGTTTGACCTCTAACTGCTCCAAAGGGATTTCTTCATATTCTCCCATGCCTCTTACTCATGATTTTTGTATTTAGTATGGCCACACACTGAAAAAAAATGCTCCTTTAGTCACGCAAATCTCCTCCCTCCCAGTTCCCTCTCTCCTCCTGGAGTATGCTGGGCCACATATTTGGGTAAACTATGTGGAGGGGTTTTCTGTGTTCGCTTTCTGACATTCTCTGAATACAAACCCGTGGATTCTTAAAACGTGCTTTTTGAATACGTGCTCATGCTGCTGACACCATTGTTTTGGCTAGCAGCCCTTTTCCCATGACAACGTTAGGGAGCTCTCCCTCTGTGCGGTTCCACTTGAACTTTGTTCACTACCATACGCGTCGAAAGCAGGAATGTTCACTTCTGGGATGAAAGGAATGAGCTAAGACACAAGCCAGGGTAACTACACTGATCTGCATGAGGACACACTCCTGTGTAATTTAGGGATAGGACAAATACTTCATTGACCTTTACTCTGATATCTGCTTTTTTATCTGCATTAGATAAACAGCCAATGGCTGTATCTCAGCCTCGGCAAACAGCAAGTTCTGTCAGCACTGCAGATACCGTTTGTTGCTTTATTTTATGGGACGGAAGGAAGGAAGGAGGAAAGGAAGGAAGATTACCTTTTTATTACAGCTTTCAGGGATGCCTCAGAGCAAGGCCTGCTTTCCTCTGCCCTGGATGTTTGGAGATTTTATTCGCTTGTCCAGACTTTACCCTATGGCAAAATTCTGCCCTGAACAAGTTCTCAAGCATGTTACACATTTAATGAGACTGAGAGCAGTCAGCTCTAGGCTTAAAGACAGAAATAGCAGATCCTTATCTGAACTCCTATGAACTGGGTGGGGGGAAAGCATTTTGGTCTGGGTCATGGAGCTTCCAACAAGTTCCAGCTTGGTTTCTATAAGGCTAACTTAGTCCTAGCATAAAAAGAGAAAGACATTCTACAGCTTTGGGAATTTTACCTCTGTTGTTACCTCAAATGCTGGTATACCTAGGGCTTTATTCTAAGAGCTGCAGAAAATAAGAAGCACCTGTCCCATGCAACCAGTTTCTCATATCATCAGTACCAGCCCAGCATGAGAAGGGTGTCTTCTTTTGAATCTCTTGGCTCAGTTAATGTGGTTTATTTCACACTCAGAAGAGCTGGATGCTAAAACTTAGTGTGGGAGCAATTTAATTTCAAGCTTGAACACGAAGTGTGGTATCTGGTTCAAATTTCCAGTTTGCTTTAGCTGGTGCTCAGCTCCACTGACTAGACTACTGAAAGGACTCTTTCTCTTGGTACTCCCCTTACTTCTACTTAGGATGAATGTAAGACAGAATCCTAAACACAAATGTCTCACAAATGTTGAGGTAAGTTGGACCTGGTCCCAAAGTTTTCGGAGCCTTTTTCTCTAGGAATAAAAAACTTCCTTTCGACCTGCATTTTGGAGAACCTTACAGCCAGTTTAGCTTGATCTTTAACCTCTTATCCTGCCCTGGTAGGGTTTAATTTCTCTACTGAGTTCTGCAGAGTCTTTTTTCCAATCAGTACTTCACATGGGTTTTGTGTCCAAGCCAAAGACCACAAACACCTTATGAGGATGTCTTCATGGACTTCAGGGACAGCTTACATTAAGCTATGACATGTGTTTCCATGTGCCTTCAATCAGAGGGTTTGGCAACGTTGTGAAGAAATTTGGTTCTTTCTTACTAAAACCAAGAAATGCTGGATTCTATTTGAGCCACTCTTTGCCTCTTTCTTCCTGTGCTGAAATGTTCAACAGCTTACGGGTGTCCTCCCAAGCAAAGATAACATTTCATTCAGGAACCTTTGGTAACCTGCTGATTGATATACAGCCACTGGCTAGAAAAAGCCACGCCTTTCCTGGACTCACTCAAATAGCTTTGATCTAGAAACTTGAGAAATTTGCCAAAGTTTTGTAATAGGAAAGAGAAAGATATTTTACAGAATGTTTAGGAAATATTGCCCAAAATTAACTGATACACACTAAGGTGGAGAGGGTGTATGAAATAGTAAATATACAGCAAGGCTGAATTATTCATAGAGAAAGGAAATTGCCTGCTTACCATTGGGTATGGAAATGTGAATGAACCTAAGGTTTTTAAATGAAATAAGTTGTATGATTTCAGTCCTCTTCCTGTGGTGTGATAACATCAACGTCATGTCTTGATCTCTTTTGGGAATGCCCTATCTTTCTCTCCTGTTCCTCCCCCCACAGCATATTGTTGTGGTATTGTTGCTGTCAGCTTCTCATTCTGACAGCATTTGCTGCTTCTCTCAAACTTAAGGTGAGCAGAATTGCAATTGAGCAGGTACATACAGAGAGCTCCTGCTTGGTGTGCAGCGGCAAGGAATGGTGGCTACCAAATGACTGGTGGGTACAGACTTTCAATACCAGTGCAGGCTGCACAGATTTATTTTCACAGTCCAGTCTGTAATCCCTTGGTTCCTTGAGGTGCTGGATGCAATTCTTAACATTTTCCTACCACAAGGTGTGCCTGCGTGTGCTTGTTTGCTTGTGTGTACACAGCCTACAGAGTGCCAGGACTCGCCTCGAAGGCGGGATCGTCACTCTTCTCCTGTCTTTGAAAATAGGATGGCACCCTGATGGGTTGATAGAGAAGTTATGGTCTGATGTGAGCTTTTTCAGTCTCAAAACTGGTACACAGACTACTTGAACTCATCTATACGTATTGTCCTTCCCCCTCTGCCATGGCTTCTATTTTCTCTTCTCCGTGACTATCCAAACATACAGTTGCATTCCCTCTCCTCCCACCTCAGCTTGCACAGTAACAGCTCTCTGGGCCTAATTGCTGGCTTTGCTTCCTTCCTATCCTTGCCTCCTTCCTCTCCTCCCAACTCAGTTTCTGGCTTAATTAATACAGCTACTACCAGATGTTTCCACTGTGCAAAATGACATTCTACACACCTGCATGGGAGGCCTGTCTCATTGCAGCAGGGAAACCCGTTTGTCCAGGCAAAGGTACTGACTACACCTACATACGATTTCAGACATGGGTATCTGCAAGCCACCATTCTGGAAGTTAGGTTTTCATTCTGGTTCTGCTTTTTCTGACAATCTACTGTCAAAAAGACAGCAGAGACCCCGTAAGAGAATGACCACCTAAGACAAATTTATTTCTTGCAGGAATCCCTGTACAGAGGGCACAAACAATCCTCGGATGGAGGGAAGGGCAGTCACATTCTATTCCACCTGGAAATTCTACATCTAGCAGGATAATCCAGATTTCTGGGTATTGGAGATGAACAGAATGGCCCAAAGCAGCTACAACATGTCAGGATCTGTCCAATAATAGAGGTTGCACGTCAAGAAGAATTAACCATTTAGGTAGATAATGAAAACTGTTATATTTGATAGGGTAATGGGAGATTCGAATCACTGTGTTACAGGACCTAAGGCAGCTACTAACAGAGTAGAGTTTGGAAAACATTTTTCCCATGGCCAGATGGGCAGAATGTTCTTCAGTTTTCCATGGCAAAATTTTTTGTCTATAGTTCTAAAGCATTTGCTGCTGGAGTATGTGGTTCCCTGACATTTTAAACTGGCATGACACTGGGCTGTGACAGGCTCCCACCTTCAACCACTCTTACTCTTCCATGCAGGAGTTTCCATCAGTCTGAGAATGAGGGAGTTCCATCCATGGGGACCCTCTGAAAAGTGTGTGGTGACTGGAAAATTCAGCCTTCCAGGAGATGAGGCTGTCCAACACCTGCTCTGGGAATTGTGTAATCATCTCCCTAATTCAGGGCAGATTTTAAACACCTCTCTATTCAGCATTAAGATGCTGCTTTCTCCTCAATGCCCACCTTCAGGCTGTTGACAAAACTTCCAAGGCTGTTTATGTACACTTTTAATCTGGGTTTGTTGCCTAGCTGGGGCTGCTAGGTCTGGGACAGAGCCTAAGGTTGTTTTTTCAAAATTACATCCTAATCTGCCAGCTTTTCTGTGTGCTGTGCAGTTCCCCAGAGCCATCTCATGGCTCCTGCAGGTTTTATTTACCGACACTTAGCCCATTTCTCTTTGGATGGATTTCTCTGTTCCTGTATCCCACAAGCCACTTCCAGGTTACTTACAACTGGGCATGGCTGCAGTCCCAGGGCAGGGAATGAGCCAGACAGCAAAAGGAGCCGTCCCCACCAGCTGCTCACCGGAGCCAGAGGAGCACTTCAAGGCTCAGTGTGCTCCTTGCACGTCACGTTTGCAGGCTCTGCAGGTGCCGGGCTGTCTCAGAGAGCCTGAAGAGTGGATCAAGCAGGTGACCACTCAAGGTGAAGAGAGAATTATACCTCCTAAAGTGAGCATAAACTGACGTTGCCCCTAATATTAAGAACATAAAGCTAATTTTCAATTAAAAAATAACAGCAACAATGTGGACAACAGTACCTCTGGGAGTGAGGCTGCTTTGCCACATGCTGCCAGGCAAGCAGCAGAGGAAAAGGCACTGGGAAGCTGGCCTGGGTTGTACCTTCTTGCTAAACTGACGTGAGGTGGCAGTATTTCAAAATGCATCTGCAGCACTAGCACTGCTCAAGCTCTCCACCCGTACCCTCCTACCGGGTGGAGATCGTCAGTAACAGTCTTCTGTAAAGGGTCATCTGCCTCCTGGTTTTCCTTAGGGTTTGTTTAATAAGCCTCTTTGTGGCAATAGTCTCTAAAAATATCAGGAGCTGATTCTGAGTCTCCCTTTAAATGCTACTGGGTTTTTTTTGGCAGTAAGATATTGGCATGTATATTTGCTCTAATTTCAGGTGTAAGCTTATGGCAATCTAGTAATGTAAGCTATTTTAATATGAGAATACCTATGCTGTTTTTTCCCATGTCAAATTTAGAGGAACTTAAGCTAAGACAAATAAAGCCCCTCCTACAGCGTTACGTCTGCTCAGTTGGAAAGCTCCAGCACAATAAAACATTGATATAATCGGCAACTTGTCTTGTGATGACAATTTTCTCCTATCTGCACGCTACCACATTCTCGGAGAGGGGCTGCAGCACATTTGTCTTGAGCATCACCCTCGGTGCTCTGTGAGATAGCGCTGTACGGGGCATCGCAGTGGGGGATGCATCGGACATCCCCGGTGCAAAGGGCCGATGGCTCTTGCTGGCCCCTTGGGGGCAGGCTGGCTTGTAGGGTGATTTCCAGGATGGCTCGTAGGATGATTTATGGGGCCGCCCTTGTAATTGCAAGGCAGCACCTCTGTGGGTCTCCCCCTTGGTGACAATAAAGGAGGGACACCAGGGTTTGGCAGACCACGTCAGCACAGCCTGACAGCAGAGCCCTGCAGCAGGAGACAGGCTGTGTCACGGGGACTCTGAATGTGCGAGCTGTGTTCCCAGCCCCAGGGAGGTCCACAGCATGGACTTCAACTGCTGGAGCTCAACACCGTGCTCGGGGTTCAAAATTCGTCACCATGCGTTACGGGGTCACGCTATAGTCCTACATATGGCATAGGGTGCAATGAGCAGGAGCCTTAGGTGCTGAAGGGCTGCCCCCCACCTTGTGATCCTTCATTTTAAAGACCCCAGAATCAGGGAAATTTCCTCGAGTAACTTATTTTGAAGTAGAAATCTCCCGGTGAGATGGACAGACATGCTGAGTCTGCAGAAGTTCTTTGCCGGGTAGCCTTAAGTAAAGGAGGTGCAAAAATCAGGGTACTATGAGATCTCTTCTAAAATGGTCTCGGGTTGCAAATTTGAATCAAGTCTTGCTGGCTAAGGAGGCTGTTTGACTTGTAAATCAGTTTCTGTTTACAACTGCTGGTGACAGATCCCACGCTATTAAAGATGATGTCATTTCATAGTGAAGTGTCTGTTTTTCCCATGGTAAAGATGGATCTGTCACCCCAGATCAGACTTTTGGCTCATCAC
The DNA here is from genome assembly GCA_013398855.1 of Mohoua ochrocephala. Taxonomy (NCBI): domain Eukaryota; kingdom Metazoa; phylum Chordata; class Aves; order Passeriformes; family Acanthizidae; genus Mohoua; species Mohoua ochrocephala. The sequence continues at coordinate 21,342 of VZTA01016618.1, forward strand.
ATCTTGTTTTCTGCCTCCAGGGATGGACAGTGGATAGTGCTGTAAAAAACAGCAGTTCACTTGCTCCTTTAAAATTCATGTATCCAGTGAAACAATGCTACCTATTTGTCTCACCACCTGCACATGCTCAATTAATGCCCTTATGCATTAAGCTTCACTGCACTTCCAGTGTCTTGCATCAAGTCAGGTCTTGCTGACAGTACAAAACATACTGAATTTGTATTTATTTCCATGGAGCTGTACCACCAAGGATTTAAGTGCCTGATTCCCTACTGGTCTCCAGTGCATGTGCAGGGCTCCCCAGGAAACAGCAGCTAGGAGATTTAAAGACTTCTACCTTTGTAAAAATCACTTCTTGCAAGGTCATGAGAGTTTTCTCATAAGCGTGTTGAAGAACGGATGAAAAACAAGAATAGCCACACACGGTTTAGTCAATGGTTAATGAAACATATTTCATTGACTCAAAGAAAGCATGCTATTAATGCCCTCACACACACCCCTGAAGATTCAAAAGGAAAAGATTTTTTTCACTTCTTGTCCTTCAGACTTCAGAGACTTTGCTGTTACATTCACATCTAACCACTGCACTGAGAATTTGGGCCCTGGGAGTTCTGTCACTGTTAAAGTATTTGGATCTAACCCATGTTTCAATATACATTTAGGCTCACTCTTTCTCCTCTCTGTATTGAAAACTACTGTTCTAGCTGGTTCTAACCCTGATTAGTTACTATCCCTGTCACAAAGGGACTTACACCTAGTGCTATGTTTAAAAGACACACAGAACACCTTAGATAACTTTGAAAGAAAGCCCTTAGCCCCAGCAAAAGCAGAGGAAACCCAGACCACAACAAATTGTAAACCAATATGCAAATAAAAGAATAAGCAAATTGAAAAAAGGGAAATGGAAGTGGCACTCCAAGGCAAAATCCTTTCAACAAGACAGCTGATATCAACACTCCATGTCTTGTGGATGTAGCCAGCTGATAAAATTATTCACTGCTGAGAAATGTCATTACTCTGGAAAAGAAATAAAGATTAATGCTCAGAAATGAGGAAAAGGCTGGAAGTCCCCGGTGACTGAAAAATGAAGAACAGCATCATTTAGGCTTTGCTCGTTGTTGTTGTTAACTCTCCAGGGAGACCCGGGCTGTGCGCTTTGTAAGCTTTATTGGAGCTGCATTGGCATTAATCATATGCCTGGAGGCAGCATGGCATGTTGTTTGGCAAATGGTGCTGTGTGATATGATGGGAAGGAAGAACTTTTTTTTCTCCCCCTTTAATAGCGTTCACCACACATAGACTCGATTCTGATCTCACACTGGTTTTATATAGTGATTTCGCTGATTTATGCTGTCATGTAGCAGAGAGCAAGGCCAAGATGTTAGGGTGGATACACGTACACACGTACATGACTCATCACTCATTTGAAGATGATCTGTGCATTGCATTTTAATAATACTAATGATTTTTGCTAATTGCAAAACTGAAAAAAATTGGGAAGAAATCAAAATGAAATAAAAATCTTTTCCCTAGATGCCTAAAGAGGACAAACGTGCTTGTGCCACGGGAGAACAAGGCTTTATTCATTGTTTCCTGTGTTCATGCTCTATGGTATCAGTTTACACCATTATGAAAGGGGATTTAGATCCAAGAGGTTTGTTAGAAAAAAGGAGGCATAATTAAGTGCTCATGTGAATAGCTTGCTTAGAGGTATGGATCCACACAAAGTGTGACTTAGGATATGGATGTCCCAGGCCATTCCCAACAGGCAGTTCGGAGGCAGTCCTTCTGCTGTCCTCGAAAGGGGAGCTTGGCCGGGCAAGCCCGGGCTGCCCTGGGCCCTTGCCCTCGGTGCCGGAGAGCAGACCTTGATCTCTTTGTTCACTAATCTGGCCATGGACCTGACGACCATAATTTAGGAACACAGCACTGTCTAAACGGGAGTCACAGAGTGTTTTTGCCTGCCACACTGTTGATGTCTTTACAGAACAAGCTGGGAAGCCCATGGATAACAGAGGACAAGACTGTGTTTCAGTTCTGTAGAGGCAGGATGCTGTGGTACAAGCCCAGAGATGGAGACAGCCTAATTATCTTGAAAATTTTGATTATTCAAGGCTCGTTAACACTGACTGAGTAATATGCTGCCATGTTTTTTTCTGGATGACAGTCATTGGCATCGGCCAGCAGTTCAACAGATAGTGGCTAAAGGCAAAATGATGTTACTACCATTCCTGCTCCCAAACTGTCGAGTCCAGCAGCCGGAGTGGGACTCCACTGCTTTTTGCCATTGCTGTCTGTCCACCAGCAGCAGATGATGTGTTTTGGCAAACCTCACTCTGCAGAGGAGGCTGAGGCCTCTGGGACCTGCATTTTGTGCAGACTCCAGAGTTTTTCAGGTATTCCTCTATTGTCCTTGAGACAATTCCTTAGTCCTTGAGTGCAGACTGCAAAGTGAGAGAGCACAGTTCTCTGCTATTAGATGTCTAACTGCCTTAATCCATCAGAAAAAATCATTTTCCAAGCAGCGGGGTATGATACTACCAGGGAAGAATAATTAAATGTTCTTGATGATTACCCAGGGAAGCTGTCATGAACCTTGCCCAAAGGACTGGGAAACAGAGCTGGGCCCATTCTCATGGTCCCTGAGGAAAACACAGCCTTCTTTGACATGAAAGACCTAGGCAGAGAACAAGTTTTTTTGATGAAACTGTGCAGACCAGTGTGTCAAAATCCTCACTTTTTAGTATATCCAAATTTCCAGAGCACCAAGAGCCATGATCACAGGGCACCAGAGACTGTTGTTGTACTAAGCTCACTTCCAGCATACAAACCCATCTTTTCAGAATATGTAGTAGTGCTTTTGTGCTTTTTTCCAGCACCTCTATTCTACACAAAATTAACAGCACATGAAAGTAAGGTAATAAACGTGTGAAGTCTGGAGGCCCTCTGGTCCTGCAGTGCAACCAAAGAAAACTTTGCTGCTGCACTTAGAGGGATGTTTATGTCATGTTTTAGGGAACCTTGAAGAAGTTAAAAGGCACATGGTGGTGACATCCTTCATGCCCCTCCATCAGATGCTTTGGTTACTGGGAGTTCAATAGGGCAGGACATTTGTAAAGATGCCAATCAGAGCGCTAGTGTTCTACGCCTGAGAGGAATGAATTTGGGCCCCTTGGCATTTTGTCCTTGTTTGTTGCTCTGCCAGGCTCGGCACTCCTCTTTCAGCCTTCCCTCTCTTGGAGAGGACCATCCCTGGGCGCGTCTGCCAGCACATCCAGCTGGGAGATGGCAGCAGGAGCAGTACCAGAACAGCAAGGGGGAGAACCGGGCTGCCGCAGGCCAGCACCAGGGAAACCTCAGCAGGCTGGAGGGGAGGTGCAGGAGACAAAACCTCAAATTGCACCTAGATGTTCAATGAGGAAATGGGTTGGAGGAAAACAAAGGTTTGGAATCATCTTTTCAATAAAATCACATAGTTTTTTGCTGTTCTGAACCAGAGAGATTGTGATGTGCAGATTAGAGCTCCATCAGTTGCTTTATACGAACAAAAAGGTGTGTGTACATAGCTTCAGCCTTGTCAGAGGAAGGTGATTATTGGATTTTACTTGATTTGTTTTGTGCATTTGTTTGGGTTTTGTTTGGTTGGGGTATTTTAGCTTATGGGTCATGTTTTAAAGACTTCCCACATAATACATGAGAACTACAAACTTCCTGCTTGCAAGAAGGGAAAGCCCTGACTCTGATATATTCACAGGACTTCAAGTGAATGGGCTTTAAGGGAAGAAAAAAAATAAATATTATAAGAACTAAATTATGAGCACCGAAAACTTTGGAGCTGATACTCTTCTCTAGCTCAGTAAACGAGAAACCTCTGCTTGTCTCATCCAAGTATTATCAGTAAGTACCCGGGAGTCATCAAGAATACAGCCTGCTCCTGTGAGTCGGGATGTCTGCTAGGCACTTCTCAGGAACACTTACCTTGCAAGCTCTTTCCAAGGAAGCTATTAGCATTGATTTCACTGTGCACAGTGGCATTGCTTTTTCTCTAATAGAACTTTATTGTTTGACACTTTGCTCACACAGCTTTTCTGCTTACATGCATTTGTCCTAACAGCAAGCTGCAGACACGACAGGGGGGGAGCAGCCTTCCCCTTTTTCAGCACTCTCTGTGTATATACTGAATGAAACATAATATTCTTAATAAATAAATCATGCAGTGCAAGATATGTGGGGAGCAGGAACAAAGGAAGAAAAAGGCCTGACTGAGTTTGGCTGGCAAACTTCAGAGCATGCTGGCCTAGTGTCTTTCATCATTGAAGATTCATACAGCTACTTCTCAACCCTTCATACATATGCAGGCTTGTATTTGTGGAGGTTGCAAAGAAAATCCTTTCAAGTGTAAACAGCATATAAACTCCTTGCTGTCTAAGAATATCTCTCAGAGGTGCAAGCTGCCTCTGTGCTCACTGTCAGAATAATAGCTCTGAATATTAGCTCTTACCCATGGCCAGTAGTATGGATGTCTCTAAGAAGTGCATGCTAGCTGTACCTCACAATCCTGGTCCTGTCACAAAGTGTCACATCTACTGGACCTGAAACATCCGTAGGCCCTGTCAGAGGGGAAAAAAGCACATGAAAAAGAATGTAGGTACTTTCCTGGCCGTGCATTTGTTTTTCAGAAGTGCTGAGCATCCACAATGCAGGGAGTCTTCCCTTCTGGGTACAGAAAACTGAGGGTGCTCGGAAGGTTTTTGCTTCCGCACAGACAGCAGCCAAATGCAATATGTGCTGCAGGCCAGGAGACAGGGAGCAGCTGTGCCATGGCAGGCTGTCCTGTCAGTGCTACTGTCACTGCCCCAGAGCCCCTTTGAGCGAGCTCCAGCAGGAGCAGCAGGTTCTCAGCACCCCCAGGTGTCCTGGCAGCTTGGTGGGTGAGAGTGGCATTTGCTGGTAAAGTGGTGCCTGCCCGGGAGTCATTTCAGAAGAGGTCTTTCACAGAGACACTTCTGACATTTCCATGCTGTAGCTTTCACCATGTGCAGCAGTCACGCCTGAGAGTGTGATTTTGGGAAGAGGATCGATATGGTCTAAAAAGTAAGAAAACAAAACCTTTAGGACAGCTGTTTGTTATTCTGCTAATGTGCAATATCATCAACCAGTGACAGCAAAATACTGTTCCACATTAAATGTGAATGGCTTGGAGAACATTGTGCCTTACTGCCCCACAGAAACCAATAATAAAATTCCTGATCCTTCTCTCCGAAGAGACTCTTTTGGGCTAGACCCAAAATTGCATTCTACCTTTTTGCGTGTCTCAAACTCTTCTGCTGCTGGGTGTTGAAAATGAAGGTGAGACTGGTGTTTCTAGTGTTTTCTTGTGGGCTCTGCACTGATATCTGAAATGTTTCTGTGTCCAGACTGCCACGCTGTTGTTTCACACTTGTCCACCTGCTTCTGCTGGGTTAAACAATGTTCTTCCTATCATTCCTCCGAGTGTTTGGGATTTCTGATGAAAGAGGGAGCAGCAATGTCCATTACTGTTGTAAGACTGACATTTTTACATTTGCTGACATTTCCTTCTGTTTGCCAGTATCCCAGAGCCAAGTCAAACAGCCCCACCTCCTCTTGCCTTTCTTGCTGCTGACAGCTCTTCCCAGTTCACCTTGTGGTCATGCATTTCCAGGCAGTGCTGTGCTTCATCTCCGTGGGACAGGCTCCCTCTCAGTCCCTGTTACAGGAGCCAGCTGGGCAGCTCCTCCACCCCAAGCCCAGGCTGTGTGGCCCCCACACGCCCCTTTCTCATGGTGGCTGTGTCCGCCTGCAGTGAGACTTCACCCCTGCAGAGAAAGGAGCAACCAGAGCATGTTTGTACCATCACAGCCACCTTTTTCAAAACATGCCTCCCTTATCAGCTGGAGAGCACAGGGTCCCTGGCTGGGATAGTACAGCAAAGCTGATCCAAGAGACCCTTTAAATGATGTCTGCTTCTCCTTCTCTGCAACATCTGAGTCACCAACCCTTTCTGCCATCACTGTGATGGAAGCCAGGCTTCACCAGCCACATGTCAAAGTCTGTGCAGCATAACCTGGGGATTTGCACCCTGGCTTCCACTGACCCAGCTGGGTAAATCTGGAACATGCACTTCTGTTGGCACCCCGTAATGAAATGGTTTCACAGCCTCACTAAAATGTGTGTTGCACAAAGGGAAAACTCTCAAATACCCTAAGTCTCCCAGCTTCCTTCACCCTCATCTGCTCTCATTTTTTTTTTTTTGCAAGAAATGAGAATGTTTGCTGTAAATGAGAATGTAGCCTTTGAAGCTGAATGTAAAAGAGTAATTTCCTATTGGATCCTGCAAGAATTTTGTGTAGGAAGAACAAAAAGGCCCTGTATAAGATGTGTAAATAGTTATATCACTCTGATTTATGTTGAAAATGCATTTTAGCTATAGCTACAGGAACAATAAAAGACAGTCTGAAATACTTTCCTGGCTTCCTATCTTTCATGAGAAGTGTTTCACAACAAAAATAGAATATATATACTTGCTCGTATTTCATTTTGCATTTTCTAGAGAAGAGAGGAAGGTGACATAAGACATTGTGCAAAAGAATCAAATGTATGCAGATCTGGTGGTTGCCCAGAATTGTATTTTGTGCCACACGAAGGGTTGTTTTCTGCAGAGCAGCATTTTTTCTCTTTAAATTTAAAAATACTGTACTGTAAGAAACATCAATGGAAAGGCGTATCTGCAAGAAGCATTAAACCTCCATTGAAGCTCATAAAAGTGTCTGAGGACTGACAGTAGATTGCTGATCATGACCTGTTCTTCCTCCAGGTCTCTTTCTCCAGGCTTTCACCAAGTCCTCACTGTCAGGCCTAAATTTGACTCAGCTGAACTATGGACAGGTTATCTGAAAAGGGAAACTAACGCTTCAGTGATGTTATTATACAGCCATTACAGGATCACGGTAGATGGAGAGGGCTGAAGGAGCTGAGGTAATGAGGGCAAAGTGCAGAAATGGACGATGGATAAAGAGAACATGTGGCAGCAAGGTAAAATGCAAGAAGGAAAGGAGGAGTCCAGGAGAACCGTGCTCCTTGGGCACCTGAGGGCATTTGCCTGCAGAGCGAAACCACCTGCATGCTGGTAACGCATTGTAGTGATTTTCTTGCAGAGCTGGTGACTCTGTCGTGCGAGAAATGGTGCTGAGAAGAGGCAGAAGTGACTGAGAGTCTCTGTGAATTCTGTGCCAGGTCCAGAGGTGGGTAGAGAAGCCTATGTAGTTAAGGGGAAGGGGGCTGTGCTGCTGTATAGCTGCCCCAGCAATGTGAGGTCCAGACTGTGCATTCTCCAGGGTGAGATGAATGTGGAGTGGGAAAGAAAATACAGTCCCCGCAAAACCACACTGGGATGTGCTGTAAAGAGAGGTCATACAGACATTTGTATGTGTAAAGATGTGTAAAGGGGCAGCACCTCATGCATTCCCATATCCAGCAGGCAGGACCTCCAGTACAGGGAGCGCTGCAGAAGGTCAAGGCCACCTTGTTGTGGACGCTCCTCTGTCTTAATTTATCCTTCTCTGAGAAAGAGACCAGAAAGGAAATAAAATGATGAATGTGAGGGAAGCTACTTAGAAGAAAACCTGGCCATTTGCACAGCAGAGAGGGAGGTCACTCGTGCCAGAGCACCAACACAGAGCCATGTCATCACCAGCCTTTGGTGATACAATGGTGGGACATTCAAAGTGCGGTAAGGCAGTCCCATCGGCAAGGCAGGACAAGAGCCTTCTAGGAGAACCTGGAGCAGAAAAGGCTACAGCTGCTGGGAACCAGGGGTGCAGAGGCAATCCGGACTCCAAATGACAAAGTCCTGGAGAAAAATATGGGAATGAGAGAAGAAAGGAAAGGTTAGACCCTTGAAACAGTCTGGAAAAGGGGCATGTGTGCTATCACAAGGGCTGAGCCCCACAGCTGGCCCTGAGCTGTGGGTCTGGCAGGCAGTGCAGGCTCTGCTGTTTGCAGGAGGGATGTGAAAGGACCAGGAGGGAAGGTGGTGGGGAGGAGGTTCAGGGGTCCATTGGTGGCCAGGCTGGGTGTCAGTCAGTATCAGCGAGATGTCAGAAGTCAGTGTGAAACCCATCTTCTGGAGGGCTGGGTATGTTTACCTCTGGTTAAAATTTCAGGCGGCAGTTTTACAGCTTCAGGCCAAATCCTGTTCCCCACTGAGGCCAAAGGCACAGCTCCCTCTGACTTCAGTGACACCCAGGAGCTCACTTCAAGGGGGAGGAAGCGGAGTGCTCGGCTGACGAGAGATTGTAGTGCTGAATAGTGCTGGAGGAGTGTCTCACCCTCCCTGCTGCTTTCCCCTCTGCCCTGGAGTTCCAGTTGGAGCTGCTCCTGACTGAGTCAGTGCAAGGTGCTCACTGGTGTCAGGCGCCGGGAGTCACTGCTTGCTGTGTGACCTCAGCCTCCAGGGAAGGAGGGGGCAGCGGGGGACCAAGAGCAAATGCAGCTTGACTATTAAGTCGAAGTGATGAATGTGCATTTGCTCTCAGGCAAAAGCCACAAACCTCAGAGCCGCCTCCAAGGCTTTCACTTGAGCAAACCACAAAAATGGCTCAAAAAATTTGTACGACTGCACTCTTACTTTAGGATTTGACATCGTTAGCTCATGTTCAGTCACTTGGTCCGTATGCTGGAAATGGTCAGCAGTGCATGACTGTGGCATTTTGACGGGGCAGAACAGCATCTCTTCTCATCCACTTACAGGATCTAGTCACTGAAAGTCTGGCTTTTCTGCCCAAGTGTCAGAAAAGGCTTTGAATGTTGATTACTCCTGTCTAAAAAGACAATATTGCTATTCCATCTTTAATCTTGGGAAGGAAGGAAACAATTACATGGTCCAGAGTCTTAAACAACAGCCTGTAACTCAGGCTGCTTTCTCGGCGATTGCAGCTAGTGTCATGACCCTTGAGAAATAACCTCAAACACCTCTTTGACACGACTGGTCCGCTTAGATGAGAAACAGGGCACACATTTAATTTTTTACATCTCTTTCTAGAATATTATTAATTTTTTGCCTTTTTTTTTTTTAAATTAAAGAGCACATATTCTCTTCTTATATTCTTGAAAATGCAACAACACAGAGTAAAGGCCAGAAGAAACCCTTGCCAAAACGCTCTGGCATTAGGAAAAGTTCACATCCACCATGGCAACTCCTTCCAGGGAGAGAGGGAGGAGGGTACCCTTTGTTGTTGTGGTGCTGGGCAGGGATTAAAATCAGGCAGCCAATGCCCTGAGTCACAGCCAGACTTAGTAGAGGAGCTGGTTGAGATAATGCAGGTGAGCCAGCCATGGTAAAGTCACTGCTGCAAAAAGGGACTGTCTGCAGAGCAGAAGCTACATCAGAAGTAACTCAGCAAGCAGTGACTGCAGTCGGCTGGTGCTTTGCACACCTTCCCCGCACACGAGTCTGCTCCCTGAGCAGTGATCTGCTCTTCCACATGCAGACACTGCTCATGGGGCAATGGAAGACATTTTTGTTACTTGGAACAATGCTTGTTCAGTCCCTTGCACCTCAGTTACTTTCTGCAGAGACTGTATTGCAGCCATTTATACAATTTTGAGCACTATAATTGTTTAGAGACGTGATTACATATGGTACCTTGGCCAGAAAATGCTGGATTTTTCCTAATTCCCCTTGAATAAATCTGTGAGTTTTGATTTCATTGTTTATATGAATGAGATATTCAGTAAATGGGTACATGCATAAGGAATACAACTCTATGTCTAAACGACCAAAACTTGTGTAACGACCATAAACAATCACTTAATCTAATGGTGCAAGTTTTCTTTCTGTCTCTCTGTTTCTGTATTAGTGTTCTTTATGGCTGCTGCATCTATCCTGTGAGCCCTTCAAAGCCTGGGAATTGTGTCTCCTCCTATCTGCGGAAAAGCACCTACCGTGTTTTAGAACCTAGTGCCAATAAATAAATCAAATAACAGCTTGCACCAGAGATCTGGGGCTCTCCACAATCGTTTTTATCTTCAAGTGAATGATGTGTGGTGGAGAAAGCTGCTGAGCTTGCAGCTGCAAAGATTGAAGCCCTTTATTTACCCGCTGAACAGATAGAACAAGGGTGACGGGAGAGCAAACTTCCCCGCATTGCCCCATGCAGGCTGGGACAAACCCCTTCCAGCAGCAATTCGGTCTCCCTGCTCTGTCTTTGGTGTTGTGCCAGCTGTGACAGTGGCTTTTTGTGACAGCAGTTTCTTATCACTGAAAACTGGTCACGAAAGAGTCTCGCTCCCAGAGGTCAACAAACAGATGTGCATAAAAAGGAAACCTTACAAATGTTTGAGTAGTTCCTGATGTTTAATTGTACCCAGGGGCTGCGCTGTTGGTGTCAAGCACGTGTTCCCTTTCCTATGGCAGCACAAAGATTAACTATGAGAGGGCCACATGCAGCACCCTGACTGAAACAGGGCAACATGATTAATGTTCAGACCATGCTTATTAAGCAGAGATTGTAGAATTATTTAGGTTAGAATAGATATTCAAGATCACCTAGCCCAGCCATTAAGCATGTTCACCGCTAAACCACATCCACACACCTTTTGAACACTTTCAGGGATGGTGATTCCACTGCTTCCCTGGACAGTTTGTTCCAATTCTTGACAATGCTTTCAGTGAAGAAATTTTTCCTAAAACCCAGGCTAAACCTCCCTGATGCAACCTGAGGCTATTTCTTCTTGCCCTACCCTTTGTGACTTTGGAGAAGAGAACAACCCCCACCTGGCTACACCTTCCTTTCAGGAGTTTTAAGGTCCACTAGGAGCCTCCTTTTCTCCAGGCTAAACACCTACAGCTCACTCAGCCACTCCTCATAGGACTTACTCTCCAGACCCTTCACCAGCTCTGTTGCCCTTTGCTGGACATGCTCCAGCACCTCAATGCCCTTTTTGCAGTGAGGGGCCCAAAACTGAACACAGGAGTCGAGGTGTGACCTCACCAGTGCNCCAAGAATAGGGGGAAAATCACTGCTCTGGTCCTGCTGGCCACATTGCTGTTATTACAGGCCAGGATGCCATTGTCCCTCCTGGCCACGTGGGCACACAGCTGGCTCACATTCAGCTGCTGTTGACCAGCATCCCCAGGTCCTTTCCCACTGGGCAGCTTTCCAGCCATTCTGCCCCCAGCCTGTAGGACTGCATGGGGTTGTTGTGACCCAAGGGCAGGACATAGCACTTTGCCTTGTTGAACCTCACACAGCTGGCCTCAGCCCATTGATCTAGGCTGTCCAGATCCCTCTGCAGAGCCTTCCTACCCTCCAGCAGAACAACACTCCCATCCCGGTTGGTGTCATCTGTAAACTTGCTCAGGGTGCACTCAATCCCCTCACCCAGATTATTGATGAAGGTACTAAACAGGCCTGGCTCCAGTACTGAGCCCTGGGGACACCACCGGCCACCAGCCACCAGCTGGATTTAAATTCGCCACCACTCTCTGGGCCAAGCCATTCAGCCAATTTTCTACCCAGCGAAGTGTGCACCCTTTCAAGCCACGAGTGTCCAGTTTCCCCAGGAGAATGCTGGCCTGGGTGCAAGGGCTGGCCTGGATGCACAATGTCTTGGATGCAATCGCCAGCTCAGTAAATCCCGCAGTCACCGTGGCTGTAGCCTGGAGACATCGTCTGTGTGGATTGAGGGCATCCTTCATGTCTCCCCAAGGTGCCTGCACCTGGACAGGTCACGGCCAGGATACGAGGCTGGCTGTGCCTCTGCCTTGGCCCAGGGCTTCTGTGCCTCATAGGGTGCAAGCTGGTGTGTAAAACCATTTTCTAAATCTTCAGAGAATATTTACTCTCTATGCTTAGCCCAGCTAGGAGATGCCTCCTTTGCCTGTAATGCTTTTGGCGAAGTAACCTTGCTAAATCCAACAGATACCTGATCCAGCCCCTCAGCTCAGCACAGGATGTCCTTGTCAAGCTCGAGCAGCATTATGCCATAATACCTCAAAGTGTATGCTTGAGTGTTTCACTGCACAGGGAGAGACTGCACAGGGAGTTCAGACCTTGCTGCCAGCCAGCAGAGCAATAAAATCAAGGCCAAGCAAACAGAAAAGGGGCTGAAAGAGGTCTAGATTTTATTGAATAAAAGCATTTCACAAAGAAAACCAGAATTATTTCAATAAATTAGATGAAACAACACGCACCTATAAATAAAAAAGAAATTTGCAGGAGAACAATTCTTTCCAGGGGGATGAAATTTTCCTTTTTGCCCTTTGGTGATCAATGGTAAAGCCACCGCATATTTCACTAGGAATAGCAAAGCATGCCTGAAGACTTCCCGAGAGACAACAATAATCTTTAACAATTTGCACTGGAGCAGCAGAGAAGGTCACTTGCTCTCTACGCATGCTGGGGGTAATGCGAGGGGAGGTCAGGTACAGGTCACAGATTTCTGTTTAAACAGACACGGGAGTCCCTGTACCCTGCAAAACTCACGGTGAAAAACAGCCCAAATATTGTAGCTATTATGCCCCCTCATAGCTTCCAGTGTGTAAGTACATGTATTATCTTGCTTTTTTCAGCTTTACACTCTTCACCCCAAAGCCTGATTTTGTGGGTGCAGGGTATTTCCTACATTTGAGCTGTATTCCAAACTCACCAACATCAATAGGATTTTGGGGTTAAATTCAGTTTTGAATGAATGAGCTTTCTATCATACTGCTTCTGGTTCTTCCCTTCAGTTTAAAATGCCAGAGAAATCAGTAACCAAAGCTAAGTTAACAAAAGACTGAAGTTTACCATTCTTACTGGATTTGAAACCAGTCTGAGAAGACTCTATGTAATTGTGATGTATCTCCACTGCATATTAACACACCTCACAGCTGCATAGCATGCTATCTGACTATGGGACCATATGGGAGTAAACCTTCTCAGGCTTAACAAATTTATTCACAGAAAAAGATAAATTATGTGCAGAATTTCCCTTTTCTGAAGTAAAATTCCGTGGAAAGAGGATTACTCGTTTCTCTAAAGCTTCTCTTTTGAATGATGCTCAATATTCTATTCTGCTAGTGAGTAAGGTGAATTTGGCTTCTGATGACAAAGCTGATCTTCCAACTCTCTACATCTTCAGAAGTGACAGCTACTCTGTTAAACTAACGCAACTTTCTGCTGCGATTGAACCTTTTTTCCCATGTAATTCGGTCACAGGGCTTTTTTAAACATCAGAGCCTTACATGTACTTTCTCTGTTTTGAACCCTGAAAGACAAATTTTGCTGCCACTATATCCTCACACTTTTTGGACTCATATTCTTATCCAATACAGAGGCTGGATTTATATTTTTCCTTCCCCACATTTTTAATGCACACCTTTTATTGTGAAGTGTTTTTTGTGAAAATTAGATGTCTTTCTTTAAGCAAGAATGGAGAAGGAGGGTGGGGGACATTCATATGAGTGCTCTTGTTCACTTTGGCAACACAGTGACCCTAAGGCCTGGCACACTGAGGGTTCCTGCCCGTGGGGCTCTGACTCCCTGTCTGGGGCTGATCTAGCTGGGCTATTGCAGTCAGCCTGCTGCTCCTCCCTTCTAATTCCTCAGCACACGCTCTGCTTATGGGACAGCCCCAGACCTTCGTACATTGAGGGTTTTTGGGGAATTATCTCCATTTATCTCTCAAAAAACACAAAGGAACTGAAATTAGAACCATATCTTTTAAGACGTACCGAACTCTCAGTCTTTAGCTATTGGAAGTTTATTCTCAAGCAGTTATTTGATTACAGTGATTTAAAATGTTATGGATCACATTCTCAGAGCCACGGAAATTTCAATTTTTTAGCAGCCCAAATCAAACAATTTTCTGGTGAACCTCTCCCTACCTCCCAGCTGAAGATAGTTTTGCTTCTAGTGAAATAATTAAAGGCTTTTTATTTTGTTGATTTTGATGCCAAAAGCATGTTATCAAAGGGCTGTACTGGCTGTACTGTACAGTCGAAGGCCAGTTCTGCAAGGATATACAAGATCCCCTGTGAAATTTTCGGCTCTCAGTGTGAAGGAACAAGGTATACTTGTAAGGGCAGCAGCTGGTACTTGGCATTTTTGCAGCTCTTTTTACAAGGAGTTGGTCAGCATTGAACAGGATTGCCTAGGAGACACAGAGCAACAGAATTACTGGGCTGGCTCCACGTTCCTGGATGGGGGACAGAACAGGAACTCAACAAGCTCAACAAAGAGTTCCTGTCAAGTTTGTTTTCCAGTTTAATGATGAATAAAGGTCTCCGAACTGCAAATCTTATGAACTTGTGAACACAGGAACAGAAGCAGGGAAAAATATAATACTTTTTGTACTTCAGGGACTAGCTGAAAACCAAGAAATTTAAGGACTTGTGAAGTCAATGTGCATGTGTCTAGTAGACTTTTCGTTTCTCTGCCAATCTACGTGAAGGGACATTTCAGGCCCCAAACTCTCTTTGGGTCCAATTAGGCAGTGGTAATTTACTTGCTGCCACTGCTGTCACTTTCATTTTGCTGCTGGTTTAAATAAATTCCTTTTTAAAAAGGGCAGTGATTAGTTATCCAAGCCTAAAGTTTTTAGTGCTTTTGCTTTATGACAAAATAGTCAGATGTCAAGCTCTGACCTGACTTGGCACTCCACATAGTGATGCACTGAAGTACACGTGCTCATCTGTAGAACTGAAAACATTTATTAAAGAAGGGGTGCAGGCAACATGCTGTACCCTAGCAAGGTCAGGGAACTGGGACTAAAGGGAGTATCTTGCCCTGGAGCTGACACAGCATCGTCCTCGCTCAGTGCTGCAAGAGGACACGGGCCAGAAGGTGCAGTAAATACTGGCAGAAACAGTCTTTCCTGCCCCTACCTTTGCTGAACACGTTTTTTATGGCCAATTCCTGCAGGTACTGATGGTAATAGCAGCCTGTGACTTTAGCATTTGCTTTTCAGGTCGGGAATTTAAAATTAATATTTCTTCCTTTAATTTATTTGTGCTGGTTTTCAGAACTGAGCACCCTGATGAGACAGGTAGGACCATGTTTTGAGGACAGCCTGGACCGACCTTTCGTCATCTCAGATTGCTCTTATTAACTGGTTTGTTCCCCCACTGAAGTGGATCCAGGCACTTCACAGCTGTGTCAGTGTGCACTTTCAGAAAGCACCCAGCAAAACGAAATCTTGTTCCTCTCCCAAGGAGGCATTGGGATGAAGTGGTACTGGATACACAAGAGATGACAGCTATGGGATGCCCACAACCCACTTCCCTGCGACTGACCCCACCACTGTCCATGCTCTTTGATGTGAGATGCTCTGGCTGGCATCCCTGGACTATGACTGCACTCAATTGTATGCTCCTGCTGTGTTCACATACCTGTGTGTTTACCTGTGCTGGAGGAGGTGCAGAAGCCTCAAATGCCAACTCCTTAGCACGATGACTAACTATGGTGTCATCTCTCCACTCCTGAGCCCTGCCTCTGGACCCTGATATTCTCTGAAACCCAAGTCTTTAAGTCCTATGCACAGAACGATGCTGTCCATGCGCTAGAAACAGAACAGACAGGATGATTAATCAGTGGATGAACTGCACTCAGGGTAACACATCATATATAAAGGGCAAAAAGAGAAACCTGTCAGACATAAAAGAAAATACTTCCCAAGTGACTTACATTAGCTGAAAGTGCCAACAAGCTTTTAAACAGAGTCACCTCGCTCTAATGCCTTTGCCGCAGCCTTTCATGCTGGCTGACATTGTCCTGGAGACATCCCTTAGGTGTCTTGTCATACCATAAGGACTCTGGAATTAGGTTATTCAGGATGTTCCCAATTATCTCTGTTACTCTTTCTCTACCATTAGAGCAGCTCTGGGAGCGCTACAAAAATAGAACCATGAGAAAAAAATAATTGGGAGCAAATTAACAATGGAAGATGCAGCTTTGTCCTTCAAGATGACCAATTAGAGGTTTCCGTTTTATCTTTGCATTTTGATTTGCTTTCATTTATCTTGTCCAGCTATCTAAACAGCAGATGCAGACAACAAACAGGAAAGCTTTTTTCTTTGAGGTACACAATGCCTTCAAGTCTGCTTTGTCTACTTTTCTCATTTGATACAAGTCTCATGTTATTGGAGATGACCTTCTATTCCCTGTGCTACAGGGGGTTTAAAACCTAGACCTGAATGCAGGGTCCTTCCCTGTTATAAATGCTCCTGGATATGCCGCCATGTAAATTTTATAAAGTTTGTGAGTTTATGTGAGGTTTGTCTTTGCCTGTCTGGGTTTGGGCAGTGCATATGGTTTATGTCAGCATTTGTAAGGTTATCCCAAAGGTTATCTTAGCTAAATTATAGCCCTTTGTTTATCCATGTGCTTAGTTATGGTGCAAACAGCTGCACTGTCAGTAAAATCTTTCTGCTGCCCTCAACCCTGACCTGGAGGTACCAGACTCTGAGAGGTTACATGGCTTCATATGAGAGTTGCTTTGAAGGGGCTGTGAATTAAAGCTGACACTTTACCTGAAATACCTGCCCCCAAATTAGCTGTGAAAAATCAGGTAACCAACAGAAGATGCCACTATGTCTTTGTCTAGCAACTCACTGTGGTCAGTGAAGCTTCTCCTTGCCCTGGGAACTCATGCGGAACATCTCCTAAAGATAAGAAAAACTGTGGTTGCAAGGGAATATCTGGAAGTGCTTCAGGAAGGTGGGGGGGAAAATCCATTCTGCAGCATATGAACATGGTCTGGGCCTCTTGATGGTTGGGGACTAACCTGCCTGCTGCTCCAGCGGCCCTGAAATCATGGTGCAGGGGTCTTTTTTCCTGTTGCTACAAAATACCTGCCATCTCTCCCTTCTGATCTCCCTCTCTGTCCACACTCAACCATGAAATAGGAAAGTTCATGTTGGCAAATCAACACATTCAACAGTCTCTTTCTTTACAGGCATTCTGTCAAAGATGGGAGACTTGTGATCCACTTGAGGGAGAACTTTTTTTTCTTGCTTCTTCTCAAATTATCCTAAAATCAACTGCTAGATGAATCATCGGCTCCTTTTTTCCAGACCCATAGCATGTCACCTTGCATTTTGCAGGGAGAACTCAGTTTCACATTCAGAATTTCTGACTTGGACTCACTGTTTCAGTCTGTTTATGAGGCTTTGTTCAGATCTGAACAGTGCCAGCGGGCCTCAAGCAAAAAATCAGTGAAGTAAAGTGGTGCTAATCTGCTGTGCCTCCCAAATCTGGCTCTCTGCGTATGTGAGCATGTGCCTGTGTGTATGTCTGCCTGAGCAAGTGCATATATGTGTGTAATCCAGCCGAAAAGAGGATCTAATTAGAGCTAACCAAATAGTGGAAGCAATTTTTCTTTGAATAAATTATTCAGTGCATTTTGTCTTTGTTCATTTCATAAATTATTCAACTGATAGTATTTGAATGGTGCTAGAGCTCATAGGCTACTGCAGAAATGATCAGTCAAATAGCATATTCAGTAAGGAAGATCAACATTTGCTAAATAATGTATTTGGCAAATAATATTCATCCAGCCCCGGTTTTAATTGATCTAATGAGAAAGGCAGACAGCACATGACACTCATGGATGGCTTGGCAAGTGCTCAGGGAGCTGATCCTTTCCGCTCTTCCTCCTTCTCCCCCAGTACAAATAAATGTCCGGAGTTTCCTGTTGGTACTGGTGTGAGTGGCCCAACTGGGCACCCCACACACGCGGACACATTCCCAGAGCCAGAGGCAGATATCCAGGCCTCGGCACTCTGTGGTGGGCTGCCCAAGGGAGCCTGTTGGCTCGCAAGCTTGCCCACTCCTCACTTACTTTCTTGTGTGTAGGTAGTTGTGGGCGTCTGGGCAGAAGCTCTGCCAGTGCAGAATGCCGGCACTTTTCCTGATACTTTACCCTCGAATTGCGTGGCAGCCAGGTCCATTGTCTTGAACTAGCACAAAAAGAAGGGGAAAAAAAGAAAAA
>VZTA01016622.1:0-23504 GCA_013398855.1 Mohoua ochrocephala
AGCTTAAGGCCATTCCTCTTGTCACTCCAGGCCCCCGTGAAAAGTCCCTCTCCAGGGACACGGGTGCACAGGGAAGAGCAGGGGGATCGTGGGACCACCCCAGGAGTCACAGTGAGGTGTTAGGTGAGCTGAAATTATCCATGGAATTGCACCTCACAGCCGTGGGAGGTGCTTGGGAGCACCATGATTTAAGTGGTCCTTTCTCATTCCCCTCAGCTCTGGAAAGATTTGAGGTCACTTGGAGCTGCTTTTGACACTTCTCTCATTGACTCTGAGCGTGGCCAGAACGTGGTTCTTGTCCTGGGATGTGGAAAGGCAACACCTGATGGAGCTGGGGGGGCTCAGGCTGGAGAAGAGGAGGCTCAGGGGGGACCTCATTGCTCCCCACAACTCCCTGACAGGAGGGGCAGTGAGGGGGGGTCAGGCTCTGCTGCCGTGTCCCAAGGGAAAGGAGGAGAGGAAATGGCCTCAAATTGCACCAGGGGAGGCTCACATTGGAGACTGGGAACAAAATTTTTCCCTGTCAGAGTGGTGAGGCCTTGGGATGAGCTGCCCAGGGAGGTGGTGGAGTCACTGTCTGTGGGAGTGTTCAGGAGGAGTCTGGATGTGGCCCTTGGGGACAGGGTTTGGGGTGATGCTGGGGTGGCACTGGGTGATCCTGAAGGGCTCTTCCAATATGAACAATTCCAAGATATCAAAGGCCAACCTCTGCCCAATCCCTCAGTCAGGAAGGACAGCTCCGCTCTCGGAGAAGAGGGTGGGGGGGGCATTCCCTGAGGATTTTTTCCCCCTAAAATCTCTTTCTGCTCTGTGTGAGTGCAGTGACAGAACAGTTCCTCTGTTGCTCAGTGTAGGTAACTACAAAGCACGCAAAAAGTTGTTACACTGTCACTGCACTGCTGTAACTTCTTTGGGTTTGGAGGTTTTGTCAGGTTTTGAGTACACTTAAAAATACTACACAGTTTTAAGGAGTTTGTGCATTTGCTCAGTCATCCTCTACTTTTATTCTGCTGGCTATACCAAACTCTGGCATCTTGGGCAGAGATAAAATGTCCTTTCAAAGGTGATGGCATCTTTTTAAAATTTTATTTTCCAGCCCAAACGACTAGATATTTTTGGCTTGCTAATTTTATTTTGATAATGAATAAGCTGCATGGTTCTTCCCTTGTACAAAAGTGTTCTCTTCAATATCCATTTCATTAAAAAGCACGGGGAGGTTCAGGTTGGACATCAGGAGGAATTTCTGCATGGAAAGAGTTGTCAGGCATTGGACTCGTGCTCTCTGCTGCAGGCAGGTTTAGGGCTTGGGTTAGGGGTTTTCCAGGCTGGGATTCCACCAGAATCCTGCCTCACCTGGAACCTTTGCACACGAGGTGCCCTGGGAGCTGGGAGTCCTCCTCTGTGCTGGAAATTCAGGTAAAGGTTTCCAGCATTTGGGAAGTGAGGGTCTGCCAGGCTGGCACTCGGCCAGAGTTGTGCTCCATCCAGAGAAGTTTTGGGTGGATTTTAAAACCAGGTCAGCTTCCTGATCCATTATGTAACACATCCCCAAAATGGCTGTACTGGAGAAGCCAAGAAGTTGGCATTGCACGGATGTGGGGTGGCCGTGAGGGGCAGGAGGTGACGGGACACTGCAACTGCTTTGGCTGGGAACGCCACACAACAGCCAAAAATAAACATGGCAGCAGGAGAGGTTCACTTTGGAGAAATCAGCTTTGGAGAGAAGCAGCTGAGACAACAGAGACTGAAGGTGAAGAATGAGAAACAGTTGTGACCTGGATGAAGGAAATCCAAATTCTTGCTTATCAAGAGTTATCAAATCTTACTCTTTTTTTAATTTTCTTTAGGAAGGGAAGGACTGCCAAGACAGGAAAGACTGAGAGTCCTGGGTTTTTTAACTCTCCATCACAAACCACCTGGAGTAGGTTTGCAGTACTTGAAAACAGGAGTTTGTGTACATTCTATATGAATCAGTAGACAAGCCTTGTAAGAAATACTTGGGTTTCTCTTCCTAAGATACCACCCCTCATAAAGCAGAGTATTTGGGGCCAAAAAGAACGATAATAAGTAGAAAAATTGAGAAAAAATATGAAAAAAGCACATTAAAAATGAGGAGGAAAGAGAGTGGAGACATGAGATCTAAGAGAGAAAACAATGTACAGCAGTCTAGAGAAATGGAACAGATGTAAAAGAAACAACAAAACAGCTGAAGAGTTGGGGTTGTTCTGCCTGGAGAAGAGAAGGTTGTGTGGAGACCTCACAGCACCTTCCAGTGCCTGAAGGGGCTACGAGGAAGCTGGAGAGGGACAATTCATCAGGAACTGGAGTGACAGGACAAGGGGGAACAGCTTCAGACTGAAAGAGGGGGAGTTTAGGTTAGGTACACAGAAAAAATTCCTCCCTGGGAGGGTGGGGAAGCCCTGGCACAGGGTGCCCAGAGCAGCTGTGGCTGCCCCTGGATCCCTGGCAGTGCCCAAGGCCAGGTTGGCCATTGGGGCTTGGAGCAGCCTGGGACAGTGGGAGGTGTCCCTGCCCATGGCAGGGGGTGGCACTGGATGGTTTTTAATGTCCCTTCCAACCCAAACCATGATTTTATGGTAGTGCAGTGTGATGATGGGTATTATGTCCCAGTTTTTCCCTTTTCAGCCTTCCTACATGGAGTAGAGGGGCCCATTTGCCTCTTCACTCTGGTCTCTGGAAGGCTTCATTCCATGATCCAACCTGCCCTTGCAGCCCTGCAGTTTCCTTCTGGAGCGTTTGCATCTCTGCCTGAACTCCAGACTTCCTTCCCAGCAGCCATGGGTACCCTGACTCTTCCAGGGCTCAACATTTGTACTTTGGGTATAAGTTTTGATGTAGATGCTGTGTTGTACCAGCAGCAATTCCAATAATCCTCTGTATCCAGCACATCTGCTGCAAGAAGGGCCTTCTTAGGTCACCAGACCCGATCTGGAAGATCTCCAGGAAGAATTCCATCATAATACAGAGAAAAAGATGATGATGCTGTTGTGTTTCTCCACCAAAGCCACCACACAGCTCAATTCCTTTGGTACTGGGCCCCAACCCGAAGTGAAGTCCCAGCAGAAGTTCTCCTCCGTGGGTTACATCATTAACACTTCCCAGAGCACCGCGGCAGCTCCCAGACAGCCTCAGTTCTAAATGAAACCATCATCTGGAGGGAGCAGCTTGTGTTTCGCCTGTCAAAAAGGTGCTGCTAAGTAACTAATGTGGTCCAGCTCTTTTTAGGCCAGAGAGGTTGCCATGGTAACCCATTCGGATGGAGATAGATCGGCTTTTGAGTCATCATCAGAGCCAGCTTCGATAGTACCGGCTTTGGATTGACAGCCAGAGCTGCACATTGTGTAGGTTGGCACGCCTCTGGACCAGAAGGTCCTGGAATTGCTGCTGGATGAGGCTTGTTCCGAAAAAAAAAATGTGCATCGCCCTGAGTTCTCCCTGATACTCTCTGGAATTGTGTTCCTTGGTGTTCTCATTCATGGTGAAGATCATGCTCCTGAGTATGAAAAGTTTCTTCTCCGGTTTCAAACATCAGACAGGAATTTCTGGACATCAGGAGGAATTTTTTTTTCATGGAAGTGGTTCTCAAGTATTGGAAGGGGCTGCCCAGGGAGGTTTGGAGTCCCCATCCCTGGAGGTGTCCAAGGAAGGCCTGGACGTGGCACTCAGTGCTCTGGGCTGGGGACAAGGTGGGGATCAGGCACAGCTTGGACTCGGTGCTCTTGGAGATCCTTTCTAACCTCAATAATTCTTTGATTCTGTGAAAAATCCTTCCCCAAAGCCATGGAGTTTTCTGGGGAAGAAGTGTCTGGGAAAGAGGCTGTGTTAGTTATTGTAGGGAAAATGTATGCTTGGAAGTTGTATCCCAGAAGTCCTCCTGAGACCACTTTCCATGATAAATACATTTGTAGGAGTGCAGAACAGTTCCTGTTAAAATCAGACGTTCTGAAGAATTGGGATTCTTTAAAACTTTTGTACATCAATTGCTACAAGTATTTCCCATCTGGGAGCTTCTCTACACCCTCCAATTTCCAACTTTTAGAGGAATCTCGTTTCCTTGTGTTTGAAAATATGACACAAAAAAAAGGTTAATTTAATCATAGTTTCCCTCACATCCAAAAGGACCAGTACAATCCATGACTCTTTAAAAATCCTTCCTTGGTTCTGCTGATTGTAACATCATTGGATCTCCCTACAATTATTCAATGCCCAGCTTTGCTTCTCTGCAGGAATTCCTGGAAGAGTCAAAAACTGTCCTCAATTCCATTAAAATCAGGTCCTTCATTGGCCCCTTCCCTTTTCAGTACAAATTTCCTGCTCTCTTGTGCAGAAGGATGGGTGTCTTTGCTGGCCAAATGAAAACCTTGTTCTTGCTGTCAGGAGAAAGCTCCTTGTGCAGCTTCCACAGGGATGTCGTTCTTGAAATTCCACCACATGATATTTGTGGTATCCTGACATAAATCCATCCAAGAAAGTTCTTAGAAGTATGTTCTGCTTGGTGTCCACTTGATCAACCTCCTGCTAGCTGAGAAAAAGAAATTGTGACAAGTTTTAAATAAATTTCTCTAAAATTGTCACTTACGGAGCTTCATCAGGCTAAGAAGTCATTCTTCAAGCAGTAGGAGCAGGAATGCTTTGTTGTCTGTTCCTTTTTTCCTCCCAGGTCCTCTATCCCATCCCAGTTCAGAAGAAAGGTGGAGAGGGACTTTTTACAAGAGCACAGAGCGATGGGACAAGGAGGAATGGCCCTAAGCTGAAAATAAGTAAGTTTACTTTAGATACTAAGAAGAAATTCTTCCCTGTGAGGATGGTGAGGCCCTGGCACAGGCTGCCCAGAGAACTTCAGTGCTCAGTCACTGCACAGGAAAGAAGTTCTTCCTGATGTTCAGGTGAAACTTCCTGTATTCAGTTCAGCTTTTTCCAGAGTGAGAGATGGTTCAGTGATCAGCCAGGATCGATCCTCCACCCAGCCACCAGCTTTCACAAAATGTCTCTGAGCCTCTTTATTCACCACCTCTGCCCAGGGTGGGTCTGTCAGAGGTGGCTGAGCATTACGAGGAGTAGAACAAAACACTACAAGAGCTGAGCTGAGGGTCTAATCAAGATTCACTCAAGAGTTATTAACCCAGAATAAGAAGAGTTTGTATTTTCTGCTGTGCACATAAACCAGAGGAGCTGTGTGTGCATTACCTCCCCGTGAGGTGCATTTCAGCCCCAGTTCCCTGGGTGTCCCCACTGCTGTGGCCCTGGAGCATGTTCTGTGGCATCACTAATGTAGGCTAATTGCTCTGTGGGCCAGCACTCCTCCTTTGTAGGGCACCCTTTTCGGGGCCTGCATTTCCCCTCCGTGAGCTATTCCAGGGAACTGGCAAGGCAAGGTCGGTGCTGACCTTATGCTGAGATCCCTCTGCATTCCAGAGGGACCAGCCAGGCCTGCAGGGCCCAGTCCTGCCAGGATGGAGCTCCTAAAATAACTGCTGGGTAGGGCCGTGCTCCCAGGGTGAGGAGAGCCCTGGAGCATTCCCAGGGTAGCTTCCCCAGGCTGGCTGAAACTCTGGAGAGGGCACAACACCACGGGCACCGTGGGGGAAGCACTGTGGGCACCGATGTGAAACTGCTGTGGGAAGGACAATGGCACACAAACCCTTTGGTGCTGGAGCCAGCCCACTCTGCCATGGGTAAATCAGGCCCCAGTTCCCTCTGGAGGTGTAAAGGGGTGGAGCAGTCCAGAAGACCTTACAGTTCTCCATCCCCATCCTTTTCAAGAGGCTTCAGGGCTGTCTGGTCCCTGCTGTCACTGTCAGTGACTCCCACCCGCCTGCAGAACTGCCAGGATGAGTTAAAAAACAACCATGGAGAAGTTCTGGCTTTCAGGTCTCAGGACATCAGAAAACTCTGCAAAGGGTCCAGCACCCCAAAAACGAATCTGGGGTAGAATCACAGACTGGTTTGGGTTGGAAGGGACCATAAAGGAGTGACAGGACAAGGGGGAATGGCTTCCCACTGCCAGAGGGCAGGGCTGGATGGGATCTTGGGCAGGAATTGTTCCCTGGGAGGGTGGGCAGGCCCTGGCACAGGGTGCCCAGAGCAGCTGTGGCTGCCCCTGGATCCCTGGCAGTGCCCAAGGCCAGGTTGGACACTGGGGCTTGGAGCAGCCTGGGACAGTGGGAGGTGTCCCTGCCCATGGCAGGGGTGGCACTGGATGAGCTTTAAGGTCCTTTCCAACCCAAACCATTCTGGGGTCTGCGATTCTGTGATATGAGGAATGGAAAAAAAGTGGTTTAAACTGGGGACAATTGGCAAGCATTGGTAGCACAATGGAAGATGAGATGTGTTGCTCATTTAAGTGATATTTCATAAATAGTTGAATTGTTTCCCAAGAAATCTTGACAGGTCTGAAACTGTCCAATGGCCTTGGTAAAGTTGACAAATCTGTGGAGATGGAAAAGATTTCACTGAGCAACAGCTGCACAAGGGGTTGCACCAAACCACACCTCTGCTCTCTGCTAAGAGCACTGCCACAAATCCTTTCCTTTCTGGAGAATAAAATTAACATAACTCCAGGTATTTGATATTTTTGTGTGCAGGGTCCGTCAGGTTTATGAATGCTCAGCCTGGTGCTGCTGAGTGCTCACATCATGGAGCAGGACACACAACACTCGTGCTCCCAGCACAGAAAGTTTCTCTCTTGGTTTATAAAACCCAGCTATGAAAAACGAAAGCTGAAAAATCATCTCAGTCCCATTGTTTTTCCCTCTTCCAACCTCTGTGTCACAGCAAGTCTTTTCACAATAAGCCTCAAATGAATTTTGATATATGGACAGAGGAGGTTTTGAAAGGTGTTACCTCAAATAGGTGAAACTGGACTGCTGAACTCAAATTTCAAGCAGAACATAAAGAATTCCAGTTAAAAATTCAAACAAAGCTAAGTGAAAAGCATCAAGAAAATTCTAAGTAGCCACATGCATCTATAATAGTATAAATATAAAGAATTTAATGTAATGTATCTACTCTATTTATTCTATTTATTCTGTTAGAATAAACTCTGGCCCATTCTAGGTGTATGAGTATCAAATATAAATCTCATATTTGACACATAAAAGTCTGAATTAATACATTTTTTGAAGAATTCTATTAATTAAATACTAATTAATGCCATTTATACACATGAGAGACTAATAAAAAGCAATGCTCAAATTTACACAGGAACTTTATACCTGGAATGGACAGAGTGCACAGCGGGTTTTCCAACGTGAAACATCAGGAACAGAACACTTCCTGACCTTATTTTGGGGATTTTGAGATAGTTTGGGAGGGGTTTTGTGTGTGTCCAGAACATTCAGGCTGAGACAAACATTCAATTGATCCTTGTTTGTTTTCCATTGTTTGCAGGTTTGCCAAGCTTTAACTGCTTGGAAGAAGTTTTCTGTCCTGGGTGTTGCTTCAGGCTGATTTTTTTATTCTTTAAACCTCCTCTTTCTCTCTCTTTTTTTTTTTTTTTTGTCTGTTTTAAGTGGAAAGAACAAGGAGAATTTGGGAGGTTTTTTGGAAGGGTAATATTTTGGTCAGGGAAATTTATAAGCAACTGCAAGTTTCAAAGGCTGAAAACAGCAGCGAAAAAAATATTTCTTACTTAGATTGTCACAAGAAAGAACTTTTTTGTTGTCTTTTTTATGTTGCTTTTCAAGGCAGTGAAATCGATGTGTAATAAATTATAGCAAATATGCCAACCCTGTGGTATTAATTTTTACCCAGATTCCAGATTCTAAACATCACCTTTTTGGCCAAAGGGACAAGAAGACAAGGTTTTTACAGGCAACGTGGATCTGTTCCACAGGGGGAAAACTGCTTAAAAGTTCCTTCTGAAGTGGGAAACGTTTCCAAGCATTTGCTGTTCCTTTTCCCAACAGTGCCATAAACTACAAACCCAGAGCTCTCTGCAGCAGCTTCCAGTCATCCCTGAAGGCCGTGGCTACGGGGGGTAAGGAAGGGAATGTTGGGATGAGAGGAGTTTTCTCCAAAATTCCGCTTTTCAAAACTGGCACGTTGAGATCACGGAATCACAGAACCACAGAATTACAGAATCATAGAAATCCCAGAATCCCAGAATGGGTTGGGTTGGAAGGAACCTTAAAGTTCATCCAATCCCAACCCTGCCATGGGCAGGGACACCTCCCACTGTCCCAGGCTGCTCCAAGCCCCAATGTCCAGCCTGGCCTTGGGCACTGCCAGGGATCCAGGGGCAGCCCCAGCTGCTCTGGGCACCCTGTGCCAGGGCCTGCCCACCCTCCCAGGGAACAATTCCTGCCCAAGATCCCATCCAGCCCTGCACTTTGGCACTTTGAACCCATTCCCCCCATGTCCTGTCACTCCAGGCCCTTGTCCAAAGTCTCTCTCCCTCTTTCTTGTCAACTCCTTCAGGTACTGGAAGGCTTTTTGAGATGTCAGGAAAAGAACTGCACACACTGCTCAATATGCAGGGAACTATGGATTTATACCAGGGCGGGTGTGCTGCAACGATCTGCTTTGTTCTCTTAATAATTCCAAATATTTGATTTGTTTTTCTCGGTAAAAGGGAACATTGTGCTGATACTTTCATGGAAATATTAATCAGAACCCAAAGATCTCATTCGTGAGCGGAAAAACAACTTAGAGCCCATCCTTATGTACACAGAATTTCCCCCCATGTGCACTACTTTACTACATCAGATTTTATCTTTCATTTTATTATCCAGTCACTCAGTCTTGTACGATCTTCAGTTCTCCAGGCAGCCCTTTAACTGCATCCCAGTTTGTCCTCTACCTTTCCTTTACCTGAACACCTCAATACCTTCAGCAATCTGTGGTGTCTCCCTGCTCAGCCCCTTTCTCCAGATCACTGAGGAATACATTAAGCAGCACCAGTCACAGCACAGCTCCCTGCAGACTCCTCCTGTGATCTCCCCCTCTCTGAAAACTGACCTCTGAGTTCTGTTTTATTTCTGTTTCCTCTCATCCAGCCAGTTTTTGATCCATTCTTCTCTCGCTTCTGTTGCATAAAGGCTTTTTTTTTAATTATTTCCCACACGATGCCTTGTCTAGGAAGCTCATTGTCCCTGGAAATCCTGGGAGCACTTAAACATGGATCTTCACGTTTGTCTTCCCCTCCTGGTTAGTGGGGAACACCCTGCAGGCAGTTCTTCAGCTCTTGGACAACATGGATTTGGGACAACATGGATTTCACATCGAGGGCTGTGTCCAGTTCTGATCCCTCAGTGCAGGAGAGCCCTGGAGGGGCTGGAGCGTGTCCAGGGCAGGGAACGGAGCTGGGGAAGGGGCTGGAGCCCCAGGAGCGGCTGAGGGAGCTGGGAAAGGGGCTCAGCCTGGAGCAAAGGAGGCTCAGGGGGGACCTTGTGGCTCTGCACAAGTCCCTGACAGGAGGGGCAGTGAGGGGGGGTCAGGCTCTGCTCCCAGGGAACAGGGACAGGAGGAGAGGGAACGGCCTCAGGCTGGGCCAGGGGAGGCTCGGCTTGGACACCAGGAGCAATTTCCTCCTGGAAAGGGAGGTCAGGCCTTGGCAAGAGCTGCCCAGGGAGGTTTGGAGTGCCCATCCCTGGAGATGTCCCAGGAAGGCCTGGCCGTGGCACTCAGTGCTCTGGGCTGGGGACAAGGTGGGCATCGGGCACAGCTCGGCCTTGATGGGCTGGGAGGGCTTTTCCAGCCTCAGGGATCCTGGGATTCTGTGGAACTGCTGCCCTGTGAACCCAGAGGCAAGAACAAGAATTTTATTTTCTCTGTGATTTTGCTTTCTCTGAGTGTTCCTTTTACACCTCGATGGTCTTCGGGCCCTGCGCACTTGTTCCTGATCCTGACAGAAAGGAATTGGGTTTGGGAGTCATTCCTGAAGCTCAGCTCATAAATCACAGAATCATGGAATGGTTTGGGTTGGAAAGGACCTTAAAGCCCATCCAGTGCCACCCCTGCCATGGGCAGGAACACCTTCCCCTGTCCCAGGTTGCTCCAAGCCCCATCCAGCCTTCTATGAAAGTTAAAAATAATTTCCATAGTGTCCCTTACCCCAGTTTAAAACACTGAAAATATATCATTAAAATATATCATGTCTATCACTCAACATTTTGGGTTGTTATCTCCTATGTACAATGTATTTAAGGGACTGACTTACACAGTTTTCCTTCTATTTGACAAGAAGAAAACTAAAAATTCTGTGTTCACTGCCTCAGGAAGCTCCAACCACCAGAGCAGTCGGGGTGGAAATATCCTGCCACTGCCATGCCTCACACTGCACTTACACAGTGTGAGTGTGTTACTCACTCCTTACAACCAGGAGAGGGAAACATCAGCAGACAAAAACTGAGCCACGAATTGTAATCTTACACTTGGAGCTCCAAAAGCTATTTATGTCACAGGAAAATGTAAACAGCTGAGGGTGTGGAGATCAAATCCTGATACAATTTTTTTTTCCCCCTTGTCCCAAATCAATATTTTAAAAAATTTAAATTAAAAAAGTTCTGTTCCATTCCAATCCCCTTTGAGGTCACTGCAAAACTTTGCTTCCACATAAATGCTGGGCAGAATATTTTTTTGTTTAGTACCACTGTCAATGTTTTCAATATCTGTATAAATCCCAGGTTATTTTTCAAGCAGCACTCAAAGCATCAGTCAATTTTACACATTAATTGTTCATGATTATTTTAATATTATTTGAAAATCCACTTAATAAAACACCTTTTTTTTTCACCACTGCCTACTACAATTCATTGCTGCTGGCAGAATATACAAGTTTTAGTTGGAAAGTGCATTTATTTTGTAGTATTTTTATTCTACATACCTGTATCCTGCCATAGGTTATCTGCCAAATTCCCAAATTTCCTCCATATCCATCAGTTCTCACACACAAGCCTGCAAAATTCACTATTTTGTAAAGTTTCTTTTTCCATAACATTTTTAAAGATATCAATCATCATTCAGAATCTCACAACACTCAGTAACAACCTTTTACTAGAAAAAATTATCTAATTAATACCTAATTATTTATTTCTTTAATTTTTTTTTCATTATTTTCTTTCCCTGCCAGGCCCTTTCATTTTTTTTAATATCTAAACCACTTGGTTTGGTTTTATCCACTGGTTTTGTCACCCCCTCCATGTTTCATAACATTATTTTCCTTATTTGCCAACTCTTTTGAGTGACAAGTAGAGCTCAGTGCGATTTTCAGTCAGTTCAAGCCTTTTTAAAAGTATCCAATAATAGTCACTCTGAGGGAATTCCCTTCAAAACTCTGTATTTTGGCTGGAAAATCAGTTCATTCTTAAATACCTTTAAAGTTCCTTGACCAATATTATACTTTATGGGTGGGTTTTTTTCCTTTTATTGTACCTCTCTCAATTTAAGCACTTCCTTTAGACTTTTTTTTCTGGATTTTCCCCCAGCTTTGTTTCATCTCAATTAGCTTTTCTCACCTTGCTATGTGAATAAATAAGTTTATTTCGTTGCCTTCTGTAGTCTTTTCTCATTAGTTCCTTTAAGTCAGATATACTTTAAAAAGCACAATTTTTAATGAAAAGGACATTTCTGTGCAGTGGGGACGTGTTTTAGAAAACATTGGTGAGATTTAATGCATGTATAGTCCCTCTATGTGGTGCAGAGATTTTAATTTCTTTTTTATTACCTTCCTCCTTTCTGAGGAGCACCACCACTTGTGTGGTGCAGAGCTGGGGTTTGGTGATTCCTCCACCAAAGATAATAGATTTCAATTTACTTCCTGTTGTTCAGGGCAGCTCTTATTCCTTCTACTCCCTCCTTGGTGTTAAAGAACAGCCTTTCCACCCAGGTGCTCTGAAAAATTTGTCAAATGTGCTTGTGGAAACCATGAAATTATCTCAAAATTGTCCAACACGTGAACAATATTTGAAATTACTGTTTTATTAGGCTTAATCATCTCCGAGCTCTTCTGGTGGCAAGGACTGAACTTACAAGTGCAGGATTTTGTCATGACTTTGCATCAACTGTAGAATTTCTCCCATTGAATTCCTTAAATCGGGTCCTTTCCAACCCAAACCATTCTGGGATTCTGCACCACTGTCCTCAGAGCGAAGATTTCAAAACTATTAAAAACCCCCAGAAAAACAGGTTCTAGGTACCCAAAATGTTTGGGTAGCCCCAGCTTCCCCTGTGGTTCCTCCAAATGAGGAATGCTGCCATTCTGTACCAACTAATCCATACATTTCAGCTCTGGGTTGAGGCAAATACAGAAACCTGGTTATTTTAAACAAGTTAAATATATTTGTTAAATAGTATCCCAGAAATAATCAGGTGGAAAAGTGGAAGGTGGTTGGAACTGGGTGATCTTTAAGGTCCCTTCCAACCCAAACCATTCCACGAGGATTCCGTGATAATCAGGAACAAAAACAAATGTATGGATCATTCCACTGAAGTTCCTGTAATTTTTCCATTTTCTTTCCGTTTAGGTTCATTTGTTACTGGAGTTGTTCTGGTCAGTTCTGGCTCAGCAAAACTTGAAAACAACAACTGAAGATCCAAGTCAAGTTTGGGTTTGGTTGACTCCACAAGTGGAGTTACAGCCAGGATGGACTGGAGCAAAATATGGACTCTCTTAGTTTAGGTCTTTGTGATAAACTCAGGAATAATCAGAATATATTTATTTAATCCTGTCCTTGCAGCTGAGCACAGCAGTGCATGAAACAACAGCAGTAACAATTATAGAAATTAGGTAATTAAAAGCTGTCCTACCACAGTAGCTACTACACTTCTACATGAATTCAGAGCTCCTAAATCACAGAATCCCAGAGTGGGTTGGGTTGGAAACGACCTTAAAGCCCATCCAGTGCCACCCCTGCCATGGGCAGGGACACCTCCCACTGTCCCAGGCTGCTCCAAGCCCCAATGGCCAACCTGGCCTTGGGCACTGCCAGGGATCCAGGGGCAGCCACAGCTGCTCTGGGCACCCTGTGCCAGGGCCTGCCCACCCTCCCAGGGAACAATTCCTGCCCAAGATCCCACCCAGCCCTGCCCTCTGGCAGTTTAAAACCATTCCCCCTGTCCTAATGAAAATTCCTTCTCCAGCAACAGGATTTCTTTTGGTTGATCCAAAGTATAAATTTACAGGGTATCCACCTCCCACTGAACTATTTTGGAGGATTTCAGCAAAATCAGTGAAACAGTTCAAGCATCAGAGCAAAAGCTGGAATTTTTGGCACCGAGCCCTCTCATTGTCAGGAGCCTGCTGCATTCGTCCACTTGGAAAATCCTCCCCAAATTTGGACAAATGTTGAGACTGACAATTTAAGGCTTCATTTGGGAATGGGAATTCCTTCAGAAAATCAAAACTAAAATGAAAAGGGGCTTCTCAGTGGAATATTGGTGCCCACAGCCTGGAGCTGGGAAAGGAATTCACCTGTCACTACATCTGGACTGACTGTGATTCCCTGTCCCACATGGGGACATTTCTCTCCCGTGAAGTAGTTCTTTTATTCCTCCTGTTTTTCTGGGTTGAGAGGGGTTTTTGTGGGGTTTCTTTGGTGTGCTTTTTTGGGGTTTGGGTTTTGTGGGGGTTTTTTGGTCTTTTTTGAAATACTTTTATTTACTCCACCTGCAGAGCTGCCCCAGCCCTGGGGCCCAGCACAGGGAGGACGTGGAGCTGCTGCAGAGAGTCCAGAGGAGGCAGCAGGAGGAGCAGAGGGATGGAGCAGCTCTGCTGGGAGGAAAGGCTGCGAGAGCTGGGATTGTTCAGCCTGGAGAGGAGAAGCTCTGGGGTGAGCTCACTGTGGCCTTGCAGGGCCTGAAGGAGCCCACAGGAACCATGGAGAGAGACAATTTCCAAGGGCTGCAGGGCCAGGAGCCAGGGAATGGCTTCCCAGTGCCTAGAGTGCAGGGCTGGGTGGGATCTTGGGCAGGAATTGTTCCCTGGGAGGGTGGGGAGGCCCTGGCCCAGGGTGCCCAGAGCAGCTGTGGCTGCCCCTGGATCCCTGGCAGTGTCCCAGGCCAGGTTGGCCATTGGGGCTTGGAGCAGCCTGGGACAGTGGGAGGTGTCCCTGCCCATGGCAGGGGTGGAATGAGATGATCTCTGAGGTCCCTTCCCACCCAAACCATTCTGGGATCCTTTCCTCAGAAGAACCACACCGAGGGTGCTGAACTCCCACTCCAAAGACCAGATTGGGACACGGATTCCTTGGGAAGCCGGGTGCTCCCTGGGTTTGTTTGTGGGATCTGTGTTGCCAGGCAGAGGGGCAGCTCCTGCCTGCACCAACAGGAGCTTTTTCTGGGCACGAGGCTGCAGTTCCTAGAAATGAGTAACTGAAGTACCTTGGAAAAAGTTTCCCAAGAAAAACAGCTGGTTGTGAAAGTGACAGCAAAAAAAATCTACATGCTCAGAAGCAGCTGTGCTGTCCAGGCTTTTATTTTCCTCTTTCAAGTTCTCCTTGGATGGGGTAAAAAATAAAACATAAAAATTCCTCTTTACCTGCCCCACAGTAATTAATGACAGCAATTAGCTCCCTGAGTCCTGCCAGTAATACTCTGTAATCCCAGTTAAACGCTCCTTTCTTTTACAATGACCACTTTCCCTCTCTTCCCTGAAATGTGGGACACCTTTGATATCTCACTTTTTTTTCCCCAAAACAGGAGCCTGCCCTGGGCTTTGCCAGGTTTTCCACAAGCACTGCAGGAGGAAGGGACGTGGATGGGTTTCAGTACTGAAGGGGTGAGGAGGAAGAGGGCAGAACCATCTTCCAGGTACTCCCACCACTGACAGGGGCTGTGTTTATTTTAACGATGCGAATCTGAATAAAATCTGCTTTTAGTGAATAATGTGCGAAGGATGAGGTGAAAATAATGACTTAGGAAAGCAATAAAATTCAGAACTCGACTGCTGCTTTAGAGATTTCATTCAGGACTTGCAGTTCCACCGATGGACAACTCCTGGTTCCGCTGAAATCACGGGAATTCCGTCTGAGGCCACACCTGGAAGAGAACGAAGCGTTTCCACTCAGCATTCGGACATTTCCACACCGGCCGTTTCTGTGCCTCAGGTTTTCGAAGGCGAAATTCCTCACTGCTTCTTTTGCAAGGCATTGCCTTCCTGAATTTATCGGACGAGCTGCGGGGAACTTTGGGGACCGCGGCCGGGCCGTGCTGGGAAATCCAAAGCGATGAATCCCGTGTGGGATTAGAACACAGACAAGTTCGCTCGTCGTTTATATCGGTGCTTGTGGCTGTACAATGTAATCACAGGGATCAATTTAAGGACAACGAAGCCTTTCCCGGGCTCTCATTGTCACCGCCCTGCTCCGAGCGCGGCCCCACAGTCCTGACAAGCGACATTCGCGGGCTGCGTAAGGCGGTGGCGGCCCCGCCTACAACTCCCATCAGCCCACGCGGCGCCCCCCCGCCCGCAGCGGTCGCTGCCGGCGCGCTAAGCATGCCGGGATCTGTAGTTCCCAGGGGGTTACGGCGTTGCGTCACACACCCCGCCCGCGCATTGCTATGACAACCGGGGCAATGGGCGTGGCCGCGCGGGAAGCGGCGTCAGCGGCTGGGAAGTGACGGTGCAGAGGACCCGGATGTTGAGGGGGCGGGGCGCCATCCCTCCCCGGGGCGCACGCACCCCCCCGTCCCGGGTCACGTGACAGCGGCGGTCACGTGGCGGAGCGATGGGCACGGCGCTGGACGTGCGGGTGAAGCGGGCCGGGAAGGTCTATCGCGATGGGGTGCGTCTGTCGCGATAGTCACCGTGGGCAGCGCGGGCAACAGCGGGGCACCGCGCGGGGCGAGCGGCCAAGGAGGCTAGGGGTGTCCTGGGGTGCATCGGGAAGAGCGTTCCCAGCAGGGCAGGGCTGATCCTGCCCCTGTGCCCAGCCCTGGGGGCACCTCTGGGGTGCCGTGTCCAGCTCTGGCTCCTCAGCACAGCGGGGCCAGGGAGCTCCTGGAGCGGGGCCGGCGGAGGCTGCGGAGCTGAGGAAGGGCCTGGAGCATCTCCGTGCCCAGGAAAGGCTGAGGGAGCTGGGGCTGCTCAGCCTGGAGAGGAGCCCCAGCCGAGAGGGGCCCTCAGCCCTGGGTGTCCCTGGCTGCAGGGAGGGCTCCGAGCAGGGCCCGGGCTCTGCTGCGGGGGCCCAGCAATGGCCCCAGAGCCACGGGCAGGGACTGAGCCCAGCAATTCCCCCTGGGCAGGAGGCAGAACTTCTTTCCATGGAGAAAAGGTGGCAGAGCCCTGGTACAGCTGCCCTGGGAGGCTGTGGAGTCTCCTCACTGCAGACATTCCAAGCCCACGTGGACGCGTTCCTTTGTCCCCTGCTCCAGGTGACCCTGCCTTGGCAGGGGGTTGGACTGGAGTATCTCCAGAGGTCCCTTCCAACCCCAGCTGTTCTGGCATTCCGTGAGTCTGTCGCGGGTACTCAGGGTCTGTCGGCGACACTCGGGGACACTCGGGGTCTGTCGCGACCCAGCCCGGCCGCGGGTCCTCGCTGGGCTCCGGGGCCGTGTCCTGGCCCGGGCTTCCCGCAGGGAACGGCCTGGGACCGTCCTTGGCAGCGGGGATTCCTCGGGAAGCGGAGTCGTTCGCCCTCTCCTGTCGGTGCTGTCGCGGTGTCCCAGGGCTTTCCCTGTGTCCCCGGGCTTTCCCTGTGTCCCAGAGCTTTCCCTGTGTCCCAGGGCTTTCCCTGTGTCCCAGGGCTCTCCCTGTGTCCCTGCCCGGACCTTTCCCTGTGTCCCAGAGCTCTCCCTCTGTCCCAGGGCTCTCCCTCTGTCCCAGGGCTCTCCCTGTGTCCCCGGGCTTTCCCTGTGTCCCAGGGCTCTCCCTGTGTCCCTGCCCGGACCTTTCCCTGTGCCCCTTGCTGGAGCTTTTCCTCTGCTCCAAACTCTCTTTCTATCCCTGCCCGGAGCTTTCCCGATCCCGGCGCGGCTTCCCGGTGGCCTCCCGTAACCAACAGGTGCTCAGCCCCGGGATTTTGGGCGTTGCCTTTGGAATTAAATCCTGCTTTTTGTCCTTCCCCTTTTCCTGGGTACCGCGGGAACACCCTGACCCAGCTCTGCAGAGGCCGATGTGGCTTGAAAGGGAAGAAATATTCTTAATTTTTATCACTATTTGTCTAGAAATCCTGAGTTGTTCAGCAGAAATGTTCGGGTCTCTTTTATTTTTTTTTGCCATCCAGCCACACACTTGTGTCATAAAAATCCTTTCCACCCACCGAAATTCCATTTATTGAGTGATTTTAATGCTGGAAAACTGGATTTGAAGGGAAGGGCGTGCAGCATCTGTCCTACAATTGTCAGATTATCTAGAGAATGGCTTTGGCAAAGCTGAATTATTCCCTTTAGGAAGAGCTCCATAGTGGTAAATACTGTCTGTGTCTCACTTCCACATCGTTTTGTGCATTATAAAATTATAAATTATTAGGATTTTGTTTATTTATCTATTTCAGTATCTCAGTGTCTGTTTTGACTGAACATGACTTGCTTTGTATCACTTTTAGCTGGATTTTTTATTTTAATATGGGAAAGGAATATTCCCTCTGTTTTAAGCTGAAATTAGGATATTTCTGGTCAGTCAATCTGTCAGTTTTGTTTGTAGCTTTCACTTTAACTCCACGTGGAAAGGTTTGTAATTTTAATTCATTAAGTGGGCCTGGAATTTGTAAGTGTGAGATGAAAATACAATGATGGAAGAGCTGTACACCAGGAATCCAACACGGGGTTTTAGTAGGAATCTTGTAGGGACAGCAAGGAATGGAAGGGACCTTAAAGCCCATCCAGTGCCACCCCTGCCATGGGCAGGGACACCTCCCACTGTCCCAGGCTGCTCCAAGCCCCAATGGCCAACCTGGCCTTGGGCACTGCCAGGGATCCAGGGGCAGCCACAGCTGCTCTGGGCACCCTGTGCCAGGGCCTGCCCACCCTCCCAGGGAACAATTCCTGCCCAAGATCCCACCCAGCCCTGCCCTCTGGCACTGGGAAGCCATTCCCTGGCTCCTGGCCCTGCAGCCCTTGGAAATTGTCTCTCTCCATGGTTCCTGTGGGCTCCTTCAGGCCCTGCAAGGCCACAGGGAGCTCACCCCAGAGCTTCTCCTCTCCAGGCTGAACAATCCCAGCTCTCGCAGCCTTTCCTCCCAGCAGAGCTGCTCCATCCCTCTGCTCATCCTGCTGCCTCCTCTGGACTCTCTGCAGCAGCTCCACGTCCTCCCTGTGCTGGGCCCCAGGGCTGGGGCAGCTCTGCAGGTGGGGTCTCACCTGAGCACAGGGGCAGAATTTTGAGCTGTTTTTTCATTGCCAAAGAAATATTGAAAGAAAAATTGATATTTAAGTTCAAGTCATCCTTCCCCTCCCTGCTCCCAGGACGTGCACCCTTCCCATGTGGGATTGTGCAGGCAGCAGCTCTGGAATGGGTTGCTGCCGTGTGACAGGAAACTTCTCCTTTGTTAAAGCAGTTCACACGTTCAGGGTTGTCCTTGCTTCTCATAGTTGAGCTGGACTCATTTTTTAAAGCAATAACCTAATTGCTTGTGCTAATTAAGGCCCTTTAGCAGAGCAGTGCAGAATTTAGGTCAGCTTTTCTTTGCTGTCCTTTTGTGCTCGTGCCTCCTGTTCCGGCATTTCCCGCTTGCCGCAGATCCTCAGGATGTCAGCCCTGCTTGGATGTGGATGTTTTCCTGTTACCTCAACCCCCGACCCATTTTTACCATCCTGCACCACCAGGAAAGAGAAAAATCTGCCAAAATTCCCAGTCTGCTGGAGAGCTCCTGCTTTGAAGTGGTCGGGTGCAGAGTGAGCAGTCGGGATTCTCCCGTGGTTGGAGGGAGCTGGACCTGGAGCCTGTTTGCCTGGGGAAGGAGCAAGAGAGAAGGTTTATCCCCAGGGAACTCTCCAGTTCTCAGTCACTGCTCCCCTTTCCAGCTGGGAATATTTTGGGATCGAAGCGGATTCTCCGGTGTGGGAGAAGGGAAGGATAAACCATGGAGTGTGTGAAGGGAGTTGGGTGTTGCCCTCCTGCAGTTCATCAGTTTCTCAGTGTTAAAAAGTCTGAGTTGACACTTTGAGGATGCAGAATTTTTGTGCAAAGGATGTTTTGTGGGCAGCACATCCTTCATGGGATGAGTGACAACATCCTTGGGGTCACACAACTCCTGCCTCTCATTCAGATTCCCTTTGAAACCGTTTCTTTGTGCTCATTTTTGTATTTCCAATCTCTTCTGCTCCACTCTCGAGGTGAATCTCACCTTCAGCTTGGCCATCCCTTTCCCACTTGTGCCTTCTCTTCCCTCTGCCATGGCTGACACCATCCCAATTTCCATACAGCAATTCCTGCTGGGAGTTTATTCCAACACATGGAATGGAACTTGGCTGTTACCAGCTGACCCAATGAGAGGGTTTTTCATCTTCCTGGACAGGAAAATCTTGAAACTTTGGGAAGAAGTCGAAGCTCAGGTTGACACTTCTGCCAAGAGGAGGGTGATGCTTTTAAGGAAAACAAACCAGAAGTGCAGAGCTCTCATCCTAAATTCCTTCATCAGTGTTTTGTCTTTCCTGACAAGTTCACACCATTCCTTGGGAACAGGGTTTTTTTTGAATTTGGAAATCGGTTCCACACTGTTTAGAAAACAGCTATGAAAAAATGGATTTAAACAGATGTTTTCGTCTTTCCTATTAGGAAATTCTTTCTGGAGTGGTGGTCATAACCAGTAAGGACACGGTGCAGCACCAAGGGATCTCCTTAACCATGGAGGGCTCCGTGAATCTGCAGCTCAGTGCCAAAAATGTGGGCGTGTTCGAGGCCTTCTGCAACACTGCCAAGGTAGGACCTGCACAGGTGAATGTTTTTGACACAAAAACCTCTTTTTTCTCAAGTGAAATCTTTCCTTAATGGCTCTCATGTGGTCAGAGCTCTTCCTGGTGTGGAATTGATGGGAAGCAGGGAAATGCTCAGCTTTATCTGGACATCACAGAATCCTGGGGTGGGTGATGGTGGAAGGAACCACAGCGGGTCACTGGTGCCACCTCCCTGCTCCAGCAGGGCCATCCCAGAGCACAGGGCACAGGAGTGTGTCCAGATGGCTCTGGAATATCCCAGTGAGGGATATATGATGACATTTTGGGGAAGGAACTCGCACTGATGGGAGAATTTTCTTTCAGGCTGAAATGCACTGCCAAAGTACTTAACAAGGGTTACTGGGTGGTGCATTGGAGGGCTGTGATTTAAAGAAAAATAATGAATTGTGTGATGTTATTTAATCTGTGTTGAAGTGACTGGGTTTAACTGGACTTCTGTGCCAGATCAGTCCCTCTCACAGTCATTCCTGTGGAGGCCATGGAGGGGTTCCTGGGCATGAGACAGGACGTGCCCAAATTTCTCTGGAGAGAATGGGAGCTGTGGAGCTCCTGGAAGGGCTCTGTGCTGCTCCCCAGGTTTTGATCTCTGGGGTTTGGATCCCAGCAAGACAACTTATCCCAGGCTCCACAGGGCCAGGGTTGTGCTGGTGGGAGCAGGGCAGGCTCTGGAGGCAGCCACATTTGGAAAGCAGTTTGGTTAAGTTAGGATGGCCTTGAATCAGGGAATCACAGAAGGTTTGGGTTGGAAGGGACCTTAAAAATCATCCAGTGCCACCCCTGCCATGGGCAGGGACACCTCCCACTGTCCCAGGCTGCTCCAAGCCCCAATGTCCAGCCTGGCCTTGGGCACTGCCAGGGATCCAGGGGCAGCCCCAGCTGCTCTGGGCACCCTGTGCCAGGGCCTCCCCACCCTCCCAGGGAACAATTCCTGCCCAAGATCCCACCCAGCCCTGCCCTCTGGCACTGGGAAGCCATTCCCTGGCTCCTGTCCCTGCAGCCCTTGTCCCAAGTCCCTCTCCAGCTCTCCTGGATTCCCTTTAGGGACTAGAAGGGGCTCTGAGGTCTCCCCAGACCCTTCTCTTTTCTGAGTGAACACCCCCAACTTCCCCTAGCCTGGCTCCAGAGCAGAGGAGCTCCAGCCCTGGGATCTCTTCAACAGTTCCGCTTCTTTCTTGTGTTGGGAGCCCTGAAGTTGGGGAAAATAATGGTAAAACTGCAGAGAGAAAAGAAATGTCGTCTCCAAGGCACCTCCCCAGTCAGACCAGAGTTAACCCTCATTCCACTGAGAGTAATCCTAAATAATAACAAAGTTTAGGGTGAGAAAGGGCCAGGTGGAGGTGGGAGGGGATGGCTCAGTGCTCAGCTGCACAGGGCCTTGTTCCTTCTGCTGCTCTTAAGGGTCATCATTTAGGAAATGAAACTGCACTTCCCAAAGCTGGAGGTGCTCCTGTTGAGCTCCCTGAATATCTGAGTGTGATGCACCCATAAAATAGAAATTGGTTTTCTTGAGCAAAGTATTAACATTTGTTTTCATTGTAAAGAAATATCCCAGCACTGTGCGTTTAAAGAGGTCCCTGGGATTCTGGAAATCCAGGAATTCTGTCAGAGTTTAGATGCTGTTGGTTCTCTGTCTCAACCTTAAACCTCATTCATATTTATCTTTGCAGCCTATTCAGATTATCAACAGCACCATTGAAATGGTGAAACCAGGGAAGCTCCCCAGTGGCAAGACAGAAATTCCCTTTGAATTCCCACTGCAAATGAAGGGCAACAAAGTTCTGTATGAGACATATCACGGAGTCTTTGTCAATATCCAGGTGAGGAAGTCCTGTCCGGAGAGAAAATAGGAATTTTTATCTGCAGAGTGTATTCTAAAGTGGCTTTAAATCCATGGAAATTGAGGATGAAGTTTGGTGATGTTTTCTTTTCACACTGGCTGAGCTTTCCATGCCTTTATCCAGTAAATCTTTAAGGAATGATGGCACATTCAGATGTTTTGTCTGCAATACCTCAGCAGAACAACTGGAACCTAAATCTGATCCATCCTGATGTTGTAGGCAACTGTATCCATTCTCTTCTTGGAAAAAAAAACAGCACCACAGTGCGGTTTTATTCCAAATAAATGTGGAATTTCATAATGAAAACTCCCAAGTGTTGAGAGCAACACACATCAGGAATTGTTTGCTTTGCTGAGGAGAGGAGGAGTAACATTTCCTGCCCTCATTTCTATGGAATACCTGCTTGGACACAATCTTGTGGAAATACAATTTTGAAATTTGATCTTTTTTGGTTAAAAACTGCCTTGACTTAGGTGGGTTGGTTTGTTTGGGGGATTTTTGGTGGGGTTTTTTTAGGGGAAAGTCTTTCTTCAGCCATCTCTTGAAGGTAAATGCTGTGTTAGACAATGAAGTTTTATGTCAATGGAATTAAAAAACCAACCTAATAAACTAAATAACCCCCCAGCAGCCTGTCAGAAGTAACTAAAAGAAAAAAAAAATCCCCTGTTTTTTGTCTATATTTGGATGTTTTTAAAATCCTTTCCATCTGTTTGCTCAGTTTTGGCTTCCTCCCTCATGTAGCAGCTGTTGTTTGTGGTAGGGATGTCAAAAATGGTGCAGCACTGGTTGAGTTACTTCCCATATCCCAAATAACTTCCTGTGATCAATCAGTCAGTTTGAGGTGCACTTTAATGGGGAAATATTTGTTTTATTTGTAGCTTTTCTTGGATAAAATCTCATTTAAAAAATTAATCATTTAAATTTCAACCAAACTTTGAGAGTCCTGCTCTCCTGAAGAGGGGAATGTAACACTGTGGGGCTGGTTAAGAGACACTTCCTAAACCTTTGGGCAGTTTAATTGAGCCTCTCTTTCTTGATTTAGGGATTAGTTGGGGCTTCACTCTCTGTTCTGATGCAGAAACCTTTTCATCAGACACTGCTGGGGGGTTGTGGCCACGAACCAGAAGTGAGGAACCCAAATCCCTGGTCTGAGGGAGGAATTAAAAATCAAACAAACTAAACAAGAAACCTCCCCCCATCCCAACAAATTCCCTGTCCTGTGAGGACACTGAGAGGCTTTGTTGGAGATGCTGAAGTGTAGGATTACTGGGATAACCAAGGTCTTACTATTTTTCAGCCACTGGTTTATGGCTCCCATTTTAGGGGAGGAAATTGGAAGCAAATTCACCTCGTTGCCTGATTTTAGTGCAAAGTGCTGCTTTCAGCTCAGCTGTGTGGCTGAAGACAGTTCCCCAGTAAATATCCCAACACCTGTTCCCACTGGAAATTGGATCCCACAATAAAATCAAAACCTGAGGGGCTGTGAATGCATCACACCAATAATCCCTGATCCAAAACAGGGTGAAAAGCAGGACTGTGATCACTCTTAACTGGATATAACACCAACAACCCTCTGCCCAGAGGCAGAAAGGAGGTGAAAAGTTGGGAAAGACTGAGGAAATCTGAATTAATTTCTGATTGAGGAAATCTGTTCTTTTTCCCCTGTGTGATCCCATTCCCCCCAGTACACCCTGCGCTGTGACATGAGACGCTCCCTGCTGGCCAAGGACCTCACCAAGACTTGTGAATTCATTGTCCACTCCCTGGTGAGTGTGCTTTCTGTTCATTTCGCAATTCATTAATTTTTCGGAT
>VZTA01016622.1:23562-43585 GCA_013398855.1 Mohoua ochrocephala
GAAAAAGAAAAACCCCAAATAAATCTGTGGAAATTGTGATAGCGACACGAGGGATTATGGAAGTGCAGAATCAGAATATCCTGAGTTGGAAGGGACCCCCAGGATCATCAAATCCAACTCCAGGCCCTGCACAGAACACCCCAGAATCCCACCCTGTGCCTCAGAGCTTTGTCCAAAATGTAGGATTAAAGGAAATCTGCCCCAAACCAAAACCACCCCAAAGAGCTGTTGCTTCTGATTAGAAAAACCCACCCCTCTTTTAATTTTAAAGGAAATAGGACAAAGAGGAGTTGGATTTTCAGATGTTTTTACAGTGCCCTGAGTTTATTCTCTTATTCATCCTTTCAGTTCTGAGACAATGGGGGTGGTCACATATATGTGATGTCATTTTTCCAAACACTGTTTTGAATTATCCCAGGAGTTCTCAGCCAGAGGTTCCAGGCTCCCACAGTCCTGCAAATGGGAGCTGGGTGGTGAAAAGATCTGATTTCTGTTCTTCCCGTGAGGAGTTAGGAGTTAGAGCCCTGACCCAAAGGATCACAGCTGAGTCTGCATCAAGGTGGAAATCAGGGAATTTTCAAGGTGGGAAGATCCTTCAGGATCATCCAGTCCCAGCATCACCCCAAACCACGTCCCCAAGGGTCACATCCAGACTCCTGAACACTCCCAGAGATTCCACCACTTTCCTGAGCACCTCACTCCAATGCCTGACCACTCCTGCAGGGAAAAATTGTTTCTCATCCCTGATCCTTGTGGGAGGACTCCCAGAAATGCTTTGCTGGTTGTTACAGAAGTTCCTGTGTCAGATTTGGGCTTGGTTCAGATTGACCTGTGCCTGTCCTGAGCAGCTAAGGACAGGGCAGACCTGAGGAAATGTCTCTTTTTTCCCATCTATAACTTGCTGGAACATCCTGTTTGTATCATTCCTTTGACCTCTTAACAGGCCAGTAAATATCAAAATCTTTTGTGTTACTTAGGGACTAGTGGTGGAAATGTTATTTTAGTTCTAAAGGGCTTTTTTAAAAAGATTTAGTTTGGTGTTACAAACAAGTTTCCTGTTGGTAAGATTTCAATATTTTCTGAAATATCTGATGCTACATTTTATTGGGCCATTATTGCATTATAAGTGAGCCACACTTGTCAGAGGAGTGACAAATCACATCTCATGCAGTTTCCCTGGGTTTATTTCTCGTTCCCACTACAGCACTTGGGAGCTCACAAGTCAGTAAATCATGAATCTCTCAGTCAGGGTGAATTAATGAGGTTTTTACTGAACATATAATTCTCACTGTCAGTGCTCAATGTACCATTTCCCTTAAGCTTATTCCGTGCCAGAATTTGTCATTTTGGGAAAATGCAGCCAATCTTTTGCTAATCTCTTCCATCTTGCAGCTGGGCAGCAGCAGCTATTTTGAATTCTTGAGCAGTGAGGGCAGATCCTCACTCAAGAGTTCCAGATCAGCCCCTTGCTGGTGGAGAACAAGAGGGAGGCAGAGTTTATAAAGCAGATTTGAAGCATTTGGGCACAAGTTCATTCAGAATCTCCCCCTCCCCAAATTTAATCATGAAAGGAAACATTCCAAGGGACGTGGAAAATGAATTTATTTGTACATGCAGGAATGGGAAATTGAACTCTTTTTCCTCTCTGCTTGACGTGGGGAGTGTGTTCCTGCTTTTCCAGGTGGTTTGGGACAGCCAACTGTTGGGGTTTTTAATGTTCTCTCTCTGTTTTGGAGATCAGATACAGTTTAACCCTTTCATTCCTTGCAGTCACAGAAAGGGAAGCTGCTGCCGAGCCCCGTGGACTTCACCATTACTCCTGAAACCCTGCAAAATGTTAAAGAGGTAAAAGGATTTCCTTATTATTTCATTTGAAAATGTAATGTTTGTGCGATTGAGTGAGACCAGAGGAGTGATTAAATTCTGCTTTGTAGATAACCAGCTCTTTTTTTTTTTATTTTTCCATTTTCTTTTTCACTTTTGGAAGCAATAAAGTGATTCTGCCTCATCTCTTGCACTGTGGTGACCACTTGAAGGTGGAACTTTGCTCAGGAATGGTTAAATATTTTTATCCCTTTCCTGAATGAAGGATGGGAGTGGAGCAAGGAAAAACATTCTATACCATGTACAGCCAAGAGCCTTTAAAAATGTGTATTTTGAGCCTTGGTTGTGTCTTTTTTTACAGTCCCCTGTGGCTTTGGGAAGCCTCAAGGAGGGCAGGGTTGGATGGGATATTGGGCAGGAATTGTTCCCTGGGAGGGTGGGGAGGCCCTGGAATAGAATTCCCAGAGCAGCTGGGGCTGCCCCTGGATCCCTGGCAGTGCCCAAGGCCAGGTTGGCCACTGGGGCTTGGAGCAGCCTGGGATGGTGGAAGGTGTCCCCACCTCCTTCACCACACGGTTCCAGCTCCTGGATGAATTCCAACAGCCAAGTTCTGTCAGGTCTTCCCAGGAAAAATCCATCCATGGCAGGGATGGAGGAGCAGGAAGGATACATGTCAAGGGAGAAGACTGTGGGAGATATCCTGATACAGACTGAAAGAATTAAATTGAAGCTGCATGAGGAATTTCTGAACTCCTGAGTTCTCAGCTTTGAAACTTTTGGGGAATTTCCTACTTATTTTGTTAACTTTCCCTGAGGTACTTTTTTTTTCCTTAGTCTGCTCTTAACGGTGGCATATTTTTCTCCTCCTTCCAATCTTTTCAGAGAGCCTCCCTTCCCAAATTCCTGATCAGAGGGCACCTGAATTCCACCAACTGTGTGATCACGCAGCCCCTGACGGGGGAGCTGGTGGTGGAGAGCGCCGAGGCGGCCATCAAGAGCATCGAGCTGCAGCTCGTGCGTGTGGAGACCTGTGGTGAGCCCCTGTCTGTGGGGAGGGCAGGGAACAGCCTGCAGGAATTCCCTCCATCCCTTCACAGGGAAACAGGGAAGAGCATTAAAGAAATGCCAGAGCATTAATGCCTTG
This sequence comes from Mohoua ochrocephala, assembly GCA_013398855.1. Taxonomy (NCBI): domain Eukaryota; kingdom Metazoa; phylum Chordata; class Aves; order Passeriformes; family Acanthizidae; genus Mohoua; species Mohoua ochrocephala. Next base: position 26,531 of record VZTA01016622.1, read on the forward strand.
CAGGGGTTTGCAGTTTGGAGGAACAGCCCCGCTGTTAATTTAAACTGATGCCTTGAGTGGGCACCTAAAAACAGAGACCAGACAAGAATTAAGAGAATAAAAGGAGGTGTTTATTTGAAGGCCTTCAAAGGCTCACCCTGGGCAGCCCAGAGGCTCCACCCCAGATGGACCCTGGCTCACGGGTTCTTCACCCTTTGATCAGTTTGGTTCATTTGCATCTCAGGGTTCATTCTCCAATGATCACCTCAGTCCATGATGGAATCACCCCGAGTTTGCCCCCCTTGAGAGGCTTTGAGTTGACACCTTTGGGGCCCGGTGTCCTTGGAGTGGGAACCTGCAGAGGTTTGTTGTGTGTGAGCAGCAGGAGAGAACAGCAGCTCCCAGGGCACAGGAACTGCAGAGTCACACACCAGGCAGGGCAGGGGTTGGGAAACAGAAAAGTTCAAACCTCAGGCATCAAAACCATCCCCATGATCCTTCACTCTGTGCAAACTCGCAGGGCATTTCTCCCCCCTAATCTTGGCGTATCTCCATTGTAAATTTTGGCTGCTGCTTCTTCTCATCTCCCCCCCTTTCCCTCCTCTCCCTGTGCCCCTCCTGCCGTGCCCAGGCTGTGCTGAGGGCTACGCCAGGGACGCCACGGAGATCCAGAACATCCAGATCGCCGACGGGGACGTGTGCCGGGGCCTCCCCATCCCCATCCACATGGTGTTCCCCAGGCTCTTCACCTGCCCCACCCTGGAAACAACTAACTTCAAAGTGGGTGAGTGGGGAGGCATTTTCATGGGAGATGAGTGTCCACGTTCCCTTGAGATTGGCAAGGGAGGGGATAAATCTGCAGGAACAGCCCAGGACGTCCCTCTGCTTCCCTGAACCTGAACCCCTGAATTCTGCTTCCCTGAACCTGAATCCCTGAACTCTGCTTCCCTGAACCTGAACCCCTGAACTCTGCTTCCCTGAACCTGAATCCCTGAACTCTGCTTCCCCGAACCTGAATCCTGCTGGATTTCAGGCTGAGAAAATACAACCCAAATACTTCCAACACAAACAGCTGTGCAGCCACTAAGCTACTCCTAATAAAATTCCATGATGAAGGGACAGGAGGAGCAGTGGAATGCAGGTCACGTGATTAAACTCTTGAGTAACAGTCCAAGAATAAAATTCCTCCTTTTCCTCACCAGTGAGAACCCCTCTTTCCATTTCCTATCATTTTTGTTTCCCACTCTCCTGCTGAAAGCCCTGGAAGCAGCAGGGTTGGTGTGGGTGTGACTTGTCTTATCTGCACCACGTGCTCCTTCCTGCTGATTGTTGCCAAAATCCAACTTTTCTCTTAACAAAATCAGGATTTTCCTCACTCGTTCGAGTAAGTACTGCAAGAATCCACTTGGCTGGTTTGTATTTCTTCCCTTCATCCTGCTGGAATCTGTTGGCCCAGAATCTGTGTGCCATGATTTTCTCCAAAATAATAATATTTATTTTTTTGGCCATTTTTAGCTCTTGAATAGCAATTTGCAGAGAGAATTTAAATTTATTTTGATTTCTGCTTCCCTTCATTTATTAACTCGGCCTGGCTTTTTGTTCTGTCTCCGTTTGGGATTGATTATTGATCTGGCATTGATTTTGGCTTTGAAGGACACAATGTAGTAGCTAAGGAGTAGATTTTCCTCTGGAATTTTTTGTTCTGCAGTTTGCAGGCCTGTTGCATTCCAGTATTTCATTTCCTAAGGCTGTTCCATGCTGGAAACAGGGAATGGGTCTGTCCTGGAATTCTCCCATTCCATGCTTCTAAACACCATCTCGGTGGAGGTGCCCTTCCCAAAACTTTTTGCTCTTGGATATCTGAATCCTGTTTTCCAGAGGATTGTTTGCCACAATTTATCAGTGAGAAACCAATCCAGAGGAATCCCAAAGATTAGAACAGAGCAGGATTTTCTAGGAATGGTCCAGGGGCTGGGATGCCTGGGTGAGGTTCTGCCTGGAGTGTTCCAGGAGCTCCTGCCTCATCCTGCTCCTGGGATTCAGCTTCCTGTAGAATTGAGGTGGGATTGCTGCTGGGATTCAGCTTCCTGTGGAATTGAAATGGGATTGCTGCTAGGATTCAGCTTCCTGTGGAATTGAGGTGGGATTGCTCCTAGGATTCAGCTCCCTCTGGAATTGAGGTGGGATTGCTCCTAGGATTCAGCTTCCTGTGGAATTGAGGTGGGATTGCTGCTAGGATTCAGCTTCCTGTGGAATTGAGGTGGGATTGCTGCTAGGATTCAGCTTCCTATGGAATTGAGGTGGGATTGCTGCTAGGATTCAGCTTCCTATGGAATTGAGGTGGGATTGCTGCTAGGATTCAGCTTCCTGTGGAATTGAGGTGGGATTGCTGCTAGGATTCAGCTCCCTGTGGAACTGAAGTGGGATTGCTCCTAGGATTCAGCTTCCTATGGAATTCTGTCTCTCTTTTTTCCCCTCCTCCCAGAGTTTGAAGTGAACATCGTGGTCCTTCTGCACGACGACCATCTCATCACAGAGAACTTCCCACTGAAGCTCTGCAGGATGTGAACACCCACAGGAGAATCAGGCAAAGATTTACTGGGAATTGCTCAGAGGGAAAGTGGAACTTTGTCCGTGCCTGACTTCAGCTGGAACCACCTCACTTCCTTCTTCCTGTGGGGACTTGTTGTGCTTTCACTTCCCTGTTAACCTGGCCAAGGCTTTGCCTGTCTGGATTTCCCAATCCAGCAGCCTTGGCAGGTGTTCTTCTGCCTTCAACAACCACATTTTCCCCACTTTTTCTTGGGAAAATCCTGAAGGAATCATTCTGTAGCTTTCTACAGCTTGTAGAAGTATGTAGCAAGTCCTTGATTCAATTTTGTAACACTTGTTCCAAAGTCCTTTGAAGACCCTTTAACACTCATAAATCCCATTATAGCCATACTGGGAGGGACTGGGAATCGTGATATGATGAGAAATAAGGTCTTTGGAGGTGTAAAAAATGGTGCTACAACAGTGGAAGGTGCTGCTGTGGGATCTGTCCCAAGGTGGATGGGAAAGGAGGGATGGCAAATCACACCAAGGAATTTTTTGGTCAAATTGGGAACAGGAGTTTGTGTTGGAGGAATGAATGAATGTGTTTGTGACTGTACAGCCTAAAGGAAAAGCAGTTCAGTAAGAAACAACCTTCCCAACACAAACAGGTGCTGGGGTTTGATGTTGTTTTAATGGAACAGCCACAACTTGTGGATTTTCCATTAATTTTCCATGAGGTGTAGGACAGGCTCAGCCTGTACTGTGGAAAGTGGAAGGGTGAAGATGAGCACCTGAAAAGGCAGAATGAAGAAAACGAAGAAAAGTCATTTCCTTTGGTTTATCCAGCAGCATTGCCAAGCAGGAAAATGGAATTCCAGTTTGGGCCTTGATGTTTTAGGAAGAAAAAGCTGAAATTTTCATTTCAGTGTCTGGGAAGGGGAGGAAAATGCTCTTGACTGAAACTTGGCACTTTTCCCTAAAACCAGGACATGGTCCAGGGGGATTTGGGGAAGTGAAAGCCACTCCTTGGAGTCTCCAGCAGTGCCATGAGCTGCCACCTCCTGCTGTCCCAAGGGATGTGGAAAGAGGGGCTGGCCTTGGGAAGAGCTGCAACCCCCCCAAAAATACTGGAAGCTGAAAAGGATTCCAGTGCTGGAAATTTTAGGCCTTAATTCTACAGCACAGAGTAGTTACTCACCACTAACTCAGAGTGAGCAGAAATACTCCACACAAACAACGTGTTGGGCTGCAGCAGTAGTTTTATTTTTTATTCAAGTGGTAATTAATACACTGAGTAATGAGAATAGAGGAGTTTCAAACTTCAGCTGGAGGAGATGGAGCAGCGTGGGGAACAAGTGATCCCTGGAATTAGCCAAAAGCTCCTAATCCATGTGGTGTTCCCTGTATTCAGACAACAGAATATTTGATTTTTATTTTAAGATTATTCTCAGGCTCTGGTCCTCATCTTTTGGCTGTTTGGGACAAATTTGTCAGTGTTGAAGGTGCTCTGGCCAGTTCAGACTCGGAAAACAGTGGGAGAACAATTCCCTGAGCTGGTGGAATTCTGCTACTGGTGACCATTCCTGCACAAAATACAGAGGAAGTGTTGCTTAAAAATCCTTTTAAAAAATCCTTTAAAAAAAATCATTCCCATTTCAACAGATCAGCTCTTCAGCAAAGGGGGAAATTCAAATTTCAACCCTATTTTGAGATTAAAGAATTGATCCACATGAATAATTTAAAATTCCGGCTTCAAAATGTTACTGAAAGTCATTATTGAAACAATTTGAATTCTCAGCTGTGGATTTATGCAGAGAGAGGAGCTGCAGGGATGAACTGCAAGGACCACAGCAGGCTTGGATCCTGAATTGTTTGTGCCAGAGGAAGGGAATGTCGTGGCTGTTCCCAGTTCTGCTGGGGTCACCTAAGTTTGAGACTGGAATAAATCTGAGGGAAAAGCCCCCTCTTCACAGGAATTATGCACAAGCCTTTCAGATCAAATAATTTGGTACTTTCAGTGTCCCTTAGCCAAAAATCCACCAGTTTTGTGTGCTGCCAGCCCCGAACTCCACAGCTTTAGGCAGGAACCAGGAGAAATCCTGGATCTTGGAGTCTGGGGCTTCATGCCAAAGCTGTTCCCATGGCCAGTGAACCCAGGGTTCTGTCCTGTCCCCCATCACTGGGGTGTTGCTGCAGCCCTTTTGCATCTTATTTTTACAAAGTGTGGAGGTGAAAGCAGGTTCAGCTGTACTTGTTCCAGGCAGGAAGCTCAGGGAAATCCTCGGGAAGCAGAGCGTGGACACGGCAGATGGGGCAGGTGCTGGAATGCTGCTTGAGCCACGTTCGGATGCACTGCGGGGACAGGGACAGGGTGAGAGGCGGAATCTGGGAAGAGGAGTCCAGCTGGAGGCTGAAAATAACTGGCACTAATGGGGGAGCTCTTCAATGAGTTCTACACCACTGAAAGTTGGGGTTGGAGAACTGTTCTCCTGCTCTAACCAAATTCACTCTGTGAGAAGAAATCGGCATTAAAAGGAAAAAGGTAAAGGGGAAAAGGCACAGAGAGAAAGGTGGAGTTACTCCAACATAATCCTGACTGTTTTACTCCATGGATTTCCACTATGCAGGGTTTTCAGGGACAGCCCATTCCCTGAGTGTGCTGCCAGCAATCCCTGGCCTGCCCACCACATTCCCTCTCTGAAGCATCATCTGAAATTCACCCTGATGAATTATTTTACTTTAACAAAACCCAAAGGTTTCTGATGCGGTCAGGCTGTCCGTGGGGCAAGTTTGGGGGACAAAGGGTGGAGAAACAAATTGTGCCCTGTTGTTTAAGCACTGAGGGGTAAGGGGAGGGTAAAGGGGTTGTTTTTAGGAAGTGGAGATCAGGAACAAGACCAGAACTCACCTCCCTGTGGAAGTGATGCCCGCACTCGAGCTCACAGCAGTCTCTGCTCAGCTCATCGTGACAGATCGTGCAGGGATCCTCACTGGAGGCCTGGCCAGGCAAGAAATGCTGAGTTATTTAAAAACTATCAGCAATTAACCAGCACGTTCTACTCAATTAACGAGGCCACTGACTTTAACCAAGTCCATTGAAGCTTTTGTACACAAAATAAACGAGGCAATTATTTTTTTTTCCACGATTATTTCGTGTCCCATACCAAGCAACGACTCCATTGCAACAGTGGAGAACTTACAGCATTGTCCTTCTTTTTCCACTTGGCTTTAGGTGCTGCTGCAGCGTTTCCCCAGGGCTGCAGGTTTGGCTGAGAGGGGTTTTTACTGGAGCTGGTTTTAGGGGCGGGTGCTGCCCGGGGGGAGCCGGGGGCGATTCCTTCCGCAGGCGCTTCCCGGCTCCGCGCCGCGGCTGGGGGAGCAGAGCCCAGGGCAGGCACGGCCCTGCCTGCTGGAGGTGCTGCCTGCACGGGGATCAAAAGGAATTGTGTCCCTCGGGGCTGTGCTGCTCCGGTCTCCACGTGGGGAAGAGGAGCAGCTCCAGCCCCGGTACCTTGAGCTGCTGGTCCAGGATGAGCTCCGTGACCCGGCTGAGGATTTCATCCGGGCTCAGGCCCGCCAGGGTGTTCCCATTTCTCCTCTGCACGTCCCTGATGAAGCCAGTGAAGTCTGAGCTGGAGGGACAGGAAAGGCACAGGATCAGGGGTGGCACCTGGAGAGCACCGCAGGCTCTGTGACCCCAGCAGGATCAAAAGACACCAACTTCTCCCATGAACTGGAGCAGGTTCCTGCTCCCAATAACTCTCAGGAACCAGGATCAAACCCCTAAACCAGCATCAGAATCATGGAATGGTTTGGATTGGAAGGGACCTTAATAAAGATCATCCCATCCCACCCCTGCCATGGGCAGGAACACCTCCCACTGTCCCAGGCTGCTCCAAGCCCCAATGGCCAACCTGGCCTTGGGCACTGCCAGGGATCCAGGGGCAGCCACAGCTGCTCTGGGCACCCTGGGCCAGGGCCTGCCCACCCTCCCAGGGAACAATTCCTGCCCAAGATCCCATCCAGACCCACTTTCTGTCAGTTTGAGGCCATTCCCCTTTTCCTGTCCCTCCACCCCTTGTCAGCAGAACAAAATCAATTTGCACTTCATCCCTGGATGTTCAGACCTTGTTTCACAGCACTCCTTCAATCCATACCTGCTGTAGTTTGGGAATATACTCTGGAGCTGTGCGAGAATATTTTCAAAGGCTTTTGGAAGCTTTTTGTTGTTTGGAATTCCAGAAGGCCTCGGCTGCAGAGCTGAGGGATCCTGATGGGTCTGGCTGGGCTGGACACGCTGGGTGTTACTCCCAGAAATCCCTGGCGGGCAGGATGGTGAGGGTTTATTGGAATGAGATCCCTCTGGAGCTTTGGGATGCGTTTTCCCAGCTGCAGAAGAAGCCTCAGAGGTGGCAGGTGCTGGCTTAGCTCCGGTCTGTGCTTGGAGTGAGGGCTGGGCTGGAGCTTTCCCATCAGAACTCGAAAATGCAGGAAGGGGAGTGGGATGAGCAGATGGCGAGGAATAGGTGACAACAGCAGGATCACACATGGGAGGCCTGCCTGGTATTGTCTAGGAAACAAACATTTCACAGGAAAAACAGCAATTAAAACAAATCAAGTTGAACTCTGGAGCATTTACAGTGTGAACTGTGACAGGTTTGGCTGTGGCCAGGACCTGGAAGGTCACAGCAATTTATCTTCAAAACTCCCTAAGATCAGGGCAGGTGTTTGACCCCGTGATTATTTCTCTTCTAAAAGGGTCACTCTGCAGGAAAAATAAATTCCCAATGCAGAACAAGAGGCTCAAAAGTTGCTCTTTCCCAGTAAATTTGTGGTGATTAAGTTGTCTCCATGTTCTGTGTCAATAAACAGAAAGGACAGACCTAAAAATAAGTGGGGAATTATGCAGGAGAGCAGGAGTGGAAAAAGTGTAACACCAATCTCAAATATTAGAACAGAGCCCTGAATCTAAATCATACCCAGAACACAAAATCCCCCAAGATATTCTGCAGAGGAAAAAAAAAATATTTAAAAAAAAATAAAACCAAAAAAGGACCTATCAGAGGGGTCAGAAGAAACTGCAGAGATTTGAGCAAAGCATTGGTGGAGCTGTTGGCCCACGAAAAAAAGGTTTGTGAACAGGATTTCCTGGGGCTCTTCTCATTCCAGATGCACTCCCAGAAATGGCTCTGCTCCACCTGGTTCCTGCCACGCTGGGCTAGGGGCTGAGGGTGGTGTTTGCCATCAGTGACACACGGGGCTGCAGGAATTCCTTCAGGGAAGTTTCCCCATGGAAAGGGAGCTCAGGCCTTGGAAAGAGCTGCCCAGGGAGGTTTGGAGTGCCCATCCCTGGAGGTGTCCAAGGAAGGCCTGGCTGTGGCACTCAGTGCTCTGGGCTGGGGACAAGGTGGGCATCGGGCACAGCTTGGACTGGATGGGCTGGGAGGGCTTTTCCAACCTCAGGGATCCTGGGATTCTGCATAATGGGGCTTATCCCGATGGATTTTGGGGCTGTTCAGCCTGGAGAAGAGGAGGGTCCAGAGAGCCCCTTCCAGTGCCTAAAGGGGCTCCTGAAGGGACTTGGGCCAAGGGCTGCAGGGCCAGGAGCCAGGGAATGGCTTCCCGGTGCCAGAGGGCAGGGCTGGGTGGGATCTTGGGCAGGAATTGTTCCCTGGGAGGGTGGGGAGGCCCTGGCACAGGGTGCCCAGAGCAGCTGGGGCTGCCCCTGGATCCCTGGCAGTGCCCAAGGCCAGGTTGGCCATTGGGGCTTGGAGCAGCCTGGGACAGTGGGAGGTGTCCCTGCCCATGGCAGGGGATGGAATGACCTTCATTGTCCCTTCCAACCCAAACCATTCTGGAATTCCAGAATTTTGGTGCTACAGGAGCCCCACGATGTACAGAACTCAGTGAAGCATTAACTCTAACCAGCTTGAGCCTCTCACAGGAGTTGGGAATGTGCTGCTCCCTGGCCTTCCCCAGGCTCATCTCCATCCCTTTTTCCTCTGGAGCATTCCCTGGCTGCAGGAAGAGCTGGGATTTTGTGTGTCCAAGGCTGCACATTCCAGTTCTCCCTGGACACCTCCCACCACTGGCCGGCCACGCTGAGGGCAATGTCAAGGACTGGAAGTGCTGTGGAAGGTGGGATACTCACAACAACTCCCTGAGGAGAAGGGAAATCCTCAATTTCCACTTTACTGAGGCAGTTCCGGGCACCGTTCTTCACCAGCTCGATTTTTTCCTCATACTCAGCCTGCAGAAGGAAAACCAAGCAACCATCACCATCCTCCATTGCCAGCACCAAGCAAAGCTCCCTCTTTATAAAAATCACATTTTACATCTGAATTTTTCACAGTTTCCTGTTGGTTTGGGGGTTTTTTTTAAGAAGTTCCGTGGATTTCTAAAGGTCACAAACCAAAACCTGACTTGTTAATGTGGGAGCTGATTTTGAAGCAAGGGTACAAAGGACAGATTTTTGCCTTTAATTTATATTTATATCCAATATAAATTAACAACCTAGACTCCAAAATGTCCCTTTCTCCTGTAATTAAAAAAATTCCCCTCAGCATTTGGAGGACAAGCTATTGGTGTTTTAAAAAAAAAGGAATGCAGCATTATTAAATGTTTTCATTTCCAAAGTTCACCTTAAAAGCTCGTGGAGAGAAATGAAGTCTTACCTCGACTTTTTCCAGTTGTTTCTTGACATTTGCAATAAATATTTCCCAGGAACCAATCTGGGACTTTAACACAGGAGCTGCTGAAGCTGAGCTGCTGAAATATTGAGGGTTTGCAGTTAAAAATAATGGGAATGTTGGAGTTTAAGACCAGTGGTGCTGTCCCAACAGCTCCTCCCTCACCAATTAATCACAGTTAAAGCTTTCCAGGGATTTCAGGTTAAAATCAGTTGCACTGCAGCTTTTTTTCCAGGGATACTGGGCAGGAATAACTGGAATTATTTTTATTATTACCCAGATAATCTGATTTCCTCAGCTCAGAAAGACACAAGGACAAGGACAGGACTCAATTTCCAGCTGAATTTTGTTTGGGGAAATGCTGTTTACCCCCAACTCTGTGCACTTTTATATCAATATATTAATATTTTATGGAAGTATTGTATATTCAATATAATCATAGAACATAAAAGCTGTATTTCATATAATGATATAACATAAAATAAATATTCTATAATAAATAATTGACAACCAGGAGCAGTGGAATTCCTGGTGGGAACTCCCAGTACCTGCTCAGTGCCTTCAGCACCCTGAGATTTCCCTCTGCCTTGGCAATGGTGCCTTTGAGCTTCCAGATTTCAGTTTCCTTCCAGGTCTGGAGCACTGAGACCTGGAACCAAACAAAAAATACCAAAAAAAAAAAAAGGGATAAAACCTCAATGTAGATTTGAATAAGAATTTAAACAAGAGTTTGATGATACAAAGTGCACACACAGTTCCTACAGTGAGGAGTTTTCAAGTGGAATTTCCATCCCTGGCACTTCCAGTATTTTTGGCATCATTTCTCCACCTCCAATCAGCACAAAGGATCCCAGCCCTTACAAAAGGTTTTTAAGGATTTTTTTATTTGTTTGTTACCTCTGCTTTAACAGCTCTTTTCTCACACTCCTGGCTGTTATCTTGACTCTTCTTTATCAGCTCTTCCAATTTTCCTTTCTTGTGAGCAAATTTATTACTGTGAAAGAAACAGAAGTGAAATATCTGAGCAACATTCACAGCAGAGCAGTATTTAAAATTGATGCCATTTGAGAGGTTTTTTGCAGCTACTCAGTGTCAGGTAATCGAGGGAAGTGTATGAGTATGATTTTCATTATTCTAAATATTAATATTTACTTTTAATAAAAGCAAACTAACTGAAGAGTGAGAAATATGGGTTAAAGTGCTTATTTTTCCCTAAACCTTTACCCAGAGTGAAGCAGAAAAAAATGTAAATATTGCTGAAAGGGACATGAGTTTTACCTGGTCTCCAGAAATGTATTTAAACACACATTATATTGCTTTTCCTTGTCATCAATGGTCTTCAAATACCTACAGGAAACAAACACTTATTAAGCTTGTTGTGACAAAGGATTATTGGCAAATATGGAACGTGTTCCTCTGTAACCACCAGGACAATCTGATCCTGTTTAATTCCATAGGAATGATGGAATTCTCAGCCCTGGAAGTGTCCCAGGACAGGTTGGAGCAACCTGGGATAGTGGAAGGGGGTTGGAATGAGATGGTCTTTAAAGTCCCTTCCAACCCAAACTATTCAGGGATTCTGTTCTAAATACATTTAAATTTATTCCTAATAAATCAGTAATTAATATAAAAAACAGGCTGATGATTTTTCAAGAGAGATTTGGCCCTAACTACCTAAAACTAAAGATACAACAAAGGCATTCAAGGATCAAAGCCTGGGCTCTGTAAAATGAGAGAGGACATTAAAACACAGTAGGAATTGTGAAATCTGATTAGAAGAATTATTGCCAAGTGGGTTTCCTCAGTTATCTAAAAGCTGTTTTAGATGTTTACCCGCGATTTGCAAACAAAAATCAAAAGAAGAAAGGGGCCACGTCCATATTTCAGCCTAACACTGGGAGAAAAGGGCTGGCTGGTTTCACAGGCAAGGATTAAATTTACTTCAGGATTTCTGAAGGGTTCAGGCTGTCAGGAGGAGGGGATGTAAATCTGTTTGCAGTTATACCTCTCATTGGTGTCCGAGTGCTTTTTAGCTGTGCTCCTCAGGGCTTTCAGGGTCTCTCGATTTTCCTTCTTCTCCTGCTGCCATTTCTTCATCTGTGTCTCCGAGTCCTGGTGGAACCAATCCAGCTCGTTCTGGGACACCTGAAGGCAGGGAAGAAGGAAACTTTATTTCTGAAAATAAAGGTTCATTCAAATAAAAGATGGAGCAGACTGAGGATATTTATGACCCATCAGGGAACCCTGGAATGGTTTGGGTGGGCAGGGACACCTCCCACTGTCCCAGGCTGCTCCAAGCCCCGATGTCCAACCTGGCCCTGGACACTTCCAGGGATCCAGGGGATTCCACAGCCTCTGATCCATGGGGAAAAGCTTTACCTCAGTCTCTTCAATACTTTTTTTCAGGAGCTCTTCCAAAGCACCAATTTCCTCCAAGCTTCTGCTTTGTAACTGCTCCAATTTCTCCTCTCCTTCTTTAAGTTGTTCCTTTAGCACCTGGTGCTCCTTCTCCATGCGCAGAATGTCTCCCTGAAAGTTCATCAGTGACAAAAAACAATTTGATTTATACCTGTCACCAGTTCAAAGGCCACATCTTCTCACTTCTATCTCCTGGCACAGACACAAACCTGCCATTAACACCCCTCTGAGCTGTCTCTATGCCCAAATGGAGTATTTAAAATCCAGCTTTTGAGAGAGGAAATGCCATTTCCAGAAACATCTGCATAGCTTAGAACAAAGGTAGCAGAGCAAATATCAACTCTCAGAGCAAAGCTCAAAATTCATCTCCTTGTGGGGCTGGGTGATGTCTCCAAGAACATCACAGAACACAAAACCAGCCAAACAACCCAAAATGCAAAATATCTGTTAAAAAACCTGTTGTTTTCAGAGGATTTTTTTATTTCTTCATTATTCAGTTTTTGGGCATTCCTTTAACCTCTCCTTGAGGAGAAATACAAACCAAGATGCAGGGAACTTACCTGGTGACTTTCAAACGGATGGAAAGGCAAAGTATTGGTTTCCCTATCAGCAACCTCGTGGTTTACCTAGAACACAAAAAATTTCAGATTTCATTAAAAAGCTCCTCTCAGTTCACAGATGCAGCTGCTCTGCTTTGGAACTTCTGTACCTCACCTACGGTTTTACAAATCCAACTCTAATCCAGGTCTATAAATGATGGAGGGAAACATTGTGGAGGTGTTTCTGAAAGGGACTGTTTTTTTCTTTCCCTGATTTCATTGAGCACAAGCAATTCCAGGGAGTTCTGTGAATCTTTAAGCACAGCTGTGCTCTAAAGGTCAGAAAATTTAAGATTTGCAGAAAGTGCCCCACCCCTCCTGTCAGGGAGCTGTAGAGAGTGAGAAGGTCCCTCCCGAGCCTCCTCTTCTCCACAAATCCAACTCCTCAGATGCTGTGGAAGTGAAATCAAATCCCTGAGCTTATCACAAAAGGAAAAATAACGACACAGAAGGACTTTGCTTCATCTCTAAAGCAAAACTGAAACTGATGTGCAGCCGCTCCCTCTGAGACACCCAGTGAAAGGAGCTGTAAAAACTTCAGGCAGAACAAAGTTCAGTGAGCAGCTCTGAAGAATCACAAATAAAAAAGGAGTAATCACAGGAAGTGACAGCAGCTTAAACTGAAAGTGTTCAGGAATCATGGAATGTTTGGGTTGGAAGGGACCTGAAAGCCCATCCAGTGCCACCCCTGCCATGGGCAGGGACACCTTCCACTGTCCCAGGCTGCTCCAAGCCCCAATGGCCAACCTGGCCTTGGGCACTGCCAGGGATCCAGGGGCAGCCCCAGCTGCTCTGGGCACCCTGGGCCAGGGCCTCCCCACCCTCCCAGGGAACAATTCCTGCCCAAGATCCCGCCCAGCCCTGCCCTCTGGCACTGGGAAGCCATTCCCTGGCTCCTGGCCCTGCAGCCCTTGGAAATTGTCTCTCTCCATGGTTCCTGTGGGCTCCTTCAGGCCCTGCAAGGCCACAGTGAGCTCACCCCAGAGCTTCTCCTCTCCAGGCTGAACAATCCCAGCTCTCGCAGCCTTTCCTCCCAGCAGAGCTGCTCCATCCCTCTGCTCATCCCGGTGGCCTTAAAATCTCTCCAACATTGTTCCCTTCCCATTCCTTACCTGAACAGCCACCATCCTTGTGTGAGGATTGCTCTTCATCCCAGATTTATTCTTCCTTCCCTTTTCCATCTTAACCCCTTTACCACGCTCAGCTTCATGGGAACCATTTGGCAAAGCGGAACCCTCCTTATCCGAGTTCTCCGAGCGGCCCCAAAGGCCTTTGTGCTCCTGGGTTTCAGCTGGCACAAACCCCTCAGGGATGGATTTCCCGTGTGAAACTGCTGATTCCCGATGATCCCGGTGAGCTGCAGGATAAGCATAAACACAGCCAGGCTGTGCCAGGGCAGAAGGCACGGGCAATATTCCATATTGATAACCCCAGGAGCTCTGAGGCAGAAACACGGCCGGGCCCTCGGACTCGAAGCCCTTCAGTAAAACACCCAAAAACGGCGACTCGTTTGCCATGGAATCCACATCCTCGTTTTCCAGGGGATTCCCAGGTGTGCAGGAAGCAGGGAAAGAACAGGGCAGATACTGGGGAGTCCCATAATCTGTTAAATCAGCAGGTGCTGATAAAGGGAGTTCCAAAGGGTACGAGGGCAGCTTGAACTCCTCCGCGTAGGGATTCAACTGCAGCTTGCTCCGGGAAGGATTCCCTTGGAATTCCCCAGCTCTATAATTTCCTTCATCATTTCCAGTCTCGTTTCTGCTTGGATTTCCTTCAAAAAGCACTGAGTGCTTCCTCAGTCCAATCAGATTATCCACCATAATGAAACGAAGGGATTTCAGCAGGAAGGGTTCCAGGCCCCCTTCATCCTCCACCACCTTCCGAGTTTCCTCAGGGAAATTTTCATATTCCCCAATCAGTAATTTATTATTAATTTCCAGAGGGCCGTGTTCTTCCAGGATTTGAGAGAAATAACTTGGAGGAAAAAGAAAAAAAAAGAGAATAGTTATTATTAATCAAAGTTTTTTACTGTAATTCTGAAATTGTATTTCACAAACATTAATCCATTCCTTCACGGACACACCACACGCACCAGGATTCCAATTAATCCAAAAAAATTATTAAAATTATGAAGTAAAATTAAAGCCCCTGAAGCTGCTGAGTCCAGAAATTTATACTCACTCATATAAATTCTCACAGATTGGATCTGGATTATTATTCATTTGATAATTGTTACTATTTGAAGCATTATAGAGAGCTTCAAATTCCTCCAGTTGCTCCTGGAGATATTCTGGGATTACAAATGGTTCATTGGTAAAATCTCTGTACCTTAAAAATCAGAAAAAAAAAAAAAAGTTAACCCAGCCTTGATGTTTTTAAGGGATTCTTCTCCAGCACTTTGGGGTTTGGGCAATAAAAGCAGAATAAAATACTCACAAATTATTTTCTTCTATAAATATCTTCTCTTCTTCTCGTGGTGCTGTACTAACTCCACTGGATAATACTAAAATAGACTAATAGGAAACAGATTTCTTTTAGTTTTTTACCTCACAAAAGGCTTGTGGAAAATAATCCACTGCAAAGACCAGGAGTAATTTATTTACACTGAATTTTGTTCTATAAATTTATAGTTGTCACTACAAACTGCAAAATTCCCAGGTAAAATTATCAGTGCTAAGCCACAGCAAGAAAGTTTTTCATTTAAAATGATTCATTTCTTCTTCAGAACTTATTTAGGGAAAAAAAATTGGGATATTCAGCCCCAAATCCCTCTTTTTTTTACCTATTTCATAGAAATTTAATCAAACTTTCTTTTACATTTGAGGCTGCAACAACTTTACCACAAGCAGGAGTTACCCTGATTTCCACGTGGTTTAATGTGACATTGATTATTGTCTACACCATTACAGGCATTTTAAGTTCTCTTAATTTATATTGTCCAATAATTTGTCTTAATTTTTATTATCTAATAATTTAGAAATCCACAAATGGATGCACCTAAGTCAGAAAAAATAAACCCTGGCTGATGAGAAGAGGAAAAAAATCTGAAGTTTCCTCTTGAAATGGCAGAAAAATGATAAAAAAGGTGGGGGCATGAGGCTTTCAACAAATCAAAATCCTCCAAAAGGCAGCACAAGATTCAGGCAGGATAATATCTCAATCAAATCTATAAAATAATGAGTAATTAGTAACATTCCTGAGCATGAAATGGAATTTTTGCACTGAATTCACATCTTCCCACGTGGAAAATTCCAATTTCCTATTCAGGACTGAGCCAGCAGAAGGTGACTCCAGTCAGAGCCAAACTCAGCCATAAATAAGTTTAAAAATCGCTTTTACACCGATAAATTTTAATAAAATTTTATCATTTGAGTCCTGACAGCTTCATTTTACTTCAGGAAAAGCCACTTCCAACAAGGAGTCTCCTCGAGGTATTCAGGGAAAATTCAGCTCCCACCCATCTGAACGCCAGAAATTCAACCAAAATCCCAGTTTTTAGGTGGGTTTTTGGTAGTAAATGAGTGGTACCTGCTTGGCAACAGCTTCAAAAGTTACTGACCTTAGAATCTTTCAAATTCTTCTTCCTGTTTTTGTTTTTAACTTTGATTTCATTATTCTGAAACAGAAAAACAAAAAAGAAATAAAATGAAGCCACAGGATTGGCAAATGTTGCTTCAGTTTTCTGAAACACAGAGAGATGGAGGAGCTGAAATCTGAATTAATTCTTTAACAGGGCTGTGATTACATGTGAATGTAACAATTACTCACAGGTTATTTTAGGCTGGGACATTGAAATAAAAGAAGTTTTATCGTGATGGGTTTCATTTCATTCTTGGGTTTTTCCAATTCATGAAATGAAAAAGCAAAAAAAATTCTGCATTTTATTAATGTGTATATTTATAATTCTGGATTTTATTAATGTGTACATTAAAAGTTCAGCATTTTATTACCGTGTGCATTTTAAAAATCTGCATTTTATTAATGTGTGCATTTAAAAATTTGCACTTTATTAAGGTGTACACTTAAAAATCTGCATTTTATTAACGTGTACATCAAAAATCCTGCATTTTATTAATGTATTCATTTAGAATTCTGCATTTTATTCACGTGTACACTTTAAAATCTGCATTTTATTAACATGTACATTTAAAAATCTGCATTTTATTAATATGTACATTAAAAACATCTGCATTTTATTAACGTGCACATAAAAAATCTGCATTTTATTAATATGTACATTAAAAATTCTGCATTTTATTAATGTGCACATTAAAAATTCTGCATTTTATTGATGTGCACATTTAAAAATTCTGCATTTTATTAACATGTACATTTAAAATTATGCATTTTACTAATGTGTACATTAAAAAACTGCATTTTATTAACGTGTACATTAAAAATTCTGCATTTTATTAATACATATATTTAAAATTCTGCATTTTTTTCATGTGTGCATTTAGAATTCTGCATTTTATTCACATGTACACTTAAAAATCTGCATTTTATTAACATGTACATTAAAGATTCTGCATTTTATTAATATGTACACTTAAAATCCTACATTTTATTAACATGTACATTTAAAATCATGCATTTTACTCATATGTCCATTAATTAACTCTAAAGCTTTATTTTGTATCCAGTCTTGGATTTGTAAGAGAAACTTATCTATAGGCAACAACAACTTTCAATGAGAGTGCCTCCAACACAGAATTAACTGAAATACAGAATATTTTTCTGCCAACTGGGATGGATTTTAATGATGACATCAATCAAAGAGTGACTCAGAATGAGGCACACTTTATTAATTAGTATTAAGTAATTCAAATATCAAA
>VZTA01016624.1:0-25805 GCA_013398855.1 Mohoua ochrocephala
TCTGAGAGCCATTTATTGAAATTCAAAAAAAGAAACGACGAACCCAAAGACAAACAAACAAAAGAAATCCAACTAAGTGTTCTTACTAAAGGGAGGTGGGAGGGAAAACAAGAAAAAGGAGCAGAGAGAGAGAAAAGAGAGAGAGAAAAAGAAGACAGGGGACAGCGTTACCACAGAACCCCGGCCATGTGTTTGGCAGACGGAGCGTGCCTGTCGCGAACTGCGCGGTGCNCATGGATTCGAGATGGATGCATTTTATACTCCTCCTTTACATAATTGTTGTATAATTATATGTTAATCATTAAATTGAGATTGTTTTATTGTTATAGATTGTTTTCACCCAAGCATGAGTTTTCAGTCCCTTTTCCATATATTGATTTTATCTACTATTTAGGTGGGTACACATGATTCTACTAAGATAATGTATAATTACTCCCGTTCCCAAGGCCTACTTTAGCTACCACGATTTTAGAAACATTTTAACCCTATGCTATCAACGGCAGTGTGCCTCTGATGATGGCTGCGGGCGGCGGCTGCCGACTGCGGCTACAAGCTGCAAGCAGTGGCTGGCCAAGCTGACCCTCCAAGCAACCCAAAGCAAAAGACAAAGACAAAGACCTCGTGGCGTTGCAGCTAGCTGCTTTTATGTGTCCCCAAACTCCTCTCCCAACTTGGCTTCACGGGCCAGTTTTTGGCAGGCATTTTTTGGCGGGCATTTTTCTTCACTTCATTTGTGGCACATGTTGAGGCATATATATTGGTCCCTCTCAGGCCTTTTACTACCAAGAGCTATGAATGCATCTTTTCATTAATTCCCTTATAACAGCACACATTCCAGGGAGTTTTGCATGAACAATACACTTCCTCTGAGGCATCGTGAGGAAATCAGATTTACTCAGTAGGTGTGGGACAACCAGGCTGGACATACTCTGGTGTCCAGACCATGTCCCTCAGTGGTGCACAGTATGCAGACAGTGGTTCCTGTAGCACTGCTGCAAAGAAATCACAGTGAATTTTAAGTGAACTGAAACTAATCCATGAAGACCTATTTCTGCAGCTTATTCTGGCATAGTTCTTACAAGAAAAAATATCAAGTCTTAGACTGGAGTCTGAAATAAATGAGGTGTGGTTGCATCATTCGTGGTGTTTATGCTTTGTTATCTCAAGGTGACATTTCCCACAGGCTCAACACAGTGGCCAGTTAGGGGCAAAGCAACAGCATCAACACAGCGTAAAGGCATTCCTTACTCTCTTTTTCCTTCACTTTCCTCTAGTAATAGATCCTTTATGTGTATCACTGTGTCAGATTTTTCCATCTTCTCCCTCTCCTGTTGTTGTTTCCTCTTCCATCATCTTTCATGGTGGCAGCCCGTTGCATACAGGCTGGAGAGCTCTTGGAAAGTATTTCTGGATTTCTAGTCTCTGGGAATCTGCCTCATTCCATAAAGAGCCATCCCACTCAGGCAGAGGGTGTGTTACTAGCTGGGAAACCAACATCGGTATTATCAGGATAAAAGGGAGAATTCTTCTTCTCTTGCCTAAACTTGAAAAGCTAGGCTGAACTCTTGATTCCTTTGAAAACAGGGCATCTTTATCCATCTTTTTCCGCCAATTTTAGCAGCATACACTGTTAGCATGGTTTCAGCAGTACCTTTTTGCTCTGCTGTTTCTTGTCATTATCAGATTTATGTAGCTGTTGGGTGTGTATTATTTTCTAAGGCTGAGAAGAATAATATCATCAGCCATAATTCCGTGGGTTTCTCCTGAAGCCATTACCGTAATTAAGATAATGACATTTAAAGCGAGTGTTTATTTCATACTACTTTGTATGGCAAAATATAATTAGATGTTTGGCTGGATATGTATATGGTTGAAAAGGATTTTAGAGGCTGAATAAAGTCTGAATAAAGCACTAGTTTAACTCAGAGTGAATCTGGAACTTGGAGCAAGTATGCCATGAGCACACCATGCAATCTGTTAATAGAGCGTGAGAGGACTCTCTTAATTCAACTGCACTTCAGGAATTCTTTGTCCAGAGTGACAACTGTACCTTTAAATTTACAAAATTTCCACAACTCTTGTGCTTACTGTGCCAAGTTAATCTTGTAAATATTTATCTGCCTTACATTTGAAGTGAAATAAAGAACGGTTTCTTAGCATGCTCTGTAGTGCAATGTGGGCTTTTCCCACCCTGTAGGAACTTGTTTATGTTGCCCACACAGACACTTGAAGCCTGAGATCCCAAGAAGAGAAGCAGATTGCAAGTGAAGAATTTGGTTGGCTACCATGTGGCTCTACTCCTTCATTTTTTCATTTGAAATAGAAAGTTTTGCAGATATTGATGTGGTTGAAGGTATGTGAAAAAGAAGTTGATTTCATGCTTCACAATGACATTTTAGGCTTTGCTTGATGCCATTTGTCTTTTTTCTTTTAGACAGATGTTCTTTATTTTTTGACTGTTAGCCAAGAGTAGGACACAACCTGGCTCGATGAAGTCCACCTTTTATATATCTCACTTGGCATTTAAAAAAAAACAGAGGGAGTGGAGAAAAGGATGCTCTATCTACTAAGTAACACCAATGTGAGTAATACGAGGGTCAGAGAGCATGAGAAGAGGAAAAAATACTTAAGCTCAAGTATATCAACTTTTTTCAAAACTAATTGAGTGCTGATTTAGTTATTTAAGTCAATGTTTGTTGCACACAGTACTAATGCTTCAAGTTCAGTATTAGGTAAAATGTTTAATCATGGAATCACAGGATGGTTTGGGTTGGAAGGACCTGAAAGGTCATGTCGTTCCAACTCCCCTGCCATGCTCAGGGACACCTTCCACGAGACCAGGTTGCTCATCAACCGGGTTGCTCATTGAGCCCCATCCAACCAGGTCTTGAACACTTGAACAGTAGTTTAAACTATTATATCTTTGAGAAAACCATTTCTTTTTTGGCATACTCCCAGGAACTCTCATCCTAACACATGCTTTCTCAGCCAAGTCCTGGAGAAGGTCTCTTTTTTCCAACCATTTTAGCACACACTTTCACCTTTCCAGATACTTCCCTTCTCAATACTTCTACCAGCATGAAAAATGATTTCTCCATTTTCTGTCAGTCAGTGATCCCTGAAAATATTTATTCTTCCCTTTATTAGCACAGTGTAGTGGACGACGTCCATTTTAATGGAATAACTCTGAAAGTCAATTTTTGCACCAGCATTACTCTCATAATTTCTAGTGAAAGCCTTTTTCTATCATATTGGCTATACCATTTTTCGGTGTCTTTGGAACTTTCTTTGCACCTCTTAGTCTAGTTTGCTTAGGCTTTACTCTCTGGTTTACCTAGGTGTCAGACTGGAAAAGGTGATCTGTTTCGAGAAATCTTGGGAACTTGGAGTGTGTGGTAGGGAGTGGGTCAGACCTTGCTCTGGTGAGGTGGTGCCCTGCCCCCGACCACCCCCCAGCTGTACAGTGTCTGTCAGTCCTGGCTCACTGGAGCCAGACCCCCAGTGTCACCTAAGCCACCCCTGAGTGGCCGAGAGACCGGAAGTCCCACCTGGGAAGAAGGCCCAGCATGGGTCAAGCCTTTAAGAAGCCTGGGCATGAGGCAAGCACGTTGTTCTTTAACCCCACCTTCAGCTTGGAGCCTTACATCACTGGAACCCAGGAGCTATGTGTCAGTCTTTCCGTATCTTTCCTGTCTTTCTGTTTTTCTCCCCTTCTTCTTCTTCTTCTAACTCTCTTCTCAGAGAACGTAACATCGAACGGGTTATAAGGTTTTCTATGTTCAGTGGGCTAAGTCTGTGCTGTGGTAAGTGATGTTATGCAGTATTTATTCTTTTTCCAATGTTCCTTAAGTTTCTAGTTTGCCACTAAACTTTTGTGTATTTTTACCTCTTAAGAATATTTAGTTGGAATTTTCTCCTTTGCACCTACCCAGAGCAAAAGAACCTTGGTTTAGCCCTAGGTTTGAGTGACTGGCATGTAAGACTAAGCGAGACACTTCATCCTTTATTATAAATCCCACCATAGAAGCTCCTCACCTCACCAATCACCTCACCACCAATCATTTTGTGCATGAAATGATCTAATTTCTAACTGGGATGAGCATCTGAAAGGGATACTGTGCTCATGTGTACACACTGTAGATAGAGACATAGGAGCTAGCAGTGAAGTCTGGCAAAGGCTGGTGGTGTATTTTCAAAGGGGGTTGGTCATTTTAAGCGTATTCTGTTTTGCTCTCAGCTTGGTTTGGTCTTAAATCTTTCTGTGGTTTTAATTTGTTCTCAGTTCAAGGCCCGCCCTTAAACTGAAATCTTATTCCCACTGAATTTTATAGCAAATTTGCTGGTTTCAGTGAAACTGGTTTTATATCCTGTGTTTAGCTGTACTTTAAAGCATGGTGCCAAATATGGCAAAATACAGGAAAATTAAAAATAAAGTAAAAACTAGGCCACGTATATGATTTATCTAGATAATGGACATACATGCCTCCCACCTGAATACAGTTATACATTTAAAATTACAAATTTCGGTACAATTAAGATTTTTTATATTAGGCCTATGAAGATGTTTATGTTAAAAAGCTGTTTCCAGCATTGCATTTTGCTGTAATTGAGGTTTTCCTTCAACTGAAGTCCAAGATGACGTTCCATTGAAAAACTGAAAAGGGGTACAAAAAGGACTGTACAGTTTTGTGGTAGGGAAAGGCATGTTGAACTCTGATGTGTGTGTGAATGTGTTGTTCTTCAGTGGCCAAGGATGAGGGTACCGCTATTATCACCACATGGAGCAAATGTCCTTTAGCTCTGTTGATGAACAAATGGTTTGGAGATAAAAGATAAAAGAGTCCAGTTCCGGTGACTACATTAGTGATTGCATTTGCATATGAGCTTTGTCTCAGTTACGTATTTCTTCAAAAAGAAATACTGCCATCACGATTTCTAGCATTCCAAATAAGCTGGAAGGCTAGGAAGGTATTTTAAATTTAAAAAATCAAGAGCGCTGTAACATTTTAAAAAACCTTTGTTAAATGTCTTACCAGATTCATGAGCTTTTGCCAGTCTGTTTTGTGATACTTAAAATCATGAAGTATCAGAACTTTTACCCATTTGTTAAGCTATTTGTATTCAAAGTTACCAAAAACTGACATTAATTTTTTCTGAGCCCTTCACATCTCATGAGGAGTGTGCAGGTTACTGAAACGGGCTATATAAGTATTTTAGATTCCATTATAAATAAAGTATGGTCTTTGTACTGTAAAAGAAAGAGTGTTTCAGCTGTCATGCTACTTGCTCTGTAGATAAAGATATTTTAAACATTGCACACAAGGATATATGTTTACTATGAGATTTCTCTGAGAATCATTCTTGACTGTGGTATTAGACAGGTTTTAGAGGAGAAATTACTTTCAAGTATCAGGTATGCAAGATTGAAATGGCTCCTTTTGTGGAAAGAGCTGTCTAGGAACTTCGGTGCTGGTGGTGTTTTTGAAAATATGTCAAATTCAGTAGACCCTAATAGCAGCAAATTATTTTTCAGTCTGTGTCTTTTAGAGTTCTGTTCCTCTCACTTTCCACCACTTTCCTCCTTTGATTTACAGACTTTGTAAGATTCAGTACATTTAGGCAGATGTAAGCAGCTGGAAGCAATAGAGTTAGAGCACTTTGAAAGGCTGAATTTTCACAAGTGGTTCAGGGTTTAGATGCTGGGAGTCATTATCTGGTGCTTCAGAATAACATTTAGAGAATTTGCTCTCATGGCAGAGATTTGAAAGAGGTTATTCATGAGCTGTATTTCACTTCTAAAAATTTGAATAAAATTACATTGCATTATATTTTTAAATGAAGAAATCTGATTGAGCCATGCAGACACATTTTAGAAGAATATATATTCTAATGGTACAAATAACTACTTTTATTCCATGTATTCATAAAACATATGCTCCTAGAAGCTTTGCAGAGAACCTTTTTTCTTGCCAACTATATATAGTATAGTGAATGTTTCCTTTAAACTCAAGCCAACGTCCCATGTAAACATGATAAAGTTAACTACAGCAGTTTTATGGGGGAGCAAGAATTTGGGGTCTTACATTGTGCTTTTTTTTCCTTCGTTGCTGTGTTTCTTTCACAACTATCCTTTCTGTCTTTGGAGGCTGGTTTCATTAGTTGTTAAACAAGTTTCCCATGTTTTATCCATACCTCTCTGTGATTTCATGCCCTCCACTAACTTTGTGTTTTCTTTCCATAGGTTTTTTGCAATACTGACAACATTTTGAGGGGCACCTAATTATAAGCCACACAGGGCATTATTTGCTCATATTGTGTCCTCGTGTTTATGATATGTCAGATGGAGTGCTCCTTTCCTTATTAACAACATAGGGAATGGAGCCACCAAAAGCAGAGGAGCAGTCCTAGATTGTTTCAGTGGATGTGTGTTTGCTGTAATTGCCATTCCAGCTGCAGTGCACCCGTTCCTGAAAAAAATTGTTCCATAGACATGGACACTGTGTGTTATCCTTTCCTTAGCTATTTCACTTGCTACTTCAGTAGCAGGGTACATTTTCCCACATCTGTCTATTCCTGCTCATCTGGCAGGTTGTAGGAGAGGAGTGCCATACCAATTATTCATGGTCTTTGGATAGTGTTGTACACTGATACTTTCAAATAGAAAACATGGATGTGTGTGACTTATAAAGATTTATCAGAGCACGTGCTGCATCCTTGACTTCTGCAGAGCCCAGGTATCACAGAACTGATACTTTCATCCATCAAGCTTTCATTTCTATACATCTTTACATTCTTTTAACTAAACAAAAAGGCTTGAGAGGGACTTTTTACAAGGGCATGCAGTGATAGGGCAAGAGGGAATGGCTAAACGAGAGAAGGTTTAGATTAGGCGCCGGGAAGAAATTCTTTACTGTGACGGTGGTGATGCACTAGAACAGTTTTGTTCTCTGGTTGCCCAGAGAAGCTGTGGATGCCCCATCCCTGGAAGTGTTCAAGGCCAGGTTAGATGGGGTTCTGAGCAACCTGATCTAGTAGAAGGTGTTCCTGCCCATGACAGGGGGCTTGGAACTACATGAGTTTTAAGATCCCTTTTAACCCAAACCATGCTATGATATAAGAAACCATTAAAATAGTTTCAGCCACTCCTCTTCCAGAATGAAACAGAAATGACAGTTTTGGCCTCCTTTACAATGAGCGTGATCAGAACATCACTTTTTTTAGGAATATGATCATGCAGACGTTACGCTGCGTGCAGATGTTGCTCTGCTTCAGGGAGCTGGAACCTGACAGGTTGTCTGTGCTGGATTTACAGAACAAATAGCAAAGTACTACTGCAGACAGTGCTGAAAAGACTGGGATAAGGCTGTACAGGATACAGTGAAGTCTGGAATTCTTCAAAAGAAATTATGAAATATCATAAGATCAACTTCTAGTAACAATATGCATGGTCTTAGTGGACCTGTAGTTGCGTAGGTGTTCATATTTGTAATTCTAGTGGCAGTGTGTGTTCAGGACCAATTTTTTCCTTTCTTGCTTAAAAAAGATACGATATCCAGGCAGACTTTACTATCTAGCTTAATTTCAATCTGTTTTGAACCATGCTTTCTCCTTTTTTAAAAGCACCAGGCATTGACTGTCTCTGAAAAGGTAATTTTAGAAAGAGTATAACCTCCACTCTGCTTTTGTTAAATAAGAAAACATAGGTGCTCGCATTCTGTTATTAGAATATCTATTGCATGGAGGTGATTTGAAAGACACCTTTAGCAGAAGTTGCATTTTAATGATACATTTACATGTGGTTTCAAAATAATATCAAGATAAATCTTTTATTTCTCTATATAGACTGGCTACTCTCTGGGGTAATTTCTAGCAAATGTTGGTGATGATTTATATAGTTGATATATTCTACCTAGGGAAATAAAAAATGTGAAGTAAAAGTTGGAATCAGCAGCTAAAATGGTCCCATTTCCTGCTAGACCATTTACATTTTGTTTGTATTGGAGTTGATGTCAATCTGGAAGAAAATAATGCACTAGTTTTGCATTGCAGTTCTTTAAAAAGAATTACCCTAATCTTCTATTCTGTTCAACTCTACTATCCCAGTTTAAAAGAAATTGAGGTCAAAAGGCCCATAAATAACCATCTGGTCAGTAACAATACAGGAGACTGATAGTACTGGTATTTTCTGCAAAATTTCAGGTGCCAGCTGTCACTTGATGTTTGCCTACTCCACTTCCACAAAAAAATTCATCAGGATTGTTTTTATTGTCAGAATATTTTAAATTTTGCCTTTGGGATATGAAAGGAGATAGACATTTTTCTTTTTAAAGGAGAAAAAGAGGAAAATAAAATAATAATATCTATACCTTGATCTGTTTTCCACTCAGTGCTTTCACTCTAGAAAATATGTTAGTTTTGTTTTCTGCATTCCCAGTTTTTAAGTGCATTTGCGAGGCACAAAAGGTCTTGCTGACAATGAAATTCTGTGCAAAGTGTCATTTTTCTCTTTGGTGCTTCATATTACCGTATTGAAAGAAAAATAAAGCCCAAGTTGCTCAAGTAACAGATGTTTCTACCCATACCCACGGTCCATTTACCAGTGTTGCATTAGACATTTTTCTCCTCCAAGGGCCAGTCAATCTGAACTTTCTATGATTCCAAATTCTTAGCATCAGAAAGCAAATGTTCATAACAAACAGAGCTTTTGACTTACAGACTGTGAAATTTCTTCCTGAAAGAATGAATGACTCATTTCACTGTTTAGCTTATAGGTGACGTTACTTGGATTGATTTAATACCACCCAGCAGATTGCAAAATCCTTCCCACTTGTGGGGAAGCACGTGGGAACAGGTTCATTTTTGGTCCTGGAGAGGCAGTAAAATACTGTCTAGTGGAAAGATTTGCATACAGCTTGCAGCTTGCAGTGTACTCTGGACAGAAGTCGTCAGGGTTTGGTGGCCTCTCCATGAGTGCGTCATCTCCACTTTGACTATCGGCACATTCAGCTGCTGCTGCTGCCACGTCACCTGAAGGTCCTTGGCCTTTAGAAACGCTTTCTTCCCGCTAATGAAACAGTGTTCAGGGGAGGTACCATTATTTGCACGCCCAGTTCATCCCCTCTTGTACAGGCAATTGATTGGGCCCCTGGTCTTGGTCCAGTGTAACTGCTGTTATGTTGGAGTTACAGGTTTATTTGCAAAGACTTATGCCAAAATGGGTAAAATCAAAATTCAAAATTCTGCATTTTTTCTATTAGATTTAATTTTATATGTGTAAAAACAGCATAGGTACAAATATAAATACATATATTAAAACCTTTTTTTTTTTTTTAATTGTTTTTTTTTACTGCCTGTCCAGGACCAAAAATG
This sequence comes from Mohoua ochrocephala, assembly GCA_013398855.1. Taxonomy (NCBI): domain Eukaryota; kingdom Metazoa; phylum Chordata; class Aves; order Passeriformes; family Acanthizidae; genus Mohoua; species Mohoua ochrocephala. The sequence goes on from VZTA01016624.1 coordinate 9,370, forward strand.
AGCCTGTTCCCATGTGCTTCCCCACAAGTGGGAAGGATTTTAGGACATTTTGGAAAAGCAGTTCTCACTTCGTGCTGAAGACTGTTTCCACCCTGAGCTAGATATTGATAACTGCCTGGTCAATAGAGGTTAAGAGGCCAAAGTTGACACAAAGGATAGTAATCGCTTCATTCACCATTCTGTGCCATCGGGTACAGAAGCCACGTGCTCTAGGCCGGGCTAGATTGTGGTCTATTACATAGAGGACAGAAATTCTGATGCTTTCTTTAACCGTTTCCATAAAAAATGAGATAGATCATGAACAAGGACAGATAGTCAATTTGGCTGTAAGAATGAATGATTCTTGAGAAGGGCATTAGTATATACTTTACAAATATAAAGTGCTCCCACGTGGTTGTTCTCTTTGATACATACGTAAATCAGAATGCAGAACTGTACAAATGAAATATTTCTAATACAAGGTTAATGTCGAAACAGCTTGTAGTCAAATTGAGCTGATGTTGCTTACTTCGAGGCTATCTTAAATCTCTCCGGGCAGGGGAAGGCAAACAGGCCACCCAAACTTCAAATGCTATTAGTTCCAATGTTCAGTCCCAGCAGACATTTACTTATACAATTGCATGGGCTCATTAGAAGTTAAGCTCAACTGCTGCCAATTAGGATGTGCTAATTTGCATAAGCAACTTGATTGTGTGGCATCCTAACAGACTGCAGTAGGATTGCTGTGAGAGGAGGTAACAAGTAAATGTTTGGGTTCAGCTGATTCCAAAGTCAGCTGACCAAAAGTGCCTTCGGTATCTGCAGCTGATGATATGGTCATAAATTTTTGCAACATCTTCATATCATATTTTCACTATGTTTAACTTTGGGGCAGAATATAATTTTTTGGCTGAGAATTGGATATTTAGGTAGATTTCAATCCTCCAACTTACTAGAGGGAATGTGCTTGACACGTCATGAAGTGGAACTTTTATGAGTGTTGCTTACCAAGAGAAGAGCACAGCAGGCAATTCCCTGAAATGCATCATGTCTGATTCAAGTTTCTCCAAGTTACCTAAATCTCTTCATCCTGTGTCTTTGAAAATAACTAATGATATAGCTTGTAAGGTTGAGAGACAGAAAACTGGCTCAATTTCAAGAAAATATACATTTCTGCAATGACTGTCTGTATATTCACTTTCTTTAAGGACACAGGCACATTAGCCATTAGAAAAACAACGCATTGCTCAGCAATAGTGACAGGCAGGAAATCATCATGGTGTCATCCCACTTCATAACCTGAGGACAAAGCTACAGGAGAAAATTCTATAGGGCTTCTATGCAATTATCAAGGGTTTGTTTCTTCTGTTTCTTCTGTTTCTGGATTTTCTGAGTGAAATGAGCTACAGAATATTGTACTACATATCAAGAAATAAAGCACTTGAATTCTATTAGAAGTTTAGATGTGACTACAGTTTTGGTATTGCTTATCCAATAATTTGGTATTGCTAGTTTCCCAGCAATGGATTTTCTCACTGCCTCACTACTCCTATCCTTTTGTTTAATTCAGTTCCTTTTCTGCTTTTTCTGAAATACCTGTGGTTCTCAGCACAGCATTCAGGTTTCAGCAACACATTTTTCTGTGTTATGGAACACCTCAGACTGCTTAGAAGCAAACTTGCTGTTTCTGGAGAATGTTAATTTTATTGTAGCAAAGAACCAGCCACTGAACGTTTACTCTTCTATGAAAAAAATTGCCAAGAGATACTTCAGCATTTTTAAATAAAGCTTCAGTTGGGACTGTTACTTTATAAGGTGTCTCAGAAAACATTTGTTTTGTTTTATTAATCATTAACAAAGATTATCTTTGAATTCTAAAAGTTTGTTTTATATGGTATGTTTAGTCTTAGACATGTGACATGCAGGGGAAATACTAAAAGTTTAGAGGCTTTAGGCTCAACCACTTGAACTTGAGTGTGGGCAGGAAATTAGGGAAAATTGTCTTATTGTTGGATGGCAAATTTCATGAAGTGAACAGTCTGTTGGGGAGTGGGCACACTTTTTTCCTGCTTTTCTGTGTTTCCCTAATGCATGGATTTGACAGAGGTCAGTGGTGAAATGGGCAGAAAATCTGATAGCTCTCTCTGGTCTGAAAGGTGGTGGCCTTTCTAGAAGATTTGGGCAGATTTCAGGATCTGGGACCATTAACTTGGCTTTTTGGCGCCGTGACATTTTAAAAGTATGTAGGAAAAGGAGGGGTATAAAAGCAAGACTAAGAGCTAGAAGAAATTTTTTTTTTTTTTTTTTTAGTTTTCACCGAATTGGTCATGGGGAAAACTTATCAAGTTGAGGCATTATTCTAAAAGAAGTTTATGGGAGTTTATACAGTTTTTAGTATCTGAGCAGTTACATAAAACTTTTTGAGCTTTGGCTTTTGTTTGAACTGTGAGCTCAGCCGGGCTATTCTAGCAGCCTTTGAGAACATCTGCACATATTTATGGACTCTGGAGTTTGAAAACATCAGATCTTTGGGTTATAGTGAGGTTCTGGCCAAGTAAATGCACCATTATTCATTCCAAACATTACCCAGAATGATAATATGCCATTTCCATTGTTATTCAAATAAAAGAGCCATTGGAAGTTTTGGGGTTTTTTTTAAGTCCCCATTAAACTAAAATATGGAGAATATTGGAAGTGTGCAGAAGTGGATTCCAAATCTCCTTGTGAATTGTCAAAATTGATGTTGAAATGAACTGTTAGAACACGGGCTGGAGCCAGGAAGTTGGTTTTCCTTTCTAGAGCCCAAAATGTACTTGATATAAGAGGGAATTTAAGAGGGAGCCTGAGGGAGCATCACTCCTCGGTGAGTCTTTGGTGCCTGCAGTGTGGGGAGGGACTGAATTTCCCCAGGAATGTTCTTAACTCCTGTGGGCACTTCCTAATTACGTGGCTCTGACTGGGCGAGCTGAAGGAAGCCCTCCCAGGATCACGGTTGGAGCCTGTTTTTCCCTGTGCTGTGCCACACAGGCTGAAAGTCCATGCTGTGCACAGGAGCTCTCTGACCACCACCGAGAGAACTCACCCGATTTTTTGCCGATGTACAGCAATAACAGGTGCGAAAATTCTTCCTGCATTAAGTATTGAGATTATGTCATGGAATCATAGAACTGTTAAAGCTGGAAAAGACCTCTAAGATCATCGAGTCCACCTGTTGACCCAGCCCTGCCAAGTCCACCACCAAACCATGTCCCAAAGTGCTACATCTACACACCTTTTGAACACTTCCAGGGATGGTGATTCCACCACTTCCCTGTGCAGCCTGTTTCAATGCCTGACCACCCTTTCAGTGAGGAAATTTTTCCTAATATCCAATCTAAACATCCCCTCTTTCAACTCAAGGCCATTTCCTCTCATCCTGAAGAATCCTGTTAGAAGATTAAGAGAAAGGACAAGCAGCAATTTGGAAACTAGGGGCACAGAAAGAATTTAAAGAGAATGAAAATGTTGTTAGAAATGCCGCCGAGTTGTTGGCAGATGTTCATCCTTTTGTGAAAGGTATCGGAGGCTTTACTGATGCCTTAAAAGCAGGTAGGGAGCACCGTTGTCCAAGAAAATACCTCGTGTGGTGCCAAGGAGTTTAGAGGTTGGATCCCCTAGAGCATGAATTCTGGGATATGACCTTTGCTGCCTTATTAACATCATCGTTAACGGTGTTACACACCTGGCAGGGGATGGCTGACTGGGAATTGATCTTAAAGAGTTGGAGAATGTGATCCTAAAGGGTTGTGCAAATGCAAATGGAAAGCTCTGTGCAGGTGTTACCTGCAGTCACCACCATCTGCTGTCCTCGCCATCCCCACCCATCCCGACTGTCTGCGAGAGCCTTGTGCTACTCTCTGCTCCCAAGACAAGGCTATCCCTGCTTGGAATCTGATCCCTTGAAGGGTAAACCTCCACTAAATTAATTAATATATATTTTTTCTGCCAATGATTTTTTATTATTTCAGGAGTATTGTTTATTATTTCTATCCAGAAATCAACTCTGGCATGCCAAGACTTCACTGAATTTAGCAATAGTTTTTCTGTTACATCAAAGATGTGTTTCTTGAGATGCTTTTTTGGGGTTTTTTTTTAAGTTTGGGGAAATTTCACTTTTATTCATTAATTTTAAAATTCAGTATTCGTTTATATATCCCCAGTTAATTGCTTATAGTGATTAAAAAAACCCAAAACAAAACAACAGCTCATGCTTGTGAAACAGCTTATAGATACTGAACATACTCTTTTTTTAAGTATGTGTAGAATGAATAGAGAAGAACTTGAATTTAAAAACAGTGTTCCCAGGCAATTAGATACTAACTTCGGATGCTCTAACTGCAAAACCAGTTAATGAGTGCACTGTGTACCCACCAACATTGTCGATGTTAGCCTTAATAAGGTACAAGGCAATAGCTACTCAGCAACCGTAATATTTTAAAGGGAACGAGTTTCTGGCATGTGATAATTTAAAGAATTGTCCTTCCTTTTCCTGGGATATACATCAGTATCACTTTAGTGGCAGTAGAAGGGTAGGGTAACAAAGTGAAAAATGACAGCTCAGTCCTCAAAGTGAAAAAGTATTTGGCATGTATGGCCAAGAAATGATGTGATGAGACATGGCGAAAGACTGACCACAGCAAACTGAATGGCAGAGTTGGCACTGACCTTACCAGGCTGCCAGAATGTAATTTGTAAGCTACTGTCTGTGCTCATTCTGTTCTTCATGGAGTAAAATTGGCTGAACTGCTTCTCTTGTTGCGTATGTCTGTTCCCTGCTCTCACAGCTCTCTAAGTACTGTGTATTGCAGCATATGAGTCACAGAGAGAGAGTCTTGAAGGATAAAGTATCATCATCTTTGTTGTCCTGGATTTATTGAGGTGATGGCCCAGGGGCATTATTTTAATGATGCACAAATCTTCCTAATCAGTTTACTGTCCTACTTTTTCCATTTTTACATTCTGTTTGTCACATTGCAAGAGAGAGATCTTGCTTTCTTCCCCTTCCCAAAGGGCTGTTGATTTTTGTTGAGAAAGGTCTGGGATCACAGGGAACATTAGTTTTTTAAAGCTGGACACTGGTCAGCTGTATCTAAAGGTTTTCCATCTTTAGGTAAATGGGTTTGCACTCTTTAGAGTGGTTATTAGTCATATCAGTTCTGATGTTTTGCTCTGCTAGATATAAAGTATGACCTGAAATGTTGCTCTCTCCCAGTTCACTGTAAACAGTGTATTTTAGAGCTGTCGAGTCTGTGTATTATGCTCCTGTCCATGTGCTTTTATTTATCTTTATGAGAAACCTTTGAAGTTCTCACTAATAAATCAGGAATGCAGCAACTAGTTGAGAAAAGTACAAATCTTGGCAGTTTTATTGGTTCCATAATTTACCCAATCTTTCTGGTTAATGCCAACAAAACTGCCTAACTTTGGATGTTTTCCTACTCAGCTGATGCATCTCAAATATATGTCTGTCTTACAAAGATGAGGGGCAAAGTACCTTAAATATAAAATATACAAATATAAAAACACCTCTACTCAGTATTTGCATAATTGAATTATTAATTTGTGCCATACTTTTAAAGTGGTCCAAGTGAAAACACGGTATCGCTGCCACCCCCAAAGTTTGATGTTAACTGAGTTTTGAATGCTTTTAGCATTTATATGTGTTTTAACGTTAGAGACCTCACAAGTCATTTAAACTAAGTCAGGAGAGTAAATGGTGAGGAGGTGCTTTAACAGCTCATTGTAGAGCATGCCATTTATAATTCACCCCCTGTTATCTATACACTGACCTTGGGGGCACTTTGCAAAGGCCCCTTTCTTTTCAGGGCCACCAGTGGTACGTAGGTGTTTCTGATGACTGGAAGAGGAGGATGTGAATCTATTGTTTGTACCTGTACATGACACTTTTACACAAACACTTTGACAGTACTCAGCTTTGTGCATGCCATTAGTCACAACTTGGATTTAAGCAGATATTCTACTTTTCTTGAAACAACATTTCAGTTGCTGCAGTTTCTGTGCATGCTTTTAGATGGTTATGATGCAAGCAGGTAAGCATGGGGATAAAATCAATTAAAGAGGTAAACGTCCCTTTCCTGATGTATTGCTTTGTGGCAAACTTGAGGAAAGACTATCCCATTCTATTACTTAAAAGTTGTTGAAAAAAAATCATAAAAACATAGAATGGTTTGGGTTGGAAGGGACCTTTAAGATCATCGAGTTCCAATCCCCAATCAGCCAGTCACTGTGAAGATGTAGAAATACTCTGTAGAATACAGGTTATCTTTTCTTTTCAAGCAACATGCATAGAAAGCATTATAGCCAAGTCAAATTGTGCTCTATGATGGCAATATTTTGGGGTCTGATGTCTGTTGGTTAAGAATGTGATGTTTACAGCAATACACAAATCTGTCGTGTTTGAATGAAACTTAACCCAGGGCTTAATTTTCTTCCTATCTTCAACTGTGTAGGACCTGGAAAGGATTCAATATGTCTGTTGGCTTTGTAAGTGCAGAATCAGTTTCTGGTGTTCTTGGTGGAGCAGATTCAAGATCAAAGGGAAGTATCAAAGTAGAGAGTATGCAGCATTGGTAGGTGAAGATCCAAGGTTGGATGCCCATGACTGTAATCAATGCAAGTCAAGAAGATGGCAAGAAAATGACTGACTAAAAGCATGCATGTTTTTTAATTTTTTGATTGTTTCCGTGGTGGCAAAGACTCCCACTGTCAGTGCTTTCACCTGTTGCATTTTTTCCCCAGAAACTGCTATGTTTTCAGTCCTGGCCGGAGCGAGCAAAGTGTTGCGGTAGCTTGGAGTTTAGGGTAAAGTCTCATAAAATACTCAAGTATTCTCTGAAGTATAACGTTAGATCTACAAACAGAGGTATATCTGAGCTGTTCTGGCATGGGATGTTCAGTCCCGTAGTTGACTCCCTGGGTGAGGTGGTGAAGGAGCTGCCCAAGCTGCACATCCCTTAGGGCCATCTGCTGAAATTCTGGGCTTCTCTAACAGTCTCAGCTTCTGCCAACCTGTGTGTGCACCTGGGCATGGAAAAAGTGGTGACAAGGGGCTAACATTGGTAAGTTTTGCGTCATCAACTACCCAAAGTCATGGGAGGAGAGCTGAAGTTAAAGGCAACTGCCAGATGCCCTTGGGGATTGGAATCTCACTTGAAAGACTTATGCTGATTTACCGCTTACTCATTTTTTTCTCTTTTTCCTCATGTTTCTTCCTTTCCCACTTACCAGCAGAATTCTCAGTGTTTTAAACCCTGCAATTCAATAAAGCAACCCTACAAATCAGGAAAAAATGTTTCCTATAGAGTTTGCTCAAGGGAAGTTATCAAGGTTTCCCACATTTCTGGGTGGGGAGCTGGGTGGTGGTATTTAACTTTTAAAGAGGAATCCATGGATAATTGAAAATGGTTCTTTTTTGCTGCAGACTGCACCTGGAAGAACCAGTGATAATGGTAATTGAGGGTTGCTGTACACTTGTATACAGTAAATCACTGTTGTGCCGTGCTTTTTACCTGCATTTCTATTAAGAAGAGAACAATGCAGTATCATTTTCAGTGATGTTCTGAAGACCACGGGAACAGAGATTGCCATCTGGACCAAAGCAATAGTCCATCTTCTCTCACTTTCATCCCTGACAGCTGCAGATCCTGAAACTAAGGATTGTTTCTCTTTTTAAGCATTGGGACATCAGCGCAAACTAATCACTTCATCCCTAGCCTTGGCTAACATCCAGTGTTCCTCAGCGCTGCTTTCCTGCAGGTGGTGTACCAAGACCTGGGTTTTTTTCTCACTGACAAGGTTTTTGTGTGCAGTTTCAGTCTAACCTCAACAATTTGTACTAACAACCGCCTGGGGGAAGGCTGAAGGTTGCTGTGAATTTTTGTTATGATGAAATCAAAAATGGATGATTAGACAGAGAGATGCAACTAATATTAATCAGTCAACAGTTTCAGCCTGAGAAATCATCACAAACATCATCTGCCCTTGCATTTTAACATCACAACAAGAATTTTCTTTTGAAGTATGAATGGTAGCCTTGAGGCACTTTGAGGCCACTTATACACTGCCTTTCTAAGTTGCAGATTTTGATAAAAATTGCTTGGGGGGATTTTTGAGAGCTGTAATATGAATTCTTACTGCTGCATTTGAGTCAAATATATTGTCTTGACATGCAATCGAATCTCAGAAACAGAGATGTGAGTGACTTGGGAGTGTTTAAGTATCAAAGTTTTAATGGATTTTCTTCATTTTACAGATTTAATCACCACGTAGTAGGCATGTCATTGATTTTTAAGCATATTTCATTACTGACTCCAGTTGGGAGTTTGTTTTAAAAATCAGTGGCATGATATGGTCATGTGTCTCTCTACTGTTCTCTGCAATTTGTGTACGGCTGGGGCTTGGTCATTGGTTTGTATTAATGCCGTGAAGTGGTCATGGACATGGTTTATATGGAGAATACTCTGCTGTCTAAAGTTGCTTCATAGTTTTTGAGTATCTGAAAGAGAGAAAATTTAAAGTAATGAGATGAATTTGCTAAAGTACTAGTTGGTAGATGTGGCAGATGGAGAGAAGCGGAGCAGCTTTGCCACCGCTGCCATGCACCTGACAGGAGGCACCAGTGGAATGGGCTGAGATTTCATCCCTTACACCCAGCAATCCGCTGTTAACGTCAGAGCGTGAAAGGTCAGTGGGACCTCAGTATAATTTTCAGCTCTCAGCGAAAGCCCTTTGCATGTCACCTCTCCATCGCTTATCATTCTTTCTAAAACTGCACTGCTTGTATTTTTCCCTGATTTTTTTCCTGCATGGGTGTCTGCCACCATTTCTGGCACTGGCAGAGATGTTAGAGATGGAGAGGGGGAAAAGCCCCCAACCCATCAAATTTGCTTGCTTCAAACGTCTAGTCTCCATTTTGAGTAGTAAACTGATAGGACAAAACAGAATTTAATTTTTTACTGTTCATAGCTTTACTTGAGCCTATAAAATATAGATAGAGAAATAGCAGTCAATGTCTATGAAGTCTTGAGTAAGAGTGAAAAATTGGATAAAATCATTTTGTATAGGGGGTGGTTTGGTACAAAATAGCCAAGTGAAGGAGATTGATGATGAATGATTAGAAGGAGTTTGAGAAATTTATCCCCAGGGCAGGAAGAAGGAATGGATGGATGTAGGAAATTATTTAGAGGATTAACTAAAGTTTGAAGAAAGGGAGGAGAGGGAAGGTAACTGACAATAGTTTGCAGCAATGATTTGCATCACAAAAATAATGTTTCCAACCAATGTCTCCCACCCTGAGGTTTCCAGGGTATAATGACTGGAAATTATATCTTTACTGTGTTTTAAATAAAGATGGGTAAATACAGAAAAGTGCAAAATAATCAGAAAATTATCTGGAATTGGTGCAAACAATTAATTTTTTACGGGCAGGTAAATGCACTAGTTTTGTTGGGGGGAGGATAAGAAATATGGAAAGCTAGTACAATCTCATTCTGTGTGATTCGTGCAGACCAGTTATATTAATGACAGAGGGAAATGTTGTCTGCTTTGGGGTTTTGACATTTCAACAACAGAAAGTATGTTACTTTCTCAGCTTGGCATTCCCAAGAGTTAAAACAGTATCTCATAGTGTGGTTTAGGAAGCAATAAGATTCAGTGGCATCACGCCTAGCATAACACTTCCAGATTCATAAAAGTGTATTGACTAAATCTTTTGTATTCATATGGGATGAAATTCAAGAACATATAGATATAGGTCTAGCGTTGCCAGTAGCAACACAGCAAAAGGACTTGTCTAAACTCTGTAAGATGTCTGCTTCACCTGCAACATATTTGTAAGAAACTGCAAGTGCCTATCTGACATTTACTATTTGTAGTCCAAGAACTAATGTCTCATTAAGTCTGCCTGGGACTTCACTGTCTGTGATAGTTTTGAGCGACTGTTAACAGTAAGCTGAAAGATTTGCTTGTCATGTTTTACCGTCAGAAATCTTTCTTCTGTAGCCTTCCCTGGTTGTGCCAGTGGAGTTTGTGCAGCAGAGGGTGTGTTGGCCCTCGTATCTAGTGATGTTTTCAGAAGAGGTCATTATTTTGTAATAAGCACATCTGAATTGAAAGGTATTAAATTTTGCGAGCGCTGTCATTGCCAACTGTTCTAAGTCCTGGTGCTAAACCACATTATTCATCTTATTTAAAGCCCATAAATCAGTGCTTTCTTTTTAGTATCTTGATGCCCTATTGCTAACCTATGGTATCTCCTTCTAAAAGTGACCAGTATTGACAAAAATTAATTGATTTTGAAGAGTAATAATAAAACTCATCATTAATGAACAGCTTATCCACAGTATTTTAATTGATAGCTCGTATAATATTTAGAAGTCACTGGCTTTGCTTACCTTGAAAACTTGTATTGAATTTATTGAACACCATGGATAAGCATTAGTTAGAAGAACAAGAATAAATTAATGGTTTTCTCCATGATTTTTCAGGCAGGAGTGATGCTGCAGCAGCACTTAATCTCCTCTCAGCATTTATCATAAAGTACAGAGCTTCTCTGAGAGTAATTTTGTATTGTAATGGTTGGCTACAGATTTAAGAAGTTGTTTTAGTGCATGCATAATTTGAGAATGAAATGTTCAAAAGGTTGGGGGGATTGTGCTGCCAAGGATTTATGAAATAATAACATCTGGAATCCCTGTTTCACAGCTTTTTTTATTGTGGGTGCCTTTAGAGAGGTATATGCAGCACAGACAAGACAGCATGACATAAGTAAGATATCAGGCCACAGGAAAAAATTTCTTTATACAAATCCTCCCTCTGTGAGGGGCTTTTATTTGCCTAAAAGCTAGTTTGTTCTAATAGACTTTTCTGCTTAAGGGTGTAAAGAGGGTCGGACTGGAAATGTGAACGTATGGATTGTTAACAGCTCTCTGCTGCCCTGTGGCATAGACCTGCTTGCCCAGGCACTTTTTTCAGAAGGTAGTGAGGTTTTAGTGGCGGTTCAGAGCAAGGACCTGCCCTGAGCAGTTCTGCAGATTTCTTCTCTGTGAGAGAATATCCTAGCTGCTGAAAAAGACTAAATCTGGTACTATGGATACTCAGCTCCTGAGATCCTACTGCATGGGTAAATTCAGGTGCTTCTAATGCTTCTCAAATGCGTTAATCTACAACTGTGATGCAGATAGAAAACAGCTACCTGAGAGGGCATGAAATAGCATGTTTGCTATTTCTAAAATTTCTAAACTACCATCCACTTTCTACATGAGTTGTAGTGATAATTTTTTTAATAACTTTGTAGCTAATTATTTTAAGCAAAATTGGGTGAATTGTTGGCAACCTTTTCCATTTGGTTAGTGTCACATAGCCTGATAAAAACCCCTTTCTCAGGTGCAACAATGTTGTCAAGAGCTACATCCAAAGAAATAGCAGATTTCCTAGCAGAAAAAGATACATATATATACATACCTGGGGACTCGGGTGGTTCTCAGGAGCTATTACCTTGGCTGGTTACCCAGGCTCTTGGTTTTGAACACGTGCCAGGGTGTAATAAGCTGAAATTATTATGAGGATGGTATTAAAAATATGGCAAAAAGTTGCCCTCCTCAGTACAAGCGCTGAAGGCTGGGGATGTTGTAAAGTATGTGCTATGAAGGCTATGAAAATATGGAACAATTGTTTGTGTATGTAACAGATCTTTCTACTTTGCATCTATAACCTCTTCAGGGTTTTCTGGCTGAGGAGGAACCATTACATCTCATCTAAATGCTAGCACAAGAATTATGTCTGAATTTTCTTTGGGCCATGAGTCTTCTCGTGTCTCTTTCCCCATCTGCTGCAATTTGGCCTTACTGTAGCCTGCTCTATTTTCCAAATGGACCCCATATGGGGTATGCACATAATGTGGTCTCTATGAGGCAGCCCTTTCCCTGTATATTTAAAGCTTTTGCCCCTCACATGTGGCATTTCCTTTATTGTTTGCTTTCTGCACGCCTGATAGTCATTCTATATAGCCCTGTCCCTGATGACCATAATACCAGAATGAAACCTTTCGCTTCAAATTGTTTATAGACACAAAGCTAAAGGGCTGAATTGGATTTGTGACCCTGTCTGTGTAAAGCAATCTGTAGAATGCTATGATTTTGAAAAACTCAGTCATCTCCGTGGGTACCTTTAATATAAAAAGCACATTAAATAGGTTTTTCAGGTGCCCCTTTATTACCTTATCATTGTTCCTCACAGTAGCTTACTGCAATGGTTTGAGCATATAAAACACCTGATAAAATTGTATTTCTGTTAATGATTTGTGATAAAATTGAATTTCTGATAATGATTTGTACTGTGAACTTAAGAGAATTCATTTAAAGCCCACTTGTGAACCTTTCCTTCCATATCAGAGCTGTTATTTCACAGAATTAGTACTGAAACAATGCAATGATTCTAGGGGGCTGAAATGCTTCCAACCTGGACCTTGATCTGTCTCAACTTGCTTCCATAAAAAGAAATGGGATATTGGCCTGTCTCACAAATGATTGTGAAGATCAAGTGTTTGGTGTTTAAGATCTGTTCAAACATAATTTTTCATGGAGGAAGAGAAATTAATTACAATTGCTCTTCCTTTTGAAACCTAAAGTTAGTGTGCACCTTCTCTGCTGTTTCTGGGGTTCGAAGAGGGTTTCACTTTGCATTTTATTCTTTGGCCAGTTTATCTATGGCAGCGTGTACTTAGAATTAAGCATGAAGATTTTCAAATTCACCAGCCTAATATATGAAAATACAAAGGCAATGGGATGAAGCTCACATTTTTGTGTTTTTCTGGCCTGATGCCCTGCTAATTGTGAGAAACAGAGAATGACATGCTGAAGACAGGTTGCTGCATGCGGCAGGATCCACTTTCTGCCTGGAAGGGACAGCTACGAGCAACGAAGTCTGCTTTGCATTCAGGGTTTTTCTCCTGGCATAACTTATGCATCTGATACTGAAAATCTGGTCCAGAACGTTTTACAAACAAACCCTAGAGGCTGCATGTATGCTAAAATAGCACTTTATATTTTGTTTACATCCCTTGCAGAAGATTGGTATAATATAAATTACTGGCTGAGAGATCCTATTTCTGTATTTGCTTTAGGCACATGCTCATTTTAGCTTTTTAGTTCTGGAATCTTAAAAAAAAAAGCTGAAAAATGAGGAGCCCTAGAAAGTTTTGAGCAGGAAAAAACATTACTCTATATTGTTGCCTTTAGCCCAAGCGGGCAGAGTTTACAAGCTCTCACCCTTAGGAGACAGGCTATCTGTACACTGATTTTGCTGGCTCAATTTGTGACTCAAACTGGAGAAGTTCAAACATCTAGTAGTTACTGCCACACATTCACATTGACAGCCTTGCATCTTCCTCACAGAGGTTTTTCATTTGATCAGCCTTGTTGATGTTGAGCTCTTGCCAGGTGTGTATTGTGATTGATGAGTTTGCCCCATTGAAGCAGGGAATAAGCTGAAACATCCCAGCCGCTCTATCTGCCAGCTTCAGTAGAAAGCACCATATTAGTAAATACTGAGTCCTAGCTTGTCTTGAGAAATGGCTCTTAACCCTGAGACTCAGATCTAGCCTGATCTTGAAACAGCCCCCCACTTATGTGGATTCCGCTGTTTCTTTAGGTTGCTCTGTTCCAGTGCTTAACTGAATGTACAGTGAGGTAATTTGCTCTAGTACCTGAAATTTATGTTGCTCCAAGTTCAGGGCATGAGCTCTTGTTTCCTCAGCCAGGTGCATGGAGCATTTGATGGTCACTGTCCACTCAGCCATGTCTCAGTGTGTTCTTCAGTCATCTTTTATGGTCTGAACACACATAATTATTTCTCCAAGCCTTTCTAAAAACACTTTTCTAAACATTTCCTTTGTGGTCTTCTCTGGACTTTCACCAGTTTACCTTTTTCATACTCTACATGAGACTTCATTTGTTTTGATCTGGTGATATCAATGGACCAGTTGCTCTGGCCATTACAAATGACACTCTCTTTAGTGCATTCCTAGAATAATGTTTTTCATCCTTTGTGGCAAATTTTGCAACACAGTGTTTAGTCACTGTCGTGGTTTGACACTGGGTTAAATGCCAAGCACACAAAATCTTACTTACTTATTTGCCTCTGCTGTAATGAAGCAGAGAAAGGGGAAATTGAAACTTCATTTTCATATGGTGAAATTTAGGATTATTGAGGAAAACAGAAAACTTTGAGGCAAAACAGGTCCACACTTAAGCAGTTACGGTATGAAGAGGATTTATTACTAACAGAATCAAAAGTAAAAAGTATAATGAGAAACCAAAGCAAACTTTCAGAACACCCCTCTCTTCCAGTACCTCCCCCTTTCCACCAAATCGCGCAAGGGAAACAAACATGGGGTTTTGGTCAGTTTCATCACTTAGGAGTCTTTTCTTCAGTACGTTTAAGGAAAAGAGTTCCTTCTGGTGTGCCGTGAGATTCTTCCCACAGAAGATGGTTCTTTGCAAACTTTTCTAGTGTGGTTCGGAGCTTTCACAAACAGCAGTCCTCGCAAAAACCTGTTACAGTGAAACATATCCCTCCCATGAATCTTGCAGTCTTCCCACACTGCCATCATGGGTCATGCCAGTCATGGGGTTTTAGTCTTTTAAGGATAACTACTCCAGCCCGAAAGCAAAGGTTCTCTTCTTTAATCTCTAAAAGCCTTTCACAACATCTATAGGATCTGGCACCTTCTTTTCATGGGCTGCACGTGAATTTCTGCATCCCCCCATGCACCTCATCTCATGAATTATAGGGAAAAACTATTTGCTCTATTATAGTCCTTACCATGGCTTGCAAGAAGAATTTCAGCTCTGGCTCTGGGAGCGCCTCCTCTCTTTCCCTTCCCTCACTGACCTCGGTGTTGCCGCCATGTTGGCTTCCTCACATGATCTCACTTTCTTTCCTCTCTGACTTGGAAGGAAGTCGGTATCTGTAAAGCTGTAGCTGAGAAGTCGGTCTTGTCTGGGTTTTGCATCGGGAAAATACTTGCCGTGTTTCTCATTTTGCCGGCTGCATGATGTTTTCTGTGATTCGGCGCGAGCCGGGCCGGCTGTGGGGAGGGCCCGCCGGCCCCATGCGGGCCCACCAGCTATGCGTGGGCCGCGGCGGCTTCAGATGACTCTCAGGCACCCGCTCCTGAGCTCAGTGCAGGGGGTTTTTCAGCCACGCAGTTGCTCGTGCTCCAGGGTGGTTTTTCTCCCAGCAGCCCGGCCCCACGCGGGCCCGCCGGCTCTGCGCAGGCCACACCACCGCTGCACTGCCACTGCCTAGGGGGGCCCGGGCCCGCTCCAGGATGGACCCCGGGGGCCCCCACCCCTCCCGGCGGGGAAACAGGAAGTAAAGAGAAAATTCCTGCGCCTGCGTAACATTGCAGAGGCATTGCCAGCTTTCTCATTGGTTTGACAACATGCCCATCAAACCAAGTTTTAAACCTACCGCAGTCACTTATCCTGTGATGCATGTCAAATTCCTCAAATCCTGTTTTCATAGGCTGGCACTAACCATTTTTATTTGTGACTTGTGTGTTGTAGGTGAAGTGTTTCTCATTGTCTTTGATCTCAGACTGCTTCTCCATTTCAGCAAGACTTGTTTTCTAACTTCATACTCAAAATAAATTGCTCTTCTAGTCTGTTTTTTCACTGGCAAGTTTCGTATGTGTATTCATTCCATCATTAATGGTATCAATGGTCAAGCATCAGAGCCCAGAACAGAACCATTGATGCCTGTTTTGATACATTTTCTAGTTTTGCCAGGAAATCACTCGTAATTGTCCCTGGGAGCATGTTTTCAGATGGACCTGCATCTGTTCTGTTGTGGTTTCATGTTAACCTACATTTCTGTGGTTTGCTTCGGAGCGTGTCATGTGGAATATGTCAGGAATAGGAGTGAAGCCAAGGTAGATCCCATTCTACGCTTTCTCTCTAGTCCACTTGAGGAAATTAGGTTGGTTTGACAGCATTGTCTTTAGCAGCTCTGTGCTGGCCATACTCAGGCATTCTAGATGTTTACTTGGGGACAGTTACATGTATTTTCTAGATTAGAACCTTTCTAATGTAATGTATTGTGCTGTAATTTCCTAAATCGTCATTCTCTCGAGTTTTCCCTTACTTATTTCCTACCTATCCCTTGAGATTTTTCCCATCAACCATGAATTTTTCAGGAGAATGGTCAATATTCCCTTGGAGTTTCTAGACTGATTTCAACAGGCTTCAGTGTCAATTTTTTTACCTACACATGTCCAAATGCACTCTTTCTCAGTTTTTTCACCCCTTTTCTTTGTTGAAATTGATTAAGCTTAAGGGTTTTTGTCCCTTCCCTTCCCTTCCCTTCCCTTCCCTTCCCTTCCCTTCCCTTCCCTTCCC
>VZTA01016624.1:25828-114270 GCA_013398855.1 Mohoua ochrocephala
TGTCCCTTCCCTTCCCTTCCCTTTTATTGCTCCTAATGTATTTACAAGCTCCTTTTTTACTTCATCTTTCCCTAAAGCATTTTATATCCTCACACCAGAATGTAGGATCACTGTCAGGTTATTAACCCATTAGCTCAGGAATTGTAACCACATAGTAACTGTTAATCATTCTGCACGATAGTCAAGCAAATCCAATAGTAGTTATGTAGAAGACGCTCTTTATTTGTTGGCTTAGCATTTTTTCTACAAGTAGGGCAGAAGACAAAATCTAGGAAAATAAAAAACTGAAAACAAAACAAAACCCTCAAAACCAAAAAACAAACAAAAAAACCCCCAAACAATCCCCCCCAAACAACAAACAAACAAACGAACCCAAACAAACAAAAAAACCCCAACCAACTAACCAGAAAAAGGACCTGGGAAATATATTTCTAAAGCTGGAATCTGGCAGCATTACTCAAGACTTGGTATGTTTTGTGGGTGGTCATCAGCAGTACTCACACATCCTCCCATGAGGACCTAGAGCATAATGGCAAGTGTGTTTTTCTCTTTGGCATTCCAGATGTTTACATCTCTAGCCCACGTTTTCCACCTTTGCTTTGACTTTATCACCTCTTGTGTGTGCCTACAGGGAAATAATTTCCCTTTTATAAAGGAAAGGGATTTTGCCTCTGTTTTTCTCCCATCTCCTCTTTGTTGTTCTCTGTGGATGGGGAAACAGTTGGCCCTATTGTCATGAAGTGGCGTTAGAAAAGTCCTTAGAAGGTGGTAACAGAAGTGCATGTGGCAAGAACCGTTTATATTGTGGGCAGCACAGAATGTCTGTTCCACTGAAATTCAAACCTGTGTGGGCGGTCAGAGATGAAAGCAGGATCTGATAGCAGAGAGAGGATAAAAGATAAGTGTAAGTGGCACTTGAGTCTTTACCTATATTTAAAGTGGAAAATGTGTGTCCCTAAGTGTCAAGCGTAGGAGAGGGCAGATCCAAACAGGGGTGGACTGCTGAAGCTGCATCAGCTTTTGTGGAATGCTTTTCTCAAAATCTGGCAATATCTTGGATTTTTATACCTCAAATCCATTGGGCTTAGCATTTGTTATTTGGGGAAAAATACCAACAGAATCTTACGATGGAACTGTCATGATGGCAGGAACTAACTTACACACTGGTCAAAATGCATGAATAAAAGGATATAATTATGTTAAGTAATGCTGGTGTCAGTTCTGTTTTTAATTTGAAGACAGAAGCACTTTGAATGTGTAATTAACTTCTTCAAATTGCTTGTGATGCTATGACCAATCATAATTAATTTTATTTTGAAATTGCATCCTTGCAATTCAGTGCATTGAATAACATCGTAATCAAAAGTCAAATTTTGAAAATATTGTTTTCAGTGGAGAAGGTTGCAAAAGGAATCTTGTAAATCTTGTCGTTTTGGGTCCATATAAACATTACAGGCAAAGTTTTGCACTCTGACTATATTCTGTGTGTTTTGCAGGTTTTTCTACCAGTGACTTTTTTTTTTTTAAGTCTCTAACTTTTTTAACTCTAGCAGATGTGTACATCAAACGTTTATAGGGAAAAATATTTTCACTAAAAATGAGGTCTCGTGAAGTAGAAGGAATTTTTATTATGTAGCTTTATGCACAAAGCATTTGGTTTCTAACCACTATGGGCATATAAACATTTAAGAAGTAATGCTGTATATTCACAACATGATGTGTCTATCACTTCTTTTTGTCACAATTTCTCCCCAAGTGATACTTGCAATTGTAGAGTTCCTAATAGTTTACCCAGCTTTATACTTCTGATGGCATCCTGGAGCAGTGATTTAATGTTCTGCCGGGACTAATTTCAGTGTTTGAGTTCTTGAATGCTGGAACATTACTCTTGGTTTATTTGCACTGCAGTTGTTTCACCTTCCCTTATTATTTCTTCCTTCCATCTATGGGATAATAGAGTATAATTCTCCTAAGAATTAGAATGGGGAAAAAACCCCATCACTTTCTTGTCAGAGATGCACAGATTATAAGGCTGGAGAAGAGGATGGTGATGAACTCGCAGGCTTTCTGGAACACGCTAGATATGGAAGTACTCTGACTTAAATGTCTTAATTTTTGAATACATCTTAGAAAATCCATCACTGGTAAGGTCACTAAAGTTCTAGTTAAATTGCTGTTAACTTTGGCCCCTTATTTCTAGCCTGAATTTAGTGAACTTCTTTTTTTTACCCATTTTCTTTAATCTGCAAGGTTAAAGACTCTATAATGTTGTATTAGGAGCTCATGCTTAGTTGATTATAGAGCTGAATCAGAGTAATTCAGATTGGCAAGAAGCTCTGGAGACGTGTTCTCCGATTTCCTTGCTCAAAGCTCTGCTATGGGCTGTGCCCAGTTGATTTTTGAATCTCTCCAAGGTTCAAGATCCCACATTATAAATAATTTATCCAATTATATGGGGTACTATAGTAAGTATAGCTTTACTGAGATGGAGGTCCCCAGTCCTCTTTCTAGTCCTCCTTTATCCTCCAAATCGTGGAAGACAACCAGGTTTGTCAGGCAGGATTTGCCCTTGGTGCTTCCCTGATGGTTTTTCCTGTCCCCTTCTTTTGTCCTTTATGTGCATGGAGGTGCCTTTGGGTGAATTTGCTCCATAATTTCCCCAGGAAATGAGGTGAGGTTGACTGGCCTGTTGTTTCTTGTAACCTTCTCTTCTCCCTTCCTGGACAAGGGGACAGTTGTCAGAAGTTTTTGAAGATGCAATAGCATCAAGTGGCTACCCAACACCCTTAGTCATCATGAGCAGCATGTCCTTTTCACTTGCTGCTTTCTAGGATGAAGTCCTCACTCCTTAAATATGGTCTTTTTTCTTTGCTTCTGGATTTATGTTCAGTAGCAGTTGGGTAGATGTTCGGTCCTTTCTGGCCTCTGCTTGGAAAACATCCAATTCAATTTTAAAACCTGTCAGTTAGCTGATCTTTGATATATTTAATGTACTGCATTGAATTCATAGTTTCCCTATTTCTTAAACAAAATATTACATGGCACTGAATTGCATACCTCAGGGAAATTTATCATCTCAGCACCTTCAACTTTATTAACCTTATCGCGTGTAGTGTCATTGACACAGATCTTGAGTTAGACTGACAAGACCATAAACACTTCTGATTCATATAGTCCTTCTTTAATTGCTTAAAAAACAGTTGTGTTGCTTGTTCCATAATTTTGCCCAGGACTGACTTCAGGTGACAGGTCTCTACCTACTTACTTTTTGTTATATTGGCATATTTGCTTTTTTTCCAAACCTCTTGAATTTTTGTACTGTTCAAAGAGTTATTCAAAATTGATATTGATGGTAAAAATTGCTCCCTGAAAACTACTCTTTGAAGGTGTTGCCCTGAAGCTTTTGCAGGCCTGCTGCTTTAGAAAGGTCTAACTTTAGAAGCTTCATTTAAACATCAGCCTTGGTTACTTTTTGAATGAAAGATAAATGTTATCATCATTAAGTGGTATGACTATATCTACTGCCTTATTTTCCAGATACAGAAGATTTATTGTCTGCTTCTACCTTTTACAGCATTATTGACAACTAATCATTTTTTGTTTGCTAATCAACAGGAAAAATTGCTCTGACTTGTTTTGTTCCTAACACAGTTTAAAAAAAACCTACCCTTTTATTACTCGTGTTTCCAATGTTTGCCAAGTTCTTCTGTCTCCTCTTACCTTCGCTTTTATTCCTACTTGCAGTGCATCACCACCTCTATTAAGTGCCTTACTGATACAGCATGTAGCAAAAGTAATGGAATGTATTTCTATGCTGATCTCCACACATTTACATCGCAGGGTGATGCATATCCATAGACCAGATCTTTACTTTTCCTTCATGTTTTTAATGGACATCTCTTTTTTCGCTGTTGAAGCCACTCACTGAGTGTATGTGCCTGTTTATTCATGGAAAGCTGTTTTCCCTCTTCCTCGTGGCAATATTTTCCTGTGTATAGATAGCCATCTTTCTTCATTGTGAGTTATGAGGCAGTTGGTTCTATATTCAAACAGTTTTTAATTATCTGACATAGCTGTTATTCAGTCTTCTTATTCTATGTTTCTTGGTACATAAACATTTTTGATTTTGGTGAAATCATTTTTCTTAAGAAGCCTCGGACTATTACAGATTATTTTCTTTGAACGGTGGTAATAACCGTGTCTGTGTCATGTCCATGAAGGCACTCGAGATTTTTCAGTGTGATCAATCTGTTTTTATTTATCCTGTTCATATCTAATGCTGAATTTATCTTTGTATAGTCTTTCAGAATTTTTCAAATTTTTGAAATTTTGAGGAAATTTATGGCTGCATTGAAAAAATTATCACAAATCCACTATGTAATATTAGTTGTGAAATAAATATACTTGGTGCTCACCATTGCACCATCTCTGATGATCTGAGCAGGCTTTATGTCATTTCATCAGCTAAGATAGCTTGTAAGTATCTTTCAGGAAAGCAAGAAATTTGAAAGATGGATAGAACTCTATTCTTCATTTTTTTCTTTGTACTCTAAATCAAAAGCTATAGAAACACATGCTTTTGAGGAGTTAATAAGCAAAAAAAACCCATAAAGCTCCAGGCTTCATCTTCTGATATGCTAATTCTGGAAATAAAAAAGAGCAATGAAACTCTCTGTAAATGGAAATCGCAGAACGTCTGACAACAATACCCTTGCCAGAACGCTGAGAACCATTTCTTATCTCAGCAAATCCTTCCAGCCTTGACTGTCATATTAGCCATTTTTATTCCTCATTGCTTGTCTTTGATCATCTGCTGCATGTTCCCATGGGAGAAAGTTATGCCTATTTGCCTGGGAGCAGCTCGCAATGTTTAATGAGTATCTGCACGTTCTATCAAGGTTTTAAAAGCACTTCTGCTTGGATAAATTGAGCAATCCTTTCATTAGCTTTATAAAGGCAGACTTGCTGTTCCTCTCCATGACAATAAGACATTTGAGTATTTTTTCTTGTGGGTGGACTTGCACATTGCTTTTTTTTTTTTAAGGATATTTTTGCCAGTGTTTTTGTTTCAGCTGGATCTGAAGACCAAGTTTATTCTGGTTTCTGCATTATGGTGTAATGCTACCTCTGTCAAGTCTCTTTCCAAAGAGGCAGTAAAAGATTACATTTGTAAACACTAGTGTGTAACATATTAAAATAAAAGGTATCTTATTGATTGTGACATTTGACAAGTTGTTTATCAAGTATATCCCAAAAGAGACTAGTAGTATTTCTTGGCACTGTCTGCCTTAAAATGGTTTTTGGTCAGTCCTTTACAAGCAGGTGCTTAGAAAATGCTTAATTAGTCCAAGTCCTTCAATTTATTTTTTTCTAATATACATTAAATGTCCTCATTTTTATCTTGCCTGTTCCTAAAGTTGATGGTGTCAATAGTATATTGGTGCAAAATTGGCCTTAAGAACTGCAGTGTAAGCATATGCGAGGTAAATCTCTTGCCCATGGCATTTTATGTTGGATAATAATTTACTTTCTTTTTATCCTTATTTTAGACTGCCTCATTTTAATTTTAACTTCCTCAGTACCTATAAGATGTTCCAAACGTAGTTAAAGATGTCTGTTTGTGACAGCATTGCTAATTCCTCCGTAAATATTTTGTCATTGTGGAACGTTATAACTTCAAGTATCCTTAACGTTAAGGACCTTGACTTAGCTTTGGTATCTCTGTGATAATTAAGAAGAAAGGGGAGAAATCTGACCACTGAGAAATGTTTCTCAAGGCTGTAAAAGAAAGTCACACAATGGAGCACTATGGGCCCCATGAGCCAGCTGGTTCTTGGGAATAGCTGGAGATCTTTTTGTGCCCAAATTTAGATAGCAAAATGCATCTGTGGTACAAGCACCATTTAGAAATCAGGCCAGCCAGAAATGGGAGGCCTTTGAAAAATTAGCTATTTCTTTTTATTTCCTTTGTCAGGGAAATTTAATTTCGTACATAGATTTAAGTTATTTTTTGTTATTATGGAGTGTTTTGAAAACAAATAACCTTTGAAAGATAAATTTTGTTTTCTTTAGAAGAGTTTTGGAATAAGCCTACGGACTGTTCAAAGTTTTCATTTAAAATTAAAACATGGAATGTTCTTTTTGATGTTGGCAGACTGGTGAGGACAGAGACCTCTTTGCTCTGCCAGCCTTGATTGTGTTGGAAATTGTGTGTACAGAGTACAGAGAGCTTCTGTTTTAAAGAATATTCCTCACCTTTAGTGAGGAATTCAGGGTAAAAAATGCTGGTTTTACAGCAGATAAGATGGAGTTAGTATTTCCTCCCTGTGCATCTTTTTGTCTTGTGAACCAGCACGATACTGCTTCTTCCTTCATAATCGTGGAAGGCAAACAGGAAAGTGTACCGTGACTTTAATTATTAGAGGACATGGGCCAAAACCTGCTCAGATTTTTCATTACCCGAGTGGACTTGGAAGCTTGTCGTGCTGTCTGTCAGAGAAAGATGTTCTCTAGGTAGGGCATGCTGCTACCTTGGGATTTCATAGCTCACTCCGTGGTTGGTTAACAGAGTAAAGCTTCAGAAACCAGAAACACATGTGGCAGATGATTTCCCAGCATGGAGGGCCTGACAGGCTGCCTCACCTCTTTTGCTCCCTCCTCAAAGGAAAAAGAAAGGGAAAGATGAAGTCTTAAGTAAGCAGGAAGAAGATAGAGTAAACTTCTAGAAAATCAGTGAGTATATTTTCTGGTTTCTGGAAGTGGAAGTTTGGAATAATATAACTCAAGGCTTAATAGGTAATGATAGCTAAGGAGGAATTATTTAACTCATGTAATAGATACCTTAGTTTTGAACTGAAGATATTTTTCCTCTGAGAGTTGGAGTTATAAGTGAGCTCTGTTGGTTTGCAGGAAGTATCTGAGAAAGAGAGGAAAGTTTGGACAATGGCGCTGGAGCAAGGGGCAAGATGGAGACAGGCAGATGTGTGTCACTGTGCAAATGTGAGAAACTAAATGATAAGGAGGAAGTCGTTTACTGGTTTTGCAACTCAACTGTAGATTGTAAATATGCCTGGTAGGCAAAGGAGGTGTGTGCGTGGGCCACCAATATGAAGTCAAGATTCATTGGCACTTTGTCAAAGACTGCACTGTTTAACCCACGGGGAAATCTGACGGCCAGAACTTCACTGGACTGTGATTAAAGTGCTGCTGTGAATCTACTGACGTATTTCTGCACCATTCAACTCATTTCAGTGCTGGACCCCTTGTGCTTTTCTCGGATTTTGTTAACTTGTGTAGGTGAATTCACCATCATCTAGCCAGTTGCCTGTTGGAATCTGCCCAAAGTATAGTTGGTGTTGGCAACAGAAAAATTAATCAAACAAAACTCTTCCACTCAAACTCAAAACTTTATTACTGCTCAAGATACAGAAAGGAAAAGGAGTTAGCTCAGTAATTGGAGGACAGAGCTCATAATTCAGAAAATCCAGTTGTCACATACTCAATAATAAATTTAAAATCCTAGCTTTAGTGTATATTCATTGGCTCTCCTTCAATTCTGTGATACAGCTTAGCCCTTTTTCCATGAAAAGTTCATTTACTAAATGTATTCCGAGTTACTTGGAAACTCGTATGGTACAGCTGGAAGTGTTTTTCCTTTCAAACTGCTTGGTTACTGTATGTGACAGCCCCTCCGGTTCTATACCACAGTAGATCAGATACATCAAATCACTTCCAAGATAAAAGTAGTTTGAATGTGTTCGTGATCTTTTAAAAGGCACATTCCAGATGTTTGTTAACTCTTTGACCACCAGCAAAAGAATGATACAAATACTGATGTAGCACAGTACTTTTTAATGAAATAGAAATGGTCTTCAGCTATTAGCACAGCAGGGGTTAACCAAACCTGTTTCTTTATGCATGTGCTCCAAGTGCCATTATTAACTTGGCACAACTTAAGCTTTATAAAATAACGTCAATATGCTGCTCAACAAGCTTTATTTATAACCATCTCAATCTAATATTGCTCTTTAGTTGTAATTAGTACAAATAGAAAATTATGTGGTGCTAGTCACTTTCAAATTGATTTAAAGAGCGATAAATAATTTTCAAAAATCTATAAACAGATCTTCTAATAAGACATCCTTACCAGAGACTTTTACCGATGACATTTCTGACTGCTTCCTCAACAATTCCATAATTAGTCATTAAAAAAAAGAAAGTTATTTTTGATTTCTAAATAAATACAATGGTATAAATAAAACCTGAATCTAGTGGTGTTGCGTACAAAGTTTTCCTACCTGGATTTCCTTCCTGCTGAAGATACGCATCAGTCTCAGATCCCAGATCTGTGCTAGCAAGGCAGGATTATTGATTTCAGTTGCCCTTAATCAGGTTGGTCAGCACAGGATGGTTGTGTGCAGTAACTCAAGGTGGGATTTAGCACAGAGCATTACCTATTCTGCTTTAACTGTCATGTGAACGTACTTGATGCACACTAAGAGTACAACTGGGTGATGCAGCCTGCTGAATTTTGACTTGGGGAACTTCAGTTTGCCCCCTTTAGCCTCAAAATGCAGAGGGGTTTCAGTTCCTGGCGGTCTCTGATGTTCGCTGCACTTTGGGGCAACCGTGATGGAATCCATATAAAGGATGATATACAGGCATGGTACAAAACAGTAACAACTGGAGACATTTAATGGAATCAGGCTTCATTTCACTCATTTGCATGGAGTGATTCTCAAGACTGTCCGAAGAGCAGTCGGCCAGCAGGTGGCAGGCAGACAGCTAGGGATTGCATCAGCACCTTTTTAATGACTTCTCCATAAAAGTTCTAACTTCCAGAAACCGTTTTTTTCTATGGGAGCATCTTTCCAGAAACAAAACACCATGGAAAAGTTACCTAAAAAGAGAACAGCTGGACTAAAAAACATCCTCTCCTGGACTGGGAAGAGGGAAAGGAGCGTAATAATTTTTCAGATATGCAGAATCACTAGTTAACTGTAAAATAAACATAAAGGGTGTTAAGGCACCCTGAGCAGGTGCCTTAACAACTTCATAATGTATAAGTAACTAATGGTGAAATCATTTTAGGGTGGGTAAAATTCAACTGAAGAGAGGACACAAATTCTATAGATCGTTGCTTAGGTTCTCACTATCCATTCACTGCAGCCCATTGTCCCCATGGACATCTTTCTATCATACTTTGGCAGGAGAACCACGTGTTAATATTGTAGTAATATTACACCCCATACATAAAACATTGATACTTCTCTTTTTCACAGTTGTGTCATTCCCATAAAACTACTGAAAGAATCCCTGGGAATGGTTTTAAGGATGTAAGACAAACATCTCAATATTAAGGAAATGGTCCAAGGACTTATCTCATTACACTGCCAGAATGACTGTTCTAACAGCTAATAAAGACACTTGTAAATTCTTCCTCATGGAAGTCTGTCTTGATTTGTTTCTGTTGCTTCTAAATGATAAAACAAGCTGAGAACAGCAAAATATTTAATCGGGTTACTAATTAAATGTCAGGCATTGTCTGCCTGTTAAAATCAAAGGTTAACTGGCAGTTAAGAGCATTTATGATGGATCTCTAGGTCCAGTGTCTAGAGAGATGCAAAATAGTAAGATAAACTTCTCTGGAATAGGTTGCTTCCCGGTCATAAAAGGCATTTGTAGACTTCTTATCACTATTTTTTAGTTCATGGTACTGCCAAATGCAGGGAATCACATATTTCCTTTCTCAGTAAGTATGCTTTTAAAAATCGTCATATTAAAAGATAGAGTAATTACTATGCTGAAATTGCAGCTAGTTCAGGAGATTATTTTTGTTCAGATTCTGAAAGGAGATAGATTTTGTGTTTTAAAAAGAGGTGTTTAAATATAATACTGAATTAAAGCCCAAACCTTTTTTGCATTGGACTCAAGTGAGCTTATTTGCAGTGGTACTTAAGTATTTGTGGTTCATGTGATTGAAGAACCTGACACTCTCTAATATATTGCAGAGCTTGTTTTTGGCATAGACTAATCCTCATTTTATAGATGAGGAATAGGGTACAAAGAGATCAAGGCATGTTGACACTCCCAGTGGGAGTTCAGTCTAGATAAAAGCTTTAGAGGAGCTATTTAGCCCTGGAAGTGTATGGAGGTTCTGCTTAAATTTCCCTATCCTGGTTTTCATCAAGGTAAATGAGCCTTTATGCCAATGGAGCATGCACGTTTCTGAAGAAGTTCGAAAATCTCGCATTCTCTCGTACAGAAGAAAACAATATCTTTTTCTTTCCAGAAGGAATCTGTTTAGAATGTCTTATTTGCATTAGTGCTGATAGAAATATTGGCAATTATAAACCATTTGAATACATACTGAATACGTATTTATAGGTATATTCTTTTATATATATATATATGTGTGTGTGTGTGTGTGTGTGTGTGTGTGTGTGTGTGTGTATCTGAAACTGAGTTTCCTAAGAAAGATGTTGAATGGCAGGTGAGTTTTTAATATTTTTTTAATAACATTTTTAAGAAGCTTTGAGCCACAGGATGCTGGAGAAGAATTTATAAACCTCCACCTAATAAAAGTGTATTGCAACATAATACCGGAATTTCACTTCACTGAATATATTTTTAAAACCAGAACAAAACCCCCTTACAACTCTTATCTTGTGCTGAATGCTTCAACACCATCATGATGATGGGCAACAAATCCTTGAAGTCCTCGTATTAGCTGGGTAGTATATTAGTATTAATTGGGTGAGACAGATCAAGTAATGCCAGAAAACATTCAAAGATGATCTTCTTGTAGCGTCAAGGTAAATTTCTTGTAGGCTGACAGATTTTTGCCTTTTTTATGTCAGACTTGCGGCTAGTTCATCAGTTCATCTATTGTTGATATAAAATGGAGATCATATGGTCTGTTTGGCAAAGGCGGGTGACCTGCTTTGATCAGGATCCCCAGAGATTATGGTCAAGATTATGGTTTTTCTGCTTTAACAGAAAGTCATCTGTCCTGAGGAGTTTCTCACTTGTTTCTCACTTTTGGGGCTTCTAGTCTACCCTTTCCCTCTCCTGTCAAACACTCAACCTGGTGATTGAGAATAAAACCTTAATGTTTCATTCCAAACCATCTTTTTCCAGTCTTTTTACTTCTTTTGAAAACTCATTTTGAGCAGCAAAGAGCACATTGTGTTTTTCTACATGCAAAGTTGCCAGCCGTCATCTTCAGTCAAGAGGTTTTCCTCCTTCTCTGTGAAATCAGCAAAAGAAAAAATTCCCCAACCCCTTGCAAAGCAAAATACAGATTCACGAGGGCACTTTCAGTGTTTTTGCGTACTCTGAAATAGATGTGGTTTAATAGTGAAGTGTTTCAGGGCTCACTGAAACTGAACTACTCAGATTGCTACTGTGGAGTAAAGCACATATTTAAGGGCTTTCTTGGGTTAGGGGCTGCTCCTTCATCATGTTCAATTTGCATCTCAGAACCTGTGTGACTGGCAAGAAGTTGCTCCAATGTGTGCTCCAAATGTGCCAAATTCTCAAACATTTTTGCTGCAAAAGGAGAGAGGATGGCTCTTTATATTGAGAGAATTAGTCCTAGCACGTATGATCCTTGTATTGGTCTGATTGGATGGATAAAATTGGCTGCCCCTGCACCAGAAGTATTTACTTGCAACCCTTCTCCAAAAAGAGTAATTTCACTCAACTTCTTTTGTGTCTTTGTCCCAAAAATAATGGAAAATGAGGCAAGTCTTAATTCAGTTGATGGAGACATTTTCTCAAATAGAGTCATAGAATAGTTTGGGTTGGAAGGCACCTTAAATCTCAGTTGGTTCCAGTCCCTCTGCCATGTGTGGGGACACCTTCCACTAGACCAGGTTACTCAAAGCCCCATCCAACCTGGCCTTAAATGCTTCCAGGGATGAGGCATCCACAGCTTCTCTGGGCAACCCGTGCCAGTGTCTCACCACCCTCATAGCGTAGAATTTCTTCCTAATAATGATGAATTCTGATTTTCATGCCCACCAAAAGAAGTGCAATGGCTTTCTGCACTTTGAATTGACAGAAGTAGTCATCCTGCTCAGGTTCCCATAGCGGTCTGAGCATCTGCAAGGGATGGGAAAAGAAAAAGATCTACCGAAAACCATTTAACTAGCCAGCACAGATTGTAGTACCTAATTAAGTTGGCTCCAGGGCTCTAAGGCCATATTAATTTCCCTGTAGCTCTGATGAACAAAGTAATTTAGGCTGAAGATTTAGTAAAAACCTGCAGTGTCTGAGAGTTTTTACGTTACAGATTGCTCAGTGTCAGAGCTTTATTCCTACTGTGTGGTGTTGTACTTCACGTGCAGTCATTCAGCAGTCTGTCTGAGATTTATTAAATCTGTCTGAGGTCCTATTAAAATATGAAGGAAAGGTGCATCTTAAAATCCAGCATGTCTGGGAACTGCAATTTTTATGTTGAAGTGTGGCTTTTTTTCTCTATAGGTAAATCTATAAGTTTTTCTCCGTAGGTAAGTCTCTCTGAAAGTTCATCCTGAAGTTGAGCGAAGCTGTTGTGAATAACAGCTCGTGCTTTGAAAGAGTTACGGTGTTTCACTAGGTTTCTCTAGAGCAAGTCAGTGTGTTTCTGAAGATTTCTTATGCCACCTCTATGGCCAGGCTTTTCCACCTTCATTCCGGTGCTCATAGAAATGTAGGTCGAGGCTCCTGATGTAATTTCAGAGGTGAGTTGCTTTGGTTTAATGGTGTGGAGTTTGGTTTTTGGCTTGTAACGCTGTGGTGCATGGTGGTACCAAACAATAGACTTTCTGTAAAGAAGTTTCTGAGGCTGAGGACTTGCAGGAGGAATTGTTTGGCCTGTTTTTAGTCAAAATCTTAAGCAAGCCACCTGTAAAAGCAACTGCTTTGTAATTGCTGCAGTCAGAATTCAATGAAGATATTGCTAAAACCCTCATGCAAGTGATACGTGTGTTACACAGACAAAAAACCTTATTTTTTTAATTTGAAACATTTTTCTGAGCTCTAGTTCTTCACAATGACTGACAACTCTTTCAAAAACTGACCAGACTGATTCTTCTAAAGCTCCCTCCTGCTGACTTGATTTTCTACTGTTATGTGAATTACTTCAAAATTGCACCCCCCAAAAAAAAAAAATCAGACATTTTATTAAAAATCTTATGAATTTGTGATGAAGTGGCTGGTACCGGAAAGGTATAGGTTGATTTTTGGTCCATTCAGGCCTGTATGGCTGCCAAATATTAAGAAGTGAGTGAGATACATGAATGAATGGAGGTTATGGTCTTTGAATGCCATGGATATATAGCACAGGTCTCAATCTTTCATCTGTGTAAAAAAGATAGAAAGCTCAGTGTGGTATTGTTGGCTAAGAATGAAGAAGTTATCTGGTGCATGATCTCTGTTTTGAACACAGATAAAAGACCAGTTGTTATCTGTACAGTGCACACATCATTGAATTGGTTAGTGAAGCAAAGTTTACGTTTGAAATCATTTGGATCTGTGATACCAAGTCCATTTTAAATCCAGAAAGGCACCATAGGAAATATTAGTGAATGCAGGTATTCTTCCGACATATTAATAACATCCATTTCTCTGTCTTTAAAGTGCTTTGTTTATTTAAATTGCTCTGTTGTGATGTTATATATGTAGTAGATGGTGCCCTCTACATGATAAAGTAGTCAGATGATGAAGAAGAGAGGAATTTGTCACCTGTTCATTAGAGAAACATCACAGGTCTGAGTTCAGAAGGGAATGTACAGTGAACTTTCCTCATGATTAGTAAGGTCCAGCTGTTGTTACTTGACAGTGGGCTCACATGTTATAAGGATAAAATATTAGAATTTGGAAAGGTTCTTTCTACCTGCAGGAAAGGATGACAAATGAGAATTACAGCCTACCACGTATTTAATTGCATTTACCATGACATCTAGCAGATGCTGGACAAAACGGGATCAATAGTTTTGTGTCCCGAGGGAAGGTCAGCTCACACCAGATCTACCAGTTTTCTTCCCCTTCTTATGTAATAAAAAATGTGTGATGAATTGATTTAAATCTTACTTGAATCTCCCTAGAGAAATATGTATGTAATAGCATTTCAGCTTTACTGACAGTATAGGTACCATTCATTTATCCAAACTCATTCCACCATGCTAATGAGGTAATCTTATTCTGAAAGAGCAAGCCATTAGGAGGAAAGTTTGTATACAGAAGCATAATGCTTCTTAATGGGGTATACCGAGCCTTTTGCTAGTAATCACTGGGGAGTCTAAAATAGGAAATAATGCATTTTTGCCAGTTATATTTTTTATATTATTTACCTTAAAAATGCAAAGCTTGAGTTAAGCTTGGATACAAGCTTAGAAACAAGAATGAAAATCACCTTTATAGGGGAATATAAAGTGTAGCATGATGTGTTGTGTGAAATGTCGTTACTGTAGCGCTGGAAAGAAAAATGCAAACTTTAGGAGGAGAATCAAAGCTGGTGGATGGTGTGTTATCAAAGATGAATTTTGACACCTGCCTATCTTTTGATCTCTAATAAAGCATCTACTCGATTCTGAGTTTGTTTAATCCTTACTTTATAGGCATATTCTCTGCTAGATAGCTGAAGCTCTATCTTAAAAATGGCAATGGCTTAAGAAAAGAGATAATTAATCTGTGTTCACCTTCAGATTTCAGACTGATGAAATTGGGACAAGTTACTATATCTCTGCTTAGGTAAAAGTTAAATCTGCTGGATGCTGTCAAACGTTTAAATTGATGAAAGAATGATTTTACTGATAGGTCCATCATTTTTGGATACCACCTGAGAATTTACTGTTATGTAGAGGTCATCTGTATGCTTAGAAATATGGAGTCACTCGGTAGTTTGGAAGAGATTTCCTAGAGAAACTGTTTATTAACTCCATACTGTGGTATGCAGCCTCGTACTGTTGATCACACAGAGCAAGTGGTTATCAAAGAGAGGGCATTGCAAGGTCATTAAATTCCTTTCCAGGTTGGATAATCAATCATATCCTTTGTGGATAACCAATTGCCCTGTACTCTCAGTCTTGCAGCAGGGTAAATTACAGAATCCCTACAGGTGCGCTTACTGATTTTGGTGTGTCATGTCTGCAGGCCAATTATTTGCTTACAGGGTGTGTAGTTGGCTATTACTGGGTGCTTGTCCGCTTTCATCTGGCATCACCAAAATGCAAGGATGACAAGATCCTTCTTTTGTTTCCTTTCTGAAAGAGTGGCTGTACCTCAAGCATTTGGTCTTGTTTTCATTTATGCCAATTAAAAATGTAAGTGATTGTGGTGGTTTGAAAAGTTGGAAGGGCTTCTGTGGCCAACACAGAGCTGATGGTTGATGGACAGGTTGCTAAACCAGTTAAATAAGCTAGTAATGCCTCCGTGATGTACATACTTCAGGAAGGAGGAAACGCGACAACTTCCTTTTTACTTCCTGCTTCCCCGCCGGGGGGGAGGGGCCCCCGGGCTCCATCCCGGAGTGGGTTCGGGCCCCCAGGTGTGGCGGCACGGTGGTGCAGGGCCAAGCCACTGGGAGAAAGCCACCCCAGAGCATGAGCAGCCGTGCGGCCAGAAAACCCCCCAGCTGAGCTGGGACCACGCGGCTGAGAGTCATCTGAGGCTGCCACAGTCTGCGCGGAGCCGGCAGGGCCACGTGGGGCCAGCAGGCCCCTTCACACAGCCAGCACGGCTCGCACCAAGTCAGAGAAAAACACCACGCAGCCAGTAATGAGAGAAAGGGTGAGTCTTTCCCGATGCAGAACCCAGACAAGACCAACTTCTCAGCTGCAGCCTTACAGATACCAACTTCCTTCCAAGTCAGAGAGGAAAGAAAGTGATATCATGTGTGGAGGCCAACACGGCAGCAACACAGTCAGTGAGGGAAGGGAAAGAGAGGAGGCGCTCCCAGTGCCGGAGCTGAAATTCTCCTTGCAAGCCATGGTAAGGACTATAATAGAGCAAATAGTTTTTCCCTATAATTCATGGGATGAGGTACATGGGGGGATGCAGAAATCCACGTGCAGCTCATGAAAAACTGCTCACGCCAGAGCCTATAGATGTTGTGAAAGGCTTTTAGAGATTAAAGAAGGGAACCTTTGCTTTCAGGCTGGGAATAGCTCATCCTTAAAAGACTAAAACCCCATGACTATTATTGACCCATGATGGCAGTGTGGGAAGACTGCAAGATTCATGGGAGGGATATTTTTTCACTGCAGCGGATTTCAGGTGGACTGTTGCTTGTTGAAGTTTGAAAACCACATTAGAGAAGTCCACAGAGAGCTATCTTCCATGGGAGGAATGCCGTGGCACAGCAGAAGAAACTCTTTTCCTTAAACATAAAGAAAGACTATTAAGAAATGAAACACTGACCAAAACCCCATGTTTGTTTCCCTTGCGCGATTTGGTGGAAAGAGGGAGGTACTGGAAGAGAGGGATGTTCTGGAAGTTTGCTTTGGTTTCTCATTATTCTTTTTACTTTTAATTTTGTTAGTAATAAATCTTCTTTATATTGTTAAGTCTGAGCCTGTTTTGCCTTGAAGTTCTTCCGTTTTCCTCAATAATCCTTATTTCACCTCATAAAAATGAAGTTTCAGTTTCCCCTTCTGTTTTAGGCTATAGCAGAGGGAAATAAATAAATGATTTTCGTGCTGTTCAGCACCCAACCAGTGTCAACCCGCGACAGTGATGATGGAAGATTCCGTTTGGAAATGTCTGTTCCTTCATGACCATCAGCCTTTGACGCGAACTTATTATTTGATTTACCTGATCTATGAAGATGATAAAAAGTCAGGTACAGTTGATGAAACAGTAATAAATAATGTTCCCTGAGACTTCCGATGATATGAACAAATAGGTTTAGTCATTGAAAATCGGGTTAAAAGATGAGGATACTGAGGATCATCAGTGATCCAATGAGTTTTGCCTTAGGTGTGAGTAGAAAAGTTGATGACAATAATTGCTATTTCTAGTTTAATAGCTTATCTAAATCTGAGTTTGAATAAGGTTCACAGCAGTAATGAGAATCTGATATTTCTTGTGAAATTTCAAAGTCTTTCTAGTTCGTCAAAGACAGGCTAAGCACTCACAGTCTTTATGCAGAATGAATAGGGAGTTCTCATCCTTGCAAGAAAAGGTTGAAGACAGTTTCTTTAAAACATCTCTTTTTTGGCTTCTACAACCTTAGTGCAGCGGACATAGGCAATGTAATAGGTAAGCAAGAAATCAGCTGCAAAAAGGGCAAAACAGAGCTGAGGTGAAGTTGGAAAGGGGAGGTTGAAGGAAACAAACCACAACCACTGTGCACACTCAACGAATAAGCAGTATCCAGCTCTGCATTTTACTGCCAGATAGCATCTTTGGAAGATATGACCTAAATCCATTGCATCCTTTATGTTCTGTTTGCATTTTTGCCATGGAAATTGAAGATACAACATGGTAACAAGAAAAGCAATCTTTGAGGACTGAATATTATGGAGTTTTAATAGTTTTGCAAAACGAGTTCTCAGTTCTGAGCCTACATATGAAATTTTATTGACTGATATAATGTTTAGCACCTCTTAGAATCAGGGCCTTTCCGCATGTGTAATGAGGAGACCATCTAGGAAGACAAGATTATTTGGGGCTTTCCATAAAGGGTATCCTTGCAGAATTTTCAGATGCCCTCTAATGGCTTTGTTGTTGCTCTTTTTGGCAGACCAGGGAGCCAGCTGTAAAGATGTTCTCGTGATAGAATGAATAGTCATTAGTTAATGTTGTCAATAACACATCAGATAAACATATCAGGGGTAGTTCCTCCAGCTAATGTTTCTCACTGCAAAAACCTACCATATCTCCTTCCTCCTCAATTCAGTGTACAGAATGTGCAGGGAAAGAAAAGTAGT
The DNA here is from genome assembly GCA_013398855.1 of Mohoua ochrocephala. Classification (NCBI taxonomy): domain Eukaryota; kingdom Metazoa; phylum Chordata; class Aves; order Passeriformes; family Acanthizidae; genus Mohoua; species Mohoua ochrocephala. The sequence continues at coordinate 43,744 of VZTA01016624.1, forward strand.
TCAGGTAATCTACTTACCCAGCCAGATATATATACAACCCCAAAGAACTCTGAAAATGAATGTTTTCTGTTATAAATGAGTGTTTCCCAGATTTTTTTAGGTTGGTGGGTTTTTTTGGTTTGTAGGAAAAGAGATATGTGAAACACTTATATTACTTTTGATTATATATATTTCTTTCCTCATGCAACAAAGATTGGATGGGTCTTATTAATTGAAAGTGTTTTCCTTCATGTTGTGGTTTGATACTGACTCAATGCCAGGCGCCCACAAGAGTTGCTTGTTCACCCTCCCCTCACCACAGCTGGGCAGAGGAGAGAAAAAAAAATTAACAAAGGGTTCATGAGTTGAGATAAGGACCAGGAGAAAACACTCCAAGGGCAAAACAGGCTCAACTTAAAGTTGCAAAGTGAATTTATTACTAACAGAATCAGAGGACGATAATGAGAAGTAAAATAAGCCCTTGAAACACCTTTTTCCCCCCCAGCCCCTCCCTCCTTCCCACCGACAGTGCAGGGAGACAGAGCATGGAGGATTTGGTCAGTTCATCACCTGAGGTTTTCTTCCACTGCTCAGGGAGAGGAGTCCTTCCATTGTGAGACTGTGGGGTCCTTCCCACAGGAGGCAGTTCTCCATGAACTTCTCCAACATGGGTCCATTCTCACAAGCTGCAGTCCTACTGCATCTGCTGCAACGTGAATTCCCCCATGGGCAAAGAGTCTTCCCAGAACTGCTGCAACGTGGGTCTCTCTTCCATGGGGTGCAGTCCTCCAAGGACAGGCTGCTCCAGCCTGGAAGCAGGGGTTCCCTCTCTCTCCACTGGGTCTCCCACTGGATCACAGCCTCCTCCAGGCATCCACCTGCTCCGGTGTGAGCACCTCCCCCACAGGCTGCAGGTGGATCTCTGCATCCCACGTAGACCCATGGGCTGCAGGGGCACAGCTGCTTCACCATGGTCTTCGCCATGGCCTGCAGAGGAATCTCGGCTCTGGTGCCTGGAGCACCTCCTCCCCCTCCTTCTCCACTGACCTTGGTGTCTCCATGTTGTTTCTCTCACATGTTCTCACCTCCTCCTCTTCTCTGGCTAGAAAAAAACCTGTGAGTGCTTTCTTTTGATTTTCTTCTTCAATATGTCCTCACAGAGGCGTTACCAACCTCTCTCACTGGCCCAGGTTTGGCCAGCGGCATGTCCATCTTTCAGACCCATCAGTAATTGGCTCTGCTGGACATGGTGGAAGCTTCCAGCAGCTTCTCACAGAAGCCACCTCTGTGGCCCCCCTGCTGCCAAAAACCAGGCCGTGCTAAACCAACACAATTCATTTAATGGCAGTTTTCTCACACTTTTCAACTGTACATGATGAGGACTTTTCACTGTAATGGATTTTTCTGAGAAAAGAATGAAATACTGCTAATCTGACCTGAGTGCTTTGAGTACCCAGATTAGATTTATAATCTGACACAAACCAATTGACCTGGTTTTCCTCTGGGCTCATAAAATATGAATTATGCTAAAGAATTTTGAATAATTGAATAATGGATGTGACTTCTAGCAATATGAAATACATGCAAATTATGTTGGAAGGAAAAAAGGCCCAAGGCTTCAGGCACCGTTCTGGGGTTTTTGCTGTCCAGCTTAGTTTTTGGTTCACTAACGGTACAAATATTGGTTAATGAGTTCAGTAAAGATGTGACAAAGCTATTGCTGCTCCCTCGCATTTGTTTTCTCTTTTCATGATACACTGACCAAGATATGGAATCTTGTCCAAAAGATTTTAAGTGATAAAAAACATTACAGTCATGGGAGAAATGTATTGTAAATGGCATCTTTTAGCTGTGATTTCTGCCTTCCATCAGCAAGTAGTGATTGAATCTACTAAATGAGAGAAGGCTGCTGTGCCAGTTAGGGAATTATTGAAATGGATTTTGACATAGACTGTTGCCTAAGCAATCAAAGATATCAGCAGGAATAGGACACTAGGTATACAATGTATATATCCAGTCTGTATAGTGTTTAAGCAACTCGAGGGTTTTTTCCTTGTGACTCCTGACTTTAAGCATTTTCCTAGTCTACGTTTTTGGTATCTGCAATTGGTATGGCTTGACTTTGTTCCTTTGTTGAAAAACAAAAAATCATATGAGGCCCCAGAATATTGGAATAACAACAGAAGCTAGTCTTATAGCCAAGTTAAGCTTTGTGAAAACAGAAATAATGTGGAAGTATGTGAGTGAGGAAAAAGGGGAAACAGAAGGAGCTTTTGAGAGGAAGAGTATCTCAGACTGTAGTTACAGTAACTGTGGTACAGTGTACCTGGAAAAAAAGTGGGATGTGCTGATTAAAGAGAAAATGCTGCAGTCCTTTAATCCCTGTGGTCAACTTCACCTTAGGTATTGTGTCCCTGCTTACACCAGGGCTGCTCACATAATAGGATATTATTTATTTTGAGTAGCTGCTTCAAAGCACAGCCTGAGAAAAGGCAGGTGAGTTGTGATGGGTTTATATATGCAGAGAAATTCCGGAGAGTGCATTTTTAAAAAATCCCAAAGGGCAGAAGCAGAGTCAGGTACATGGAGTGCCACCTAGGCCATGTGACAGTGTTGGCCTTTCTCTCTCCCGAGTGCACTCACACTGGTCGTATGGGATCTAAAAGTATTTATGACAAATCCCGTTGTGCCACAGCTGCCCAAGATCGCTAGGCTAAATTTACTCTTAAACCAAGGCTCATCTGGCTCCTGTCTTCTCCTACCCCCATCTCTGCTCATGCTTTCTACTGTTATTGCCATTTTTAATGTGTAACTCTAGGAATGAGCTGAATCCTTCAGCTGAATCAATCTCACACCACTGAATGGAGTGGTCCAGCGGGGAAGTTGGCTCGTGCGGATGAATGCATGCTGAGCAGTGCTCCCATCTGCATTTCATATGATGCTCTATTCGTGGGCTGTTCTGGAGAACTGGTTTTGCTCCTTGTAGGCAAAGGGAATTAGGAATATTGTAAAATGCTTTCAGTCTTTTTATTCTTTTTGTGTGTTTGGTACAGTGGGAAAAAAGGTAAATGACAGAATTGTTTTGCATTTCTGTAAGCAGTAATAGCATTTCAAAAAGAATGCAGCTGGAAATATTATGTGGCAAGATCATGGTACAAAAAGATTATTTATGTCAGATGGATTCATGTTGCATTCTCTTAATTGCTACTGGAGCGATGATATATAAAGTCTCCAAAACATCTGGAAACGTGGAGATATTATCAACAGGAAAATGCTTAAAAAATATATAAACACAGCTTTTTATTAAACTGTGGTGATTTTTCTAGGAGGATTAAGATCTCCTTCGTGTCCTCAAGTGAGAAGCTCACAAGGTATATTGTTAGCAAGTTGCTGCTTCTTCCAGATCTTTTTTTGGGCAAATCCGTTTTTATCATGATCTTGGCCTAATTATATTCTGCTGATTGGTGGCTTGTGCAGAGAAGGTTTCTTCTTTATTTTCTTTGTGTGAGTTCTATACTGCTTTAGCAGCCTAGGGATGGAAATTTTTTCTGGAGCACTTTGTTTTCCCTTTCTCCCAGCTTTGGTCCTGGTGGGTGGTTGTTGGAGTGGTGCCTCTGGGTCGGGCTATGTGTTTGTAAGAGACATCAGGCTTTCAAAGGATTATGGACAGACCTGAATAAAACCTATACAGGCAAGATGTCATGAAGAAGTTTCTTTGCAGACAAGCAGAACTGTAAAAATACATTCATTTTAGGGGAACTCGTCATTCAAAATCCCTCAGCTAAGAGAATACTGAAATGGCGGAATAGGTAAATGTGCTTCTTGCCCAGTTCTTATGATCTCTCTGTTGCTCCCATGGGAGCCCAGGTGCAGCTGTCAGCACCCAGGAGAAAGACACAACTTCGGAATGTTTCTAACCAACCTCCCAGTCCTGCCATTTCTCTTGTAAGCTCCTGCCAGGAAAGCAGGAGATGACACATCAACACCTCCTACTGTGGCAGGCTCTTATCAATCCCCCTAGTGACTCCATCCATCACTTATATCCCAAGAAAAATAGCAGGAGCTCCTCCCCTGGGCGCTTAAGATGATACTATATTTTGTGAATGCAGGACCTGACAGTGTGTATTACAATCTGGAGTAGTCTTTTTTTTTATAATAATTAGCCATCTAATTGCACGTCCAAGCCCTGTTGATGCATTTGCATTTGTACATAATTAGGATTTATTTGAAAGCGTGCTGATTTAATGGTTTGTCTCCATTTTCTACAAACGAAATTAGAGATAAATTTAATTTGAAGTAATAAAGTTAAAACAAACAAACAAACAAAACCCAACCAAAAAAACCACCAAGCAAAATTAGAACAAACAAACAAAAAACCCCCATAAATTACACGGAACATATTGATCGATCCCAACTCATGCAGCGCTGGCTTCTGCGAGCTTTCATCATTGAGGATTTGCCCTGAATCCCGTTGAACTTGCCTGAGTAATATTTACTCTCTCAAGTAACAGCTGGAAGCACATTGTGGACCTATTAAAAATGTACCATATTTGTGATAAACTTGCAGAACTAAGTACCAATTACAGGTACATACCTGCCCAATCATTTGTTATACCCAAATTATATCCCACAGTATCTGCCTTTTTGTCTAAATGCCAACAATCTCATTTGTCTTGCTCCTAGCCTGGATGCTTAACAAAGATTAGACAGAATAACAAATGGTAGCATTATCTTTCTAAATTAATATAATGGAGAGAAAATAAAATTAGGAGTGAGGCAGGAAATGGTTAATATGCTTATGGAATTATTGTTACTGCAATAGTGAAAATGGGTTTTCATCTACTTCTAACTTTCCTTTCAGTTGCAGCAGTCATTTGACTGGATCAAGCAGGATCAAGATATTACTGGCTTTTTAAGTTGTTTCTGTGCAGTTGCAGGCAGGCAGATATTACATTCATAAGGAAGAGGTCACAGATAGGTATATTATCATAAAGGAAGAGTACTCTCAAAGTTGTGATTTGCCATGTCAGATGCTCTGGTTAAAGATCCATCTGTAGAAGTTACTGAGAAAGTACAGAATCATAGAGTCGTTAAGGCTGGAAAAATGAATGGTAATATGTATTATTTGGTTATGTTTATGTTCTTCCTTTGTCTCTGGGGAAAACAGCAACGCCTCTGGGGGAAAAGGCTTTGTGTTCGAAAATTCACTAATGCTTTTCATAACTTTCCTTCAGATGCCTCTGTATGCCATGGCCTCATCATTTTAATAGTGTGCTGGAAAAAAAAGGGAATACCCTGAAGTGCCAGGGCTGCCCTATTCTGGTTTGGGAGTCCAGAGAACAAAGAATGAGATCAGGAGATGATGAGCATTTCCTCCCCTAAGGTGCTGGAGTGGTCGGTGCTCCATGGCTGGTTTGGGTTGACTCCTGTCTCAGGAGAATCTTTCTCACAAAGAGTGGAGCAAACCTATAAAGCAGTTACTTTTGGAGAAGCATTGAATTGGCATAAAACTATTTTTCTTACTTGAGGATGAGCGCCACCTGAAATATAAATGGTCCCTGAATGCACTGATGATCAAGGTCAAAGCCTCTGAGGTGCCATTAGATCGTCTCACAGGGTTAAGCTACAATTTCTATGAGGCCATGGACCTGTATGCCCATTGCAGCTGTGTCAGTAGAGGGAATTTTTGCTAAGAGTCTGGAAAAACCCTCTGCATCTCTGGCAAGATGCCACAACTGTTCTGCCACCGTTTCTCCTCTGCTTCCACAAGCTACTTAATTTGTAATGTGGAAATACTCCCATTTATTTTTATGTGACATAGTACATATGGTTGGACCTTATGGGATGCTTCAAATGTATGTTATGAAAAGATTACCTTTTGGCTTTGTCGCCCTTTCCTTTTTTTTCATCATGGGCAACATCAGCCCAGAACTAGACCGTTTATGAAATAATATTGCCCACTGGTGGTAAAGGAAGAGTTAGAGTGTTTTATGTCATGGTGACAGCTTTCAAAGCAGCTCATTCCAACCATTTAGTCCAGGAGGAAAAAGCATTAGTGTGTGCCTGAAGGAGTTTTATGCTACAAAACCTACATATAAGTTCATATTAGAAAAGACTACATACATTGAACAAAAAGGTTAATGATCTTAAGGAGATTCAATTTCAATACAGAGCCTCTGAAAGCAGGTACAAAGAATGTGATGTTGCATGTGCCCCACTGTAATTATGGTATTCAGAAGTCCCCTAGTAAAGGGCATAAAAATGGCACCAAGTGTTTAAAGAAGCAATTTTTTTCTGGTTGCAAAACAGTCAAAAATTAAGAAATGGTAATTTTTAAAGTGTTTTCCCAATATGAGTCCTGCTGCCTTGTGTGGCTTGTCTTCTGGGTTGCCACGACATCTGTGTATGGAGGAGGGAGGTTTTATGAGCCATTCATTTCATGCATTTCTTAACTTCTTAGCGATGACAGCCTTCCTGATGTTCTTTTGTGTAGGTCTTGAATTGCAGCTGCCTATGATTTTAAAGGAAGAAATTGTGATGAGGCATCCACTTGATGTCTTTTGTTACTCATCAGGGCCCTCTGTCCTTGGTTGAGAGAGGAGCTGGTGGCAGAAGTTGCTGTCCCTGAGAGGCACCATAGAGCCTCTTGGGGATGTTTGCTGGAAGACAGCATGGCAAGATGCCACAATGACTCCTCCTCCAGATAGGAGAAACTGACTCCTCTCCCTGTAGGAGAAACTGCCCAGTTCCCTAATCTGGTCATTTTTGGTGTCCCCTAATTATTCCTGTCCCCTTGTTTTTCCTGATGCCTAATGAAGCCAAGTCTTTCCTAGTGAGGCTCCCAACTCTCCTCATGGTCTTTGTACCCAGACAGAATCCTAGTCTTGTTCTCCAGCCTCATGTTTTTCATCCAGTTTTAATGATACCAGTCTGTCTAGCACCGTTTTCTCCTCTCCCAGTTTACATTTACTCATGGAGGGCTTACCCTTTTATGCAGAGCAAGGCCAGCCCCCTTCTCCCAGCTGCTATCCTGACAGATCTGTCTCCCCTCTCCTCTTTTATGGACCCGTTTTCCACATTTTATTTTAGTTTCTCACCCACTTTTTTTTTTTTAAAATCACTCTTAAAAATGAGAGGCAAGTCGTTATTTTAGAATGACTTCTATGGCAGTGACTCTGACACTGGATAATCCTTCAATAATCAACATTTGGAAGTAACATTTTCGGCAGAGATTTGATAGTAGAAGTGTGAAGCCTGGTGGTGTTTCAATGGTTCCATGGATTCTCACTGCAGCCCATCCTGCTTGATCTGGATTTCTAAATATCGGAGAAGTTAACACTACCAAGATTATTGGCTATGTCCAAATGTAAAGTAAATATGAGCAGGGATGTGATGTGCAATATGAACAATTTGCTTAGAGCTAAGCGATCATTCTGCTGTGTGTGTTAGATTAATTGGCAACATTTTGGTTGTATCCAAACTTGGATTTCAACAAATGGAGAGAGGAAAAAAAAAAAGTTTTTGAAAAACGGGTGCTTTATGCGTTTCTGGTTGCGCGTGGTCTGTGATTGCTAAGGTTAACAGCTACTCATTTTATTTTTGCTGATTTTTCAATCATAAAATAATGTCCTATTCCAAGCGGAGGATTTTAGGAAAATACTGGAACAGATGAATAATATTAGCAAGTTACTAACTAAATATAATAGAGGAGGTATGCATTTCAAGGTATTCAATTCAATTTTGTGGGATTATGGAGTTGGCATAGCATTAAAATGGGTCCTTACTATTAAGCTATCAGACACTGAAAATGATTGCATGTCATATTATCATTTATTTGATTTCTAATTTGGCTTTAGACAAACTCTATTACCCAAATATTCACCTAACTATAAAAACTGGACAGTCAGTATAAGCCTGCTGCTCACTAGGACTGAATGAATCCTAGGTGTTTACTAGTGATATAAAAGGTATGTAGGCAGATATAAAAAATCAGTTGGCAGAAAGAGTAAGGGATTCTCTTTGGAGACCTTAACATTCTCAAGCCCCTTTGAGCAGTATGCATAGGGTAATAATGAAATCTTAATTAGCAAAAATTACAGCTCCATCTCACTGCTTGAAGGGACCACTTAATAATGTAAAAAAGCAAGGTTGCATTTTTTATAACCATTACTTTTAAGAACTGGCTTGAACAAAGAATTTCTTTCATTGGTCTTTATAGATGTACATTGTGGCTGGGGAGGCTATCACCCCACAAATCCCCTTTATTGGGAACCTGCCATAACCAGCAGCTCAGGATCTGAAAATGTATAAATTTGGTGTGCCTCTGTGAGCACCCATTATTCTTTACTTGTTTTGCAACTGAAATAAGCAACATAGTATAATTAAAAAATGGATGTTTTCTTTACCAATATAAAAACTAGGACCATGTCGTGTCAGGTATTTGTATTTGTTATGTCTTGCAGGATCATCGCAATGTTTAATAAATATTTATATTTAGTGTTTGGTTTGGCACTTGGAAAAGCCATACCCTAAATAAATTCACAGAAAATCTGGAAATATTTTTTTAATAAGAAGTTTCACATTCACTACTATGCTGCATATTTCAAGGCATATTCATTTTTGGTATAGCTTTCATAGTATTTTTAGAAACTGCTAGAAAAAGTTCTTTTCAGCCAAAAAGAGGAGGTGCACTGTAGTTTCTAGCACTCAATGACAGCGGTTGAGATTTTGGTACAAAGTGAGGAAATGGGCTGACAAACATATGTTTATTCCCAGCTCTGAAATAATTAGCTAATGAGCAAATGAGATACAATTGTTGTCTTTACCCATTTCTGCCAGAAATATTAACTTAAAATTATTAAAACTGTTATCTCACCCTCCTAAAGTAATGACCCTTCTGTGGAGAGTAAGCAGAGAGGGCAGAGGAGATTCCAGTCTGGGGAGAGCGTGACCCAAAATGACAGATAGCTTACAAATAGCATGATGTGACAGAAATATCAGACATCCAGAAAGTACGGCTTTCTTTTTGGATGAATATGATGAAGAGAGTACACTTCATTTTTCTGTTTTTAATTTAGTAGGCATGGATAATTCATAACCTACAAATCTCACACACTGTTTATATTTTTTGAAGGCTGATACAATCCCATTTCCCAGATGTAATACAAGCAAGGCATCAGTTCAGAAGCTGCTGCCATATCCTCTTAATTAATAATATTCACCCAGTTTAAAATCTGGGTGAGAATAATGAATTAGAGTAACACAGATGTAGTCAAGGGAGATATCAAACACCTATCTAACATCAAAACTTAAAAGGAAGAAAAAAATCAACTTCAGCTCTATTTCAAGTGTTTTCTTGGATTTCTTAGTTTTTATTTCCTGAAGCAATGCGTGGGGGGAAAGCACTCCAGCGTTTGCCAGAGCAGCAGTAGCCGTACACTTAGCACACAGCAGAGTCTGCATTACTTCCATAGCTGTTTCAAGGGAAAGCATTTTATCTCTTTTTCTATGCTGCCTCAGCGCAATAGCGGTGCTTCCCATGTAGGTCAAGAGACCATGATGATGCCGGTCTCTTTATGCTGCCATCAGAAGTGTATAAGCATTCGCTTAGAGTCCCAGTGGGGCTTGCTTTCTGATTTTTTTTTTTTATTATTTGGGTGCAGAGAGGGTGAATAAAAGGTCTTGTTAAATATAAATAGGAGCATACAAAGCAAAAAAAGATATGTGTTATAAAAAATACAGGAGCCATGCTCTGTGCAATAGCTATGTTAAGCATCAGTGGATGCAGCTTTTTTTCACAGCTGATCTTTTTGCTGTCCTTTTTTTCCCTTTTCTCCCTGTGATTACAATTTACTCCCTCTCCAGTCTCTTCCACACCTCTTAGCCTTTCCTAGCCTGCGTGATACTGAAAGTACGTTGAGCATGTGGAATGCCCTCATCTCCAGTTCACTCACTCTAATGCAGAGCACTGCCTTCAGGTTCAATGACAGCAGAGATCATGCGCTGGCTCTTCCATGGAATCGCTTCCCTGCTGTCAAAACACACTTTGTAAGTATGAGCAGCAGCCCAACACAGAGTGAAAATAGAAACACACAGGATAGCCAAGGTAGGGGTAGAGACAAGATGGCTTCAAACTGAAAGAGAGTAGTTTTAGTTTGGGCATTAGAAAGAAATTCCTTATAGGGAGGGTGGTGAGGCACTGGAACGAGTTGCTCAGAGAAGTCATGGGCTCCCCCATCCCTGAAAGTGTTCGAGGCCAAGCTGGATGGAGCTCTGAGCAACCTGGTCTAGTGGAATGTGTCCTTGCCCATGGCGGGGGGGTTGGAATGAGATGGTCTTGAAGATCTGTTTCAACCCAAACTGTTTTTTGGTTCTTCGATAATACAGCAGCCTTGCCTGCTCCGCGTCCCACTCGATCTCACCTTTTCATGTCAACATCTAAAATAATCCTGTATGTGCCTGTGTAAACCAGTGGCCTTGAAATTAACTCAGTCATCAGTGGTGAAAGTTCAGCCAATAAGATCAGGAGTCATGTCAATAAGACTAGATGGAGTTGTGGTTGCCTCCCAAAAAGGTGCATGGGCTGAAGGCTTTAGTCTTTCAGTGACACTGGTCTAGTACATCCATTTCCTTTACCTAAGGCATGAGGAAGGCTTATTTTGTAAGGAAGAATACTGTGATATTTTGTGAAATGTCAAGTGATTATCTCAGCAAAAATTGAATATCAGTGGCTTACCTGAACCAAAAAAAAAAAGAGAGAATCTCATCTTTTCCATAAATGAGAGAAAAGCCGAAATAACTCCATGGGCCCAGGTCTCCAGTTCATTGTAGAAGCACATCGCAAAGCTTCCCAGAGAGGAACGTGGCTTCAAACAGGGACCTTGAAGTCACTGCTACATCCCTCAAACCTGGCTAGTGATGTCCAATAAAGAAAATTGTTCTATATATATGATTATAGGAAAATCAAGATCATGTTAATATATACTGCAGTGCAATTGGGAAATCGGGATTTGCTGGTTAATTCCACATGTAGGGCACAGACACCCATTACAAACAATGAAGAAGTGATACTTAAAATGAGACTAGGTTTGAATATAGCATATTCATGTCAGATTATTTCTTTTTCTAAGTAATTTCAGAACTTTTGCCTATGCCATGACTTCAGATGGGTTTTAAGATTGCTTATTTTTATTCCCCTTCTAGAAAAAAAACCAACCTGTTTTGCCTCAGGTAGGTAAGATGAAATTATGCGTTATTCTAAAATAAGAACCTGAAATAAGAAATGTTCGTATCTCAACAGACCTTCCTAAGCCATTAAAATTACTGCCTCAACAGAGAATTTGGCCTGAAGGAAAACACAATGCTGGAGCTGGTCCTTCAGCAAGACTTCCAGATATCTCAGTTTTACGATTTTCAGGTCATGATTTCGTTCTCTGCCACCCAGCAAAGCAGCAGTTTGACACTTATTCCTGCCTCCTGCCCTGCCTTCATAGAATCCTTAAGGTTAGAAAAGGCTTCTAAGATCATTGAGTGCAGTCATTAACCCAGCACCACTAAACCATATCCCCAAATTCCACATCCACACGCCTTTTGATCGCTTCCAGGGATGGTGATTCCATCCTTACTCCAGCCCTGGAAAAATGGTGAATGACAACGATGAAGAGGAAAATTAGCCCTTCTGATCCCAAATCAATTTTACCATGAGGTTGTGTCAGGGTGAAAGTGACTAAGGAGTAGGGAAGCAGTTGGGGTGGGTGTGAGAGGACAGGCTCTCTTATTTTAGCTGTGCAACTCCTGTATCCATGAACCCATGTTAGTAAAAATTTGTCATCAGTCTCCCCTATAATTAGGGGATTAATAATGTGAAGTTAGCTGTTGCAATTAAAGCATTTAGTGTAATTCAGGATGAGCATGCCTACATGTCCCTAGCTACACTTGTTTGTACACGTTGGGGTTTTTTTATTAGAATATGCCAAAATAATAATTTTTGGATTATGAAATAATGAAATTACCTGTATTCAGTTCATTTGAAAAGAACCCTCCTGCAATAAGAAAAATGCCTGGTATCTTATGCATCTGAACATGCATGCTATCAAAACAGCGAATATACACTTATAAATAAATACATGAAAATATTTATTTGTATGTATATATTTTAAATTGTATTCATATTGTATATGTATCCATGTAGGCATTTGCTGTAAATACTGAATCAGATGCAGGGAGGTCAGTTGCACTGAAATTGCTTGCAAATGACACTAATTTGTTTGTGCTGTATGAGAAAAGCACGGTCTTCTCCTTGCTTGCTGTGGTTCTGTTATTGACTCACATCTCATATCTTGATGCACACTGACAATAAACATCAATGAGCAAATAAGATACTCTGTTAAATATTCTGCAGGATACTTGTTGCTCAATGTAATGGCTTTCTGAGCAGTGTTGATGCTCTTTGAGGGCTAGTGCTTGACATGCTTATATTTGTCTGTTGACAGTGTAAATTTTAATTTAGTGGATTTAATTTGTATTTTAAGTGGCAAGAATGTGTGTTATTGGAGTAATTACTGTAAAGCTCTTTAATTATTGATTTCCCCAACATAGCGGGCTTGACAGCTCGCCAGATATAATGAAGGAAAAGATACACATTAGCAGGATGGATATAGAACAAGCAAGCCTTTCCAATAGAGACTTAATTCATTTCAATAGATATGCAGTAATTACCTAGAAAGTAAGACTGTTTTCTTCATTGTGACATTAACGATTCAGATGAAGCAACAGGGAGGTGATGTATAGGTATATTATAACTGTGTTTAAAAGACCAATGTTAGCTTATGGAGGACACCAGGGTTGGCTTTAAAGATGCATAAAACCTTCAGATTTACTCATCTCTTTTCTTTACTGCTAAATAGAGTTTGGTAGTAGCACGTATGTATTCTCCCATCCCTCTCATCTTTTAACAATTTCTCCATCTTCATTTGAATTACCCAGGAGAAAAGGAATCAGCGTTGCTCCTAGTTAGAGCATGCAGGGCCAAAGGAATGAGATGAGACCCCATGCCCTAAAGCACACCCTCTGCAATTTGCTTTTCCTAGAGAGCTGAAGGCATGAGGCAGCCCTGCTGGGGTTCAAATGTATGATTTTGGGCATCCCCAGCCATTTTAAACCTGCTTTGTGGGCTTACAAGTCCTGTATCTCTGGATGTGACCATCCTGGGACTGTTAACTGAGGCCACCGTTATGGAGAACTTGAATTGGTGCAGATGCCACCTTTTCCTCGTTTTTTTAATATGCTTTTGTTACTTTCCATTTCCTGATGTGCCATTATAGCAGAGCTGACCTCCCTAGAAGCACAGCCTGGGACAGCTCCAGTCCCTGGGAAGGAGCTGGCTGCCATGTCCACCATCCCATCGTCACCAGCCTGTTCCCAAATTCACATAATCCACTTTTAAAAGCAGCATGAATGTGTTGTTGTGGAGAGGTGTTGTACCTGATTTTAGCCACATTATAGACCACAGATAAGAGCACAGAAGGATGTTCCAAGGGCTCAGGTTTATCTAGCACCTGAGAGGTTTTAAGCTATTAGTGTGTATTCATGTCCGGGGAGAGTAAAGATGCCTGTAAGTGCTGTGACTTTCTCTACAGCTGATACTATCATGTAAAAGGCAAACCCAGGTACCAACAAAAAGAAAAAAAGCAAAGAGCGATAACAAGGCAACACCACTTTTGATTATTCCCGGGTTCTAAAATACAAGTTCCTCCAAGCAAGAGGGGTTATAGGGCTTTCCCGTGGATGAACAGCACCTACATGATGTTTGTTTTATAGTCATTGCAAGACTAGACTTTGAAAGACTTTGGGTTTTGTGTTGGGAAGCTGTGGGTAGTCTGTCTCATTTACCCAAAGCAGGAGCTGGAGGAGCATTACTGAATCAATATCATGTCATACAGTAACAAGTCTTTAAATGGTTGGTTTGACAGTCACCTGAAGTTTCAATTCCTTGCTTGAATTTAAGAGCTGTGGAAAGGAAAGGAGTGCACGGAGGCAAAGGAGACAACAAATTGGTGCCATTTCTGACCCACTGCCTGCTGTGTGTCTGGTCAGTGTTGGAGCTCCCTGTGGGAACTGGCCATGCTGTGGGATGGGGAGTGGGCAGTGGGATGCAGCATCCTTTCAAATACACACGTGCAGTTTCTGGTGGTGTTCACAAGTTAATGTCAGGAAAAGTGTAAAAAGCTTCAGTAGCTTTGCTGGCTGCTGAAGCTCCCATGGAAGATTTGCTGGTGTCTGCAAAGGTTTAAGCCCTGACTGAGGGCAGCTGATAGTGAAAACTGCTGTTGTTGTACAGTACGGTACATAAAGAAGGAAAAGGCCAGATTGTAGCTAGGCAAGTTTTCTCTATTCCTTCAAAGCCAGCTGCCCGGATTGTACGTATTACTACGTGAAAGAGCTGGCTGAGTGTAGATGCTGTGCTGTTTGCAGCTGGAGTTGGAGCCAGCGCTCTGCAGGGAATACCTCACAGAAGGTCTCCGCTTTCGACGGAAGGCTCACCTTTACAGCCAAAGGGAAAACCCATTTGGCCAGCACAGTGTCTTGTGACAAACGCTTTGCATGCCTGACAGCTGAGAAAGCACAGTTTTTTGCCATGTCTGTCTCGTGATGGATCAGTTCCTCGCTGCCATTCGCTGTGCTCGGTGTCTGGGCTGGCTTTGGAGAGTGGTGTGGGGCAGGTCTGGGAGGCAGATGGGGAGACTTGAGGGAACACTGCTACCAACAGTGAATAGATCAGCAATAATAAACAACTCCTGGAAGACACAAAGTTGAATAGTTGGGAGACTCACGAAAGGCTAATGCTCATGGCATGGCTATTTCACAGGCATCAAAGCAGAAACACAGAAACAAGGAGGACAGGGACTCAGTGCCATTATGGTGCAAACTGGGGACCTGTCATGTCTGTGTCTCAGCTTGTCAACAGCAAAGGTATGAACACACCTGCATACCACATGCACATAGAAAAGCTTTATTCACATGAATAGTTTCAAATAATTGCATTGAAGATCTCACATAATACTTTTACTAATAATGTGATGATGTCGTTCTGGATGTAGTAGTGACAGTGTTAGAATGGGTGACTACAGTCTCTAAACTTAATTAGATGGTGATTTGTTTTCCAACGTAAAAGTGATAATGTAGTAAAAACTGAAGGAACGTTGTAAATATTAATTTGTGAGCAAGAAATCCTTAGCTGCTACAAATCTGCCTACAGCTGTATCCATACAGGCCTGTTGAGAGTAAGGGCGAAGGAAGATATTATAAGACCACTGGATTCACGCTCAGGATGAGGCTGTATGTCAACTTACGGGACTGGAGATAGCACTCAATTTTCTCTAATTTCTGTGCAATTTAAAAATGCGTAAGATCACAAAAATAAAAAATGCATATTCGTGAAGAAGATAAATGTGAAGAAACATTTTTGGTGTAATCTTAGTTCGTGCAACAGAGGAAACACTAAACTTTTTCATTGCAAAGGACTTGACAGGTAGCATAACAATACTACTGCCTGTTTTATATATCCTCGGGAAGTATTAAGAAAAGCTGAGTGTCTTACTCTTTGTGAATCCAAGTTTGCAGTACTTAAGATTGCTGGAAAACTAGGAGTGTAAAAGCAAATGTCTTATTTCTTGCCATCTGTGTGAATGCCGTTTTTTGAGAAATTGTAACCTTTCATTGACTAGGAAAGCTATTTCAGCACTATGGCTGAATTTCGGAGGAGTACTCAAGGTAGTACAATTCTGTGGAAAAGTAATTCTGCATTTTTAGGAGGAAAAAGTAAACATATTGCAAAAGTTTCTTCTATTTTGAAACTTTTCGGTAATTTGAGAGCTAATTTTTGCATGTAAGATGAGGGACTCTTGCTGGCCTCATTGGTATTTCCTATAATGGAAGCAGATTTTTTGATGCTGTGGGCCTGCTTGTAGTATACTGCACGCTGAACTTCAGCTGTAGCTCCTGTAAATTATTAACAAGAAATCCATGAGAGAAAACAGATATAAACCATCTTCTGTAAATTAGTATCCTCAGATAGCTTTCAGTTGTTCCTTACCTTTTCTTTGACTTGTCTGTGTGCCAGGCATGAAGCGCTGCGTATGTAATTCATTAGTGTAATTATTTTTATTTGCAAAATTCTTGATTATTTTTTAAAACTAGGGTAGAGACTGCATCTTCTTACAGGTTAATGCATTTATGGCATAAGCAGCATGTATGAAGAAGGAGGGAAATACATTTGCATACTCATAAAAAAGTGGATTTCTGGGCCTATTTCTTGTGCACTAATTTTTGGGCCTCTCTAATGTGAAAAAGTTGTCAACAAGAAACATTTGAGCTTTGAAGGTTGAGGCTGGGGCTCCTGCAATTGTGCAATCTCTTCTTATAACAGAATCTCATCCACTTGCTCAGTCTTAAAGATAATCAGACTCCCTTCCTTCCTTCCTTCCTTCCTTCCTTCCTTCCTTCCTTCCTTCATCAGCAGGTAAGGAAATGTGTTCAAAATGGTAAACAGTATTCTTTGAGGAGATTTTTTTTCCTCAGATGAGACTTGTGATGTTCTTTAAGCCCTGCAATTTTCAAATTGCTTTCACAATTTATTCATTAGAATTTCTGCTTGGTTTTCAGAACTTTTGGTCACCAGACTGCACCAGTTGTCTATTAAATAATTTAAATGTTATTTTTCAACAGAAAACAAAGAGTGTTGAATGGTTTGGTAGAAAATCTCACAAAGACGTAGTGAAATGTGCTTAAGAAACTATGATAATAATTGCTTTAATGAGCAATCAAATGTGCATTCTTAAGGTCTCAAGCAGTTAAAAAAAAAAAAAGCCATTTTGAGAGTGACATATCTTCTTTCTGTTTTGATATTCAGCTGCATTAGCGTGCACTTGTTACACTTGTGGCTCTAAATCCCTCTTGTCAGCTATTATGAAATCTACTTACACTTTCACCCAGGGCTCAAGTTCCTTCACCCTCAAACCACTTCACACATTTCAAGTGCCTAAGTGCCAACAAAGTCTTCCTTCCATCACAGAATGTGCTGCTATTATCACCTCCCAAAAATACTTTTAGGCATGCAATGGGTAATTAATAAGCTTGAATGCTAATAAGGAAGGAATAATGCTGCTAAAAGGAAAGTAGGGCTGAAAAGGAGTCTTTCATTACAATTCACTTAAAACACTTAAAATCCACTTTGCTTGCAGAAATCGCCCTAGAAAAAAAATACCATGGCCATAGAGAATAATGTTTTCAAATGTACTTTGCCATCCTAAACTTTTATTCCTCTTTTTTTGGATTTCTGTCTGAGTTTTTCACCCTTCTGTAGGTTTAACTAATATATGTACTCTATATATATATATATAAAATAAATATAACCTGGAGGTTATTCATTTTTCTTTCTTCATGGGATAAAAAAGGGGATGTACCATATTCCAAAGTGCTGAATTTCTTTTAAAGGAAGAGCAACTGATCTTCAGCCCTAGCACAGGTCTGCCTCTCTTCCTTATTGCTGGAGACATGGATTCTAGCTGGTATGTGCACACTCAAACTTTTCAGTCACCTCAGCACCAAGCATTAGCAGCTCTCAGTATAATGGCAGCTGATGGTGTTTATCTACTGCAAGATTAAGCTGTTTGGACTCAATTCCAAACATAGTTAATTCTGTAATTAAGCATTTGCTTATGGTCCGCTGGATTTAAAGACCCTCAGTGCTTAGCTCAGGGGTTTGCTAAAGTGCTGTCCTGAACAGGAGCCAAAATTTGTACCCAAAACCCCTTGTTCCTCTTGCCTCCAGGTCGTATATAGAAATGTTCTCTGATTGACAGCACTTCACTAATATAATTGCATTGCTGAGCAGGTTGTTTTAATGTACACAGCTGTCAAAAGGTTATGGACACCTGCAGGATGCCATCTCCTTCCCTCCGTGACTAATAGTGCTGCCTGTGAAATGTAAAGGAGCTGGTATTGATTGGAATGAACTGTAGAATGAGTGGCATTAGACTTTCACAATACTTCGAGTAGTGATGGGCAGATGAGTTAAACCCTCTTAGGAGCCTGCCAGCGCCAGTGATGACTGGGAGGGATGCGTGCAACAGGCTAATGAAAGGTTGTTCAGAATATTTGCTTACCCCATGAATTCAGTGACCTTACGATGTGCCTGCTAAATAGGTGATTATCGATCCTTCCAATTTGTGCTTATAGATGGAGTTTTATTCTGTGTTTGCTTTTGTGTTTGGGATGTATCTTAATTTCATTATGGCTGGAAACCCTGTCCATAAAAACGCCAGGTTGAACGCAGTGTGGAGGGACAAGATGTACAACCCTTTCCCTTATCCATAAATGCAGCATACATGGGACCTAAACAGACACTCCACTTAAGGAATGAGAGATTTATATGGATGATCCAATTCATTAATCATTCAGAATGTCTGAATATATTTATCACAGAGGAACTAACCCAAGATTTAATGTTTTGTCTTATTTTATTTCATTTCATTACCTTTATTATGTGTTGTGTGTCTCCTTTGGAACATAAATTACTGTCAATAAATTAATAACTCTCATTGAGATACCCCAGATTATGAACCCAGTCTTTCACCAGTACAGACAGATTAATTTCATTGATATTAAGCTGATATGAAATAGAGACGAAGACATAGTAAATCTGATTAAAAATTTCTTTCTGGAAATCTGTGCTTGCGCCACTAAAACACCCATACGACTGTAAAAATTGCCATAAAAATAGCTTGGAAAATATATTTTGTAAGGACTGCTTATGCATTTAACTTCAAACACAAGCCAGGTGGAGTTACTAATTCTTCTATACATTTTTTCCTTAATAGTAACTGCCATATAAGCATGTATTCTTAAGGGCCCATGGTAAACTATAAATTACTGGGGAAATTATGAGTTTAAACTAATTCTTATGCTTAGCTTAAGAGTACTCTTTTATTTCCAGTTGATAGAGACCAAGACATTTTAGGTATCCACCACACCAAATGGGAAAAGAATTGAGCATCGATGGTGCTTTTAGCCTCTCTTTTCAAGTAAACAATGTTCCAGAGACATTACTTAGCCTTAGTGGTGCTGGCCCAGCTGTAAGATTGTGAGTTTATTTTTAAAAATTGTTTAGTTCAATTTTATTGACTTTTTGGGGTCGTTTGGAATAGTGAAATTCTGTTCAGCAAAAATACCAAAATGGTGTGTATAGTAAGGATTTTCTAGTTCACTTCTAAAGGTTTAATCCAAACTCCATTCTAATGATGAAATTTTTTTTCAAGTTATTTACCTGCTTGATAGCTAGATGTTCTGTGCTTATGAACTGCAGTGGTTGCTTTTGGTTGCAGTGAGAGGTTGGCATCATTATTTAGTCTCTGATAGAAATATGTTTTGAAAGTCTGAGTTGGGAAAAGTGTAGTTGATGTAGCATGACCTGCTGTTCTCATTCACAGAAGCAGTTCAGATGTTATTATAAAGTAGTTGTTGCATTTCTGAGCTATGCTTTCATGCAGCACTTGTCTCACAGTGGATCTAGAGGCTGCTAAAAGGGGCCTGAGGAGCACGTGCAGGGATTCTTTGGGTTCTCCTTCAAAGCAAAGGGTAAATCTTCAGCCTGATCTTGACCAAACTTTCCTTCCTGTCTGTTCAACCTCAGAACCAGGGGGTTGAATTTGGAGCAGAATTTGGTGTTCCCTTTTGAATAAAAAATGAAATAAATTTTAAAAAAAGAATCTGACTAGTTTGGGTTTGGGAACAGCAGTTCTTTTAAAATCAGTTCTTTTTAAATCTTTTTCTTAAACTTAGAAAAAAAAACAAAAAAAAAAAGCCAGGTGGAAGTGGAAGCTCTTTGAGTTAGGTGCTGTTAATAGATCATATGTGGTCTATTGATCCCTGGGTTGGCCCTTCTGAGAGCAAGCCGTGAGAGGAAACTTAAGGATGAGATGCAACCAGCAGCTTTCCAGAGCCGCTGCATCTCAAGTCTCATGCTGCTTCTGTTTACAGCATCACTTTTGGTAGGGATGAGAATGAAGTTTAAGTTCCCGTCTTTCTTCCTGCATCAAATTCTTGTTAAATTTTGGGATAGCAGTGTTGTTGCCTGGCAACACAGTGCTGAGTAGAAGTTATATTTTCGGGGGACAGTCACAGACACATGTATTTACTGTTTAAAAATCTGCTTAGCTCCTTTGCTGTTCAGTGCAGTGACACAGCAGTGGTGGGGAGGAGGCAGAAGTGGATGTGGCTGCTGTTGTTTGAAGGCTGAGCGCAGCCTTCCTTGTATTGTCTGTTCTTCCTACAGCCTGTTGAACAGAATGAAAGCTTTCTGCTGTGAGCAAGTTGAACAAATGCTGCATGAATTTATTTCATTCTGAAGAGCATAAATGGTAAAACGCATTTGTTTACTTCGTCCTGTGGAATGGGGCCTTTAAGTCTGTTTCTAATTTATTCCAAGTTAGAAATATGAGGTTAATGCAGAAATCATGCATTAGTAAAGTCTCTTTATGTTCCCAGCTGGCATGAGAAATAACAGTTGTGGTTCACTGAAAATTACTTTGGACCAACACTTTTGATGTGATTTTAGGTTTTATTTTCAGCCATGCAGGAATTATCCTGCAATGCTTTCTTTTTAGTGTTTTATGAGCAGTTAGTCTTTTTGTTTGTCCCTGAAGAATGAGTAAAGAAAAAAAATATTTTTTTTTATCAGAAAAGAGCATTAGAAAAGTCAGTGATTATCCAGTGTTTATCACCAGTGGAAGAGCTAGTAAAAGTAAATACATAAAATGAAAGGACGCATTTGCAAGTAGTTATTTATGGAGCAGACAGTGTTAGCGAATTATTTGGTTCTGCCTAACGGCAAAATTTAGCAGCCAAAAAATAGCTTTTATTTCTGAGATACTTTATTCTGTGCTTAGCATTAGCCTTGTTTCTGGTCCCATTCCCCTTCATTTCATCTCTCCATAGAGCATGCATCCTTCCACTTCTCATTTCTCTCCATCTTTTTCTCACTGTGCCATTCCCCGTTTTCTAGTGTTGTCTAGCATCTTTATTTCTCCACTTTACAAATTTTTCCTCTTCTGAATCCTATCTGCTCCATGAATTCCAGAAGTCCTGTGACTACCATATTTGCAAATTGACATTGCCAGAAAGAAAGATCTGCTTTAAGCTGTAACTTGATGTGTTTGTATTTTCATGTGTTTGTATTTTCAGTAGAAGCTGTTATGCCTTGTCAATCTGTACTACATTTTGTGAATGAACTTGTTCCTGTTGTGGAATACGGAAGAGATGAGGAGCATGATTAGCATGCCGATTGACCTCTGAAATATTAAAATGTACAAGACCAGAATCTAATTTTCAATAATTTTTTGTATTTCCACTGGAAATAGAGAACATTAGCTAGGTAAAGAGACAGTTCCGTACTAAAGAGAGAATGTTATGTAGTAATTAAAATGTTCAATGATTTTTTACTTCAACCTGATCTACAGGGTGGGGTTTTTTTATGTATAGGAGAGCAAGGTAGTTGTTAGAAAGTCTATTTTGCTTTATCTCATTGCTCCTTAAATAAATGATGTTGTCATTTTCTTCTGTGTTGTTAGAACATGGACGTAGGCACCTACTGCATCCCCACCAAAAGCTCCTTAAAGGTACAAGATGATTGATTTAAACAGCTTTGACTTGGTTTTTTTCTCTCTCCTGAAGGAGGAAATTTTCCTGATCGGCATCTTCACTGCCATCTTTATAATGGTTGAGCCTAAACCTGTGTGGCTAATGACAGGGTAGTCCTTTCTGAAGCAATTCTCAAACACTCTAATATTCATCTCTGAAGTCAGGGCCATGCCAGAGTCAAGGGTTGTTTGGTCCCCCAGCATTTCAATCTGCTGCTGCTGCCATTAATGCCATGGGCAGTTGTTTGTCTCAGTGTCAACTTAACCATTGTTATTTTGAAAACATTGTCTGACTTGAGCTGTATGAGCTGTAGTATTCTCTTAAAGATCTGTATGCAATTCTTTTGCACTATTTAACTTGAAAATGCAATCTGAGCATCAAAATATGATTTCTTATGGGGCAATTGGTGAAGCATGCTTTTGTTGTTCTTCAACATGTCAAAACAGATAACAGAATCATGAGAATAGATCTAGGTAGATCTTGTCCACCTTTGCTGTCAGAGAAGTCAGGATTGAAACACCCTTTTGTTTTTCCAGCACTTCCAGAAATGTCACACAACTGATCCAATAGTGTTAGTGAATGCCAGCAAGTTCCACCCAGAATCATTATTTCTTGTGCTGTTTTATTGCTGAATGCAGTAGGGGATACTTTTTCCCCTGCAAAGGAAATTCCAATATATGTAAGTTGAAAACCGTTAGGAAAATTATTTTGGAGAAAAAGCTCCAAAACTTCTCAAATAAATGTGCACAGCATTTAGTTATCATTCAGCGAAATGACATGGTTTTTTTTTTTCCTTTTTTTTTCTATTTTATTAGATGATACTTGTCTACCTAACAATATTTTAAATATGTGGCTTGAATTCTGCAAACATTTATTCTTGTTCAGTAAGACTGGAACTCTTCCTATGTATTGATTGCACTTCTCTCTAGCTTTACTCCAGGTTTCTCACACAACCTTGGCAAGTGGCTTTAGCTTTCTCATAATAAATATCCCATATGTAAAATGAATAGAATAATTCTTACCCCAGGGGGATCCTTGTGGCTTAGTTCATTAACGGGATTAAAGGACTAAATAGAGAAAGGCACTGTAGAAGTTTGGAATATCGCTACTGACACAGCTGTGAGTCTACAGGCATTCAGTTGTCACAGACCAGAGGATGAGAGAATTCAAGTCAAAGCCACAGTGCAAATTTCAATAAATGCAATCTACATTTGGAGTGAGAACCAATTCCTACATTATGTTCCCCAAAGAAATATTTACTCAGCTACAGAATATGTATTGTTTTAGCAAACATCAAAAATGATAGGAGTTTACAACACTCTACTGGCAGTAACGTAATTAACTCGCTGTTGATGAAATATTTCAGATGCCAGAACCAAAATGATTGTATCTGCAGTCCCAACTGAGGACAGTATGCTGGGAAATAACATAGGGTCAGTTCTTAGACTAGTGTTAAATAGCACAGATTTGTTGATTTTGGTGGAGCCACACTGATCAACTGCAGCTGAGGGACTGGTCTGCCCCGTTTCAGCTGGAAGCTAAAAGAGAGTTGGGCTTTCAAAAAACAAGCTCAAGTCTTTAAAGCCAGAAAGGTTATACTTTTTACTGGCACTGAGTTTTGCAGAATATGCTGCACCGGAGGAGAAATTTTGGTTCTGAAGTGTGGGTGAAATACTGTGTCTGTTACTTTGTCCCCTGGGTTGATTAAACTTGGAATATATCTAGCAGAGTAAGCTGTTAATTATTCTCTCTGTTTATTCATCTTCAGTGTATATTGTGGGGTTTAGTGCCTTAGTTGCTTGTTTTTCTTTTAACTAATTTAGCATAACATGCTATCAATTATTGAGTGCTTTATGTTTAACTTGCAAGATACACTTAATCTAATGCTAAACTATGCCAGAGTATGTTTTGGTTGAGAGGGAAAACCTCAAAATCTAGCCAGGACATCTTGGATTCTCATGGGGATCCCTGATGTCTCAGGCTCCTTGGGAGTGAACTTGACCAAAAAAAGCAGAAAGAGGACAGAAGTCGGGATATAGGTCAGGAATTTCTAAGTTAAATGTTTTATTAAAAATTGCTCCAAATTACTTTATGTTATGAAATGTTGGCTAGGGAGAAATCCCATGGATGATTTAGGAAGCAGGTTTGAGAGTGGTCAACATAGATAAAACACTCTAAAAGCTGAGTCATGGCTTTATCACTTCTTTGCTTGCTTAGCATTCAGTGTGAAAGCCTCAAAAGTCACCTCCCAACTTTTAGACCTTCTGGGCCATTGTTTGTCAGACCATAAGAACTTCAGAAATAGCAATAGAGCATTTTATT
Organism: Mohoua ochrocephala; assembly: GCA_013398855.1. Classification (NCBI taxonomy): domain Eukaryota; kingdom Metazoa; phylum Chordata; class Aves; order Passeriformes; family Acanthizidae; genus Mohoua; species Mohoua ochrocephala. Next base: position 67,741 of record VZTA01016624.1, read on the forward strand.
TCGTTGTGTTGGACTGTTATCTCTCATCTCCCCAGTTCAGTCCTTGGCTGTTCTTTCTGCCTCACTCAGGTGATTGATTTGTTTGTGCAATTGTGATCTTTTATAGGATTACTTCACACTATTAGGGAACTTTAGATCTCTTGAACATTAAGTGATTTACTTCAAACTCAGTCAAATTACTATTATGAGAGTTTGCAGAAAAAAAAGATGGACGCTTAAGTCCTGTTCCCCAAGAACAATTTAATGGCGGAATCCAGGACTCTCCTGGCTGTCATGGCCTTTCATCAATTCAAATGCTCCTCATTCAGCAATTTTTTTTGTTGGGTTTGTTGTTGTGGTTGTTGTTTTTTTTGGGGGGGGCTGGTGGTTTTGGTTGGTTCGTTGGTTTGGGGGTTTTAATTTTGCATTTCACTGTGTATTTGCTGACTAAAACATCTCAGCATTGTCTTATTTTCTGTTATTTTATGATGTTAGAATATTTGCCACACCTCTTCCAGTGGCAGGCTTTTCAGGTGACACCTCCTTATGGCTCTCTTTCTTTCTATGGAAGAAAGGACTAGGGACTTTCTAACAGCTACAGACTTAGCCCTTAGACGAAGGTGTTAATAGTGCCTTTTTTCCTTGTAAAGTATACCCAGGAATGTGGACCTGCTAGTAAAATAAACACCTCCTGTGCTCTTTGACTTAGGATGTGATAACATCAAAGGGTCATTTATGGTTCTGTTTGCCAGGTGTCACTTTGTTCACGGGGCTAATTGAAGTTGTATGGGGATATATGTTGGTTAAACAGTGGAAAGATCAATTAATTGATTTATTGTAAACCGATGTCACAAATTTTACCTTTTGCTGCACTTAGCAGGCAGACTCTGTGTGTAGTGGGGCATGAATGGGAATGGAGATTTACACAGGCCAGTCATGCTGCTAATTCTTTCAGTGTTTTAGAAGAGATTGAGCTTTTCATGGGATCTTTTCATAATTTTTGGCTATCAGGTTTCAGATACAGCATAGGAATTGGTAACATGTGGAATGTGGTGTCTTATGCTCCCGTGGTATCATTTTCATTGGCTCTGCAGGCTTGGAGAAGAGACTTTCTGTGTCTCTTTTGTACTTTGGAGTGCCTCAGTTTTTACTGTTGTTGTGGCAGTAGTCATGGGGAAAGGTAAATAAGGTATTTCCTTGCTTTTAAGCCTCCCATTCTTCCCCTGTGGCCACAGTACTGTTCAGCCCTGATGCAAAGGCAGTGGCACAGGCTCTCTATACCTCTGTGTGTGATGGGCATTCAGGAAGGGAATTCCTGCCCCATCCACCCAGTTCTGTTGTGCAGAAACCTGCAGAGTTGGGTATGATGCTCCAGCAAGAAGGATGTAGGACTTAGCTCCCAGTGTCCGCCACGGGCCACAGAGTTGCCTGGGAGCATCTCAGTGATAGCAGAGGGAATATGGGGCTGATTCCAGGAGCACTGCCGGTCACAGCAATGGGTACACCATGGCATTCGCTACACAATCCCAAGACTTGGCTGTTCACAGCTGAGTCTTCCTGTGCTGAGCTTGCTTTAGAGTCTCATTTAACATGTCAGCATACACAGGCTGGCTGTGAGTATACTTGCAACCCGGGGTGTGAACGTGCCAGGCTTTCCCCGATTTTAGGAATACTTAGATGCACATAAATTACGTATTTCTTTTAATTGGTGCATCATTTAATACATCTTTTCACTATTTGCTGTGTATTTATCTGGTTTTTTAATGCATTTCCAACTGACATATCTTCTGCTGTTGGTCTCCGGTGGCTGCTCTGTGCGTATGCAATTATCACATTTTTCAAAATGAAGTAATTATTGAAATATATTTCTCTCAACGCTTGCCTTTCCCTTCAGCTGCACCTACAGTAGAATTTGTTATTAGGCAAAACATATTGACCTTCTTGTCACTGTGTTTTTGCATCTCCCTCCCTGATTACACCTAAGCCGTACAACTGGATATCCATATTCATATTGCTCTACCACAGGAAAAATAGTCCATCTGCAAAGACTTAGGAGTACATTCCCACCTGAAAGAGAGCTTTATCCCATCCATCAAACCTTGGAATACACTTTCCAAGCTAGGAGTGATAGATGGTGTTGTTCTGGGTGTGTCATTTCAACATTTGGTGTAAAAAGAAAACTCAGAGAACAGAATCTGGGAGAATTAAAGGAAATGGCCTGTAATTCCAAGGAAATGAAGATTCAAAGAGATGAGGCTACACAATGAGCAGAAAGAGAAGTCTGAACTGTTACATTACACCAACAGAATTTAATTAATGGTTCAAAGAATTGATCATCCTGATAAGCTGTTCAGGGTGAGAAATAATGAAGTATCGTTAATTAAAAACAGTGTTCAAAATTAGTCGCCTTGCATTTCTGATGCATTGCCTACCCTCACGGTAAGCAAGACATACTCTGCCTCTGCAATGTGTCTGGTGAAAGCTCTTCATGCGAGGAGAGGAGCTGGGAAAACAAAAACCAGACTGCCCCAGAGAAAGTTCCCATTAAGGTTTGGGAAGGGGGAGTGTGTTTGCTTCAGCCGGCCAGATAATCTCAAACTGGGGTCTTGTCCGTTCTTCCTCCAGCAGACTCCTATTTCTGATGTTTTTCCTGATGCAGTGGGGTGAAGCTATGGAGGTGTGGCAACTGCTACTCTGCTGGCTGTGAAAAATTGGTGCGAGACACAGGTGGAACAAAAAGCTGCTTCTGCTCCTTCAAAACAAGTCCCGTGGAGCTCACAGTGCAAAGCCAGGCAGCCTCTCTTGGTTTACATCTAAAGCTTCAAGTGTATTGGCAAAGTTTTCCCTGGGTGTTTCAGTGTATTAACCTGCTGAAAGCCAGCGGAGCCAAAGGGCAAAGGTTGCTTGGGCTCTTCTGAAAACGTTATCCTGTAACATTATTCTCAAAGATCAAAACTCCAAATTGGTTACACCAGATTAATTAAAATTACCACTGCATGCCAATCTTCTCTCAAGTCACTTTTGCTCTGGGGCATCATCTGTTGTGGTCAGAAGAAATCTTTCTTATTTTTCATGCTGAAAATTGTACAGTAAGGGTCAAAATCTGGTCTGTGGCTCACCACTGTCATGGTTTCAGCTGAGTTGATTAGTACGTGAATTAATCTTGCTAGCAGCAAAATTGAATCTAACTTGTTTGAAGCATCTGGCACTGACAAGGATGCTGGACCCTCAGTCTGTTTTGATGTAGCAGCTCCTGTGTTTCAGAGCTGAAATTCACATACTTTAGATGTGAGCCCACGGTCAGTGGCCATCTCTTAGCGAGATTGCTGGTCAATGCAAAGCTGCCTTAGTTCAGAAACTGGTTTGAATTAAACTCAGGGAAAATAATTCAGAGTTTGGGATTTCTTAGAATCATAGGATGTTTTGGGTTGGAGAGGACCTTAAAGATCACCTTGTTCCAACTCCTGCTGCCATGGGCAGGGACACCTTCCCCTAGACCAGATTGTGCAAAGCCTAGAGAAGAGAAGCAGAAGGGAAGGAAATCCTTCCCAGATGCCCTTGCACAGAAGGCACAGGCTGAACCGGAACTGCACCCCATCCCAGCCACCAGCTCTGTACATTAAATCCATGTACATCCTTCTCCTCCAGCCAAAGCTCCACTGGAGGTTATTCAGCACAGAAACATAATCTTCATTTCCTCGAGCGTTTGCAGTTAGGGAGAGAGAAAAAGAGAGAAATTTTATTTATATCGTAAATATAAATACTCTTATATAAAATGTAAAGAATATGAAATAGAAAAAATTATATAATATATTAAATATAGATACATAATATTTTATATTTAAAATAAACCTTTACATGTAGATATATATATTAATATATGGAAAATAGTAGTTGTCTTTGCAACTCTTGCAGTAATTTTGGTTTAACCACAGGGGACCCCTATTACTAATTATACTCCTTATGGAAAGAGGGGTTTGGGGTTTTTCGTTACACTGGCTGGTACCACTGCACAGCTATTTCTCAGGTATGGATGTGTGCTCTTACCAAATTAATGTGTTTGCACCCAAATTAATTAAGGATGACTTTCCTTACTGTTTCCACAGTCATCTACTACAGTCAGAATAGTTTATAGCAGCAAGGCTGAAATGTCCTATATAAATATAGTAAACAACTGCCTCATATATCTGCGGAGCTTTAGAAGGGTTCGGCTGATGTTTTATTTAGTAATAACATGATGAAAAAGCTTACAGAATGTTAATAATGCTGAACACTTGGGCCCTGTGAAATTCTCAGGCTACTTGTCTTGAAAATTGGATTTTTCAAACTGTTTTTGAGAACAAAAAGCTCCTTTTTTTTAATGAAGTTAAAGGGAATACTAAAAGACAGTAAAACATAAGGTATCTGTTGGTGTATAAACCTATGGTCTCATCTACATGTGGTGCTGAGCGTGGAGAGCTGGGTGCCTGTGGGTGCAGGGGCAGGTGGTCACACAGGGACCTTTGCCATCTTTCATCATTACTCCATAACAAGCAAAGCACCCAACACCTGACCAAATGTGTCTGCACCTTTGCACTTCTGTACGTGCAGAATCGCCACCAGAATAAGCTGCTCAGACCTTCCATGGTGTTTTATTCACCATATTACAGAGCAGTTAAATGCTGTCTTTCATAAATACGTATTAGATGTGTTTGTGTTTTCCAATGTATTATGTTAGGTAGGGAATATCAGCGCTGCATTTTAAAAGCAGCTATCTCCTTGTCTGTGCATTTGTCTTTATATCCTCAAAGAGAAAAAAAAACAAACTGTTTTAACTACCTTGCTTCCCGCACAGTGTCAGGGATGTGTTTTAGTGACATTGTTTGGTACTTAATTAAAATAAACACAGAGAGGAGAGATGTCCCTAAGGAAGGAAGTTGACTAGTTGTGGCTTCTCCACACTAATTCTGAGCATTAAAACATTAATGCTTTCATAAAACTTTTTGACCTGCCTAGGTTCAGCTATGATTAGAAGCTCCTCTCACTGGTTCAGACTTGTCCACATAGAAAAAAATGCAGGTGTTTCTGTAATGCTCCATTTTTAAATAGCTTATGATGCTGGGTAATAAGTGGGCCTGAATAAAAGTTATGGGGTTCTTGTGCTTCCAGTTACTGTTTCACTTACAAATGTCTGGAGCTGGGAGGGATGAGTTACTGTGCTCAGGTGAGGAGCTGGAAGTTGTTAACTTGCATTAACTTGATCACCTTTCTTTGCTTCTAACCTAAATTTTAAAAATTTTTAAAAATGCTCAGCAAAAAGCATCGTGTTTTATGACTGAAAGGAACTCAGTAGTAAATCACCTCTCACCTGCAGAGGATGCCTTCAGCAGGACATGGTGACACCCTCCAAGGTCTCCAGATTCTCAGAGGACACCTTTCTGCTTCACTTCAGCCCCCTGCGAGCTTTTCACATGGTGGCTGTGAGCCTTGAGCCTATCACTGCTCTGCTAACTGAGGGGAGAGAGCACTCGATGTTCTTAGGGCTGGCATTTGGGATTCCTCCCTTAACTCTCCCTTCTGACCTCGGCAGGATCCGTGATGCAAAAAGCAGGCTAGAGCTAGTCTGCACGTATGTCTAAAAGGGTCTTTATCCAGTGTTTATAGCTGTACTTTTAATAGCCTCTCAGGTGTGGGCTATAGACAATGTTCCTTGATCCACTTTGGTTAGGATTTTTGTTGCACCATGTCTTTAAGAACTTCCATTTGTTTTGACTCTCGTGTTTTTTAAATACCCATTTCATTTATTTTTTCCCAGACTAATGCACATGCATTTAAGGTTTTTTTTATGTACTATATATTTCCCCAAATGTGAAACTATTTCCCTCATGAAAACTCACTGTAAAATCTAAGAAGTAATGGTAATATTTCTGCAGAGGTATTTTTAAAAAATGAAGGAAAAAGTGTTATGTCCATGGCATAGAAATTATAAGATGGTTCAAAACTGTATAAAAAGCTTGTCATTCTCTGATAAATTCTTCATCTCTTCAGACTATTTTCCTATTCAACTCAATTAGTTTCAGCTAAAGGCATCTAGAGGCATCTTCCTTATAGGAATTGATGGGATTATTTAGCCAGTAATTCCTATGTTGTAATTATACATAATTATTAATTTGTCATGCAGAATGCTTAACTTTTTTTCCTAAAATGCATCTGATAATTTTTGTCATAATCCAGCATTTCTGGAAAAGACCAGTACAAGTGAGTAATAATTAAATATATGGTTTCTGTGGATATTTACTATATCTATGCAGTTATTGTCCTGGAAAACAACCACATTTAATAGTGAATATGGCACTTTCTAAATGCTGCTTTTGAGGATACTGCCTCACATAGTATCTGTGGGTCAGATGCTTCCTGCTCTTGGCACATCAGTGCTCTTCATCAATACAGCGTCTGAGAATCACCCTAATGGATTTTGAAAGTGTTTCCACTTTTAAAAGTTAAGAAAATATAATTTGGGTTTTCTCCTGTAGGAGCTAGGAGACAGTGATTCCCACTTTCTCTCGAATAATGATCCACAGATACAGATGCTGCTGGGTTTCTGTTTCAGTTTTCTAATATAGCCTATTTACAGTAATTGCAATCCTTCTGGATATTTTAGGTGACTTTTGTCTTCTGTTTTGTATTTCAATAAATTGATGATAAATGACCTTTAGGTTCTTTGGCACTGATGAATTCCAGTTCTAATGAGTTGTTGAAAGAATAGTAAGTCCAGTAAACTCTTCATCACCGCTAACGAGGATAGAGAGGGCTGACTTTTGAGAGAAGTTAAACTAATTGAGTTTAAAATAGTAGAATGGCCCCTGTGGGTGGCAAGCTACAGGCAATCTTTTTTTTTCTTACTGAAGTCAGAACTTTTAATATGTTTGTACTACTGCATGTGCATAATCTGCCCTTTGCATTAATTATTGGTTCTGTAGTGGCTTTAGAAGAGGGTGCTGAAAGTAATGGTAACCTTCCAGTTGGCACCTCTGAGACATAGCTTGATTTGAAGATTAAAGCAACTCCATGCCATTGGAATTTCTAATAACTGTTAGCCTATCCAAATATTGCTGGTTTTGTATGGAAGATGACTGGATTCCAGCTTTCATCCCTATGACTTTAATGGAACTGTGCCAGTTTAGTTCCATTTAAAATCTGTTGCATCCTTTTAGTTTTGCTTTGTCCTTTTGCATTGTGGCAGCAATGCTAATTTGCATATTTCCTGCTCTAGTAAGTTGAAATGCCATATATATTCTTATAGCTCTGTGTTTGTAGCAGGGGACAAAAAGGAAGGCAATCTCATTTTTATTTGACTTTTAATCTTACCTGGTTCTCTGCTTACATTTCTGTAACTCAGTTGTCCTCACTGTGCGTTTGTTTATGCATTCATAAGATACATGTCTGTTTTGGTTGCTGTGGCAATTGAAAATGCACTTTGACTTCTTCAAACAGGAGTTTCCAGTGTGGTTTAAAGCTCAGGGACCCGTTCTCAAAATGAGAAAACCGCACTGCAAATTTCGGAATTGTGCCCAGCAATTGTACCACAAGGATTATACAAGCGTTATCAGTTAAAAGTGATAAAATAGACTTAATTTGTGCGCTTTGTTACATGGAGTTAGAACTGGCTAGGATTTAGCTCACATGTTCCACTGCCCAACTGTTGGGTTAAAATAGTGCATTTTACAGATGAACTAGAGTAAATAACAATAAATATCATTACAGAAATGTCCTGATTTCCTGTATTTAAATATTGAATTTCTGAATGCTAATTTACAGGATGCTGAATGTCATAAAATTTCCAGAAATCCCTGGGTTGGGTTTGGTAGCTCACAGCCTGGATGCTGATTTTTTCTTGGAAAACTCAGAGGCAGATTGCCTGCGGTGGCATAGGAATCTGGACACCAAAGCAAGGCTAGGAAGATTGAGGATGCTGTTTGTGTGTCATTATCAGGAATTTATTTTGGAATGATTTTGAATCAAAATATCAGAAATTCATTTTACTTGTCAACTGTTTTTTCTGTTGGATGGGGCTCTGATCAACCTGGCCTAGTGGAAGGTGTCCCTGCCTATGGCAGGGGAGTTGGAACGAGATGTTCCTTAACACCCCTTCCAGCCCAAACCATTTGATTCTGTGTAAAAGCTAGGCAGGCTCTTTTGGCCTATGTGTTTAGAAGTGTAAAATCGTAATACTTATTTCTGAGTCAGACTTACAAGGTTTCTCAAAACACCACATTTGGCCCACGTGGTTCCAATCAAAGCGGTTCTAGCAGTTCCCTTTCCTTTGCCTTGGATCGGTCCAGGGGGGCAGGGGATATGTTTTAGAGGCAGTGTGCAGGAGGACCATACGCAAGGCTGCTTGCCTTTTAAGCAAATTTAAGCGCATACCTCCCAAGTACCTCTTTGAAATATTACTCTCAATTTAGCTCTTTGCTGCAGGTGTCAAGCAACAAATTTCAGATCCCACTTGTGCTGACATTTGCTCTTGGGGAGAAGGAAATTAGATTTCTACTAGTCTGAAACCTGAAACAAATGTTAGAACTGAGAGCAGTTTGTTTGAGCCGTAATTTGGAAGGATGCAAAAATGACGATGTTGGTAGCTAAAGCTGCTTTTTGCCCTTCCATGCAGGAAAGCAGAAACGATTCCTTCTTTATTCTCAGATTTTCTTTTTTTCTCTAATGTGTGAAGTAAAAGGAGGGAATCTTCTGATTGTAAATCCATCCTTCAGAGTTGTGTGGTCTTTTTGCTTTCGCATCTGGCTGACACTGGTGCAGATTTTCCTTCCTTTCTGTGCAGCTTGGCATAGAGGCTGAGGAAGAGGTTTCCCCAGTGTACATGGTAAAAGTTCCCTACAAGCTGGGGCTCTTTTGGTGCTTGAAGAGAAGCACAGAAACCATTGTTATGGAAAGAAGCTACCCTATGAAAAAGGGAAATAAGGGCAGTGCGAGTCACATCAGTGAGTCCCTGGCTCCCAGCCCTTTCAGGGACCACATGCAACCCGGTCCTTCATGAACACAGCCACGTGTGGAAAGAGAGGAGTTCAAAGTGCCCCAGGACTCCCAGCCTCATGACATTTTTCTTCTTGCCTACACAGGTAACACCTTAGCTGATCTAAGGGAAGGAAGCCATGAGCAAGCCAAGCTCCTCACTGGAGCAAGCAAGAACATCTCACGGTTGTCCTCGGCATATGCCAGAGCTGCACTATGTACACTAGCAAAAAAAGGGACCATACTTCCCTCTTTAAAGAACAGCTCTTTTCTGTGTTTATTGATGTTCTTTCTTTATTTATCAAGCCATCTGCCAGGTATGACATGAAGATTTTGACATCAATATGTTATGAATTACAAGTTCTCTTCTTTCCATCACATCCAAAAGAATGCTACAGCTGCCTAAAACTAGGGGAACTGGAGGAATACATCCTGCTTTGGTTTAAGGGGAAAAAATTGAATGAAAAAGAATTAGAGAAAACGTTTAAAAAGCCTGTCCATCCTCACATGGGTCCTTTAAAGCAGTGTGAAACTTCATAGTTACTGTTTGTTCTCTGAGGATAATTGTTCCATCTAGCTTGTACGTATAGAAATCAAAGAATGGTTTGGGTTGGAAGGGACCTTAAAGGTCATCTAGTTCCAACCACCCTGCCCTGGGCAGGGACACTTTCCACTAGATGATTGCTCAGAGCACCATCCAGCCTGGCCTTGAACTCCTCTTGTCAGGTTGGAACTAGCCTACAATTTGTTGAATGTTAAAGGGCAAGTCTGGTCCCAAGACTGAGGAGTTTGGGGCAGTTATTTGACCCACAGAGGTACATATGTCAGAAATCTTGTTAGCGTGTAGGTACCAATACTTTCTTCTCATCCTAGGGGCTTATTTTCATAAATCCACATTTCTGCCAGGAGATTTAAATACCCGATTTGTCTTTGCCCACTGAAATTCATTATAGTATATTTTCAGTAAAATACACAGCATAATGTATGTTTTGGGTTTTTTAGTAGTTACGGTAATTAGTCCCCAGCCACAGGCTCAGAGCAGGCGATTAGAGAGAACATAAGCAATGGATGTTTAGATGTTCTTTAGCTGTTGGGAAAAGGCAGACAGACATTTCTGTGGTACCAAATGGTGGCAGAATTTGCTGGACTTAGCCAGTGAACAAATCTGACATGTCTCTTCAGTGATGCTGCCCTGGATATTGCTTCTGCCATTTCTGTTTCAGTATCATTTTTTGAGACTGTCAAAAATCGGTGCTTTGACTCTTGAACTTAAATATACTTTTGGAGATAACTGATCAGTGCTGGAGATTTCCTTTTTTTTTATTTTTTTTTTGGTTAACAAAAGCTAGAACTTAAAAAATTTTAAATAAACACCCAGCAACCAGAAACACAAACCAACATCCTTTAACCAGTTTGAATTCGGTATTATGGCTCCTTATTAACACTGGAGACAGATGTCTACATCCTCACATGGTGACAAGCTTAGCCTTTAAGATCCATATGATGACCAGAATTTCCTGGAATATGTTGGACAAACAGGGAAATGCAGTATCAAGAAGTTGTGAGAATTCTTCTCTGCCTAATTTGCTTTTATGGACTGAAATTGGTTGTGGAAACTGGTTCATGACTGCCCTCCAAACCTCCAGCAGCTTAGGAAAACTAATCAAAAGCACCAAAGGAAACGGCTTGTTAGTGGTAGAATTTCTGAAGGCACATCAGAAAGGTGCTTCAAAATAATTCAGGTTCTTTTGAATATCAGGTGAAATCACCATAGTCCTCAGAGGTGCTGCAGAAAGAGGAGACAGCAGAATTTTTATTTTCACAACACATCATGACTTTTTCCCTTGTTATGCTCTAGAAGGGTGATGTATAAATATTTCTTCCCTCTTTCTTTGACCTTGTGGTGACTTCTACCAGAGTATGGTCCATAAATAAGGAATTGGTCTTCATTTAATTTAATACCTAACCTTCAGGAGGTATGTTTTTTGGCCCCTTGCAAATGGATATTAAAATATTTTGGCCTCTCAGCCTAGTGCATCCCTGTTACCAGCATTGCCAGAGTACAGACATAAAAAATATGTCAGGTTATTTTTGATGTATTTTCAGTACCTTATAATCATGGATGACTTCACGTCAAATATCACAGACTTTTTTATAAGTGAAATAAAGCAGTCTAAGAAACCTCAGAAGAGTGATGTGGAGTGCTTTTTAACAGAGACAATAATGTGATGACTAAAGACATGATGAGCCCAGTAGTGCTACCAGCCAATATCAGAGTGAACGAGCTGCAGACAAGGTGAGAGAGATACCAATATCCAAAGCTGCAAAAGCACAACTGATCCATAGGCTGAGCATCAAAATAACCCCTCAAGTGACTTCACAGCCCCGGCACTGCTGTAAGGAGTGTACCAGTGTCCTACTGATTAAACCTCATGGTTTAATCTTCTTCTGTGTGTTCTTCTAGACTAATTTTTTTCTTGTCCTCTTTTCTTGTACTTGATTTTTTTTTTCCCCCGATGTCCCCACTGTGGACACCACCACTTGGCTTTCCTGATAGGGATGTGGAGCCACATCTGCCTGTGGTCAATCACACCAGGCACTAATGAAGCTTAGCAAGCAGAACATCCGAAGTGGGGCATTAAGGTCATCTTAAAACTCTCCTACTGTGTCTCCTTGAGAAGAATGGTGGTGGAAAATGTTGTTTGGGCATCTCTCTGGGTGCAGGGAGCTAAAGCACTAGAAAGACAGATGACCAACTTCAGGAGATTAATGAGTCCTTGGTGGAGAAGTTGGATGTAAATGTGTTTATAAGGCAAGTTTGGAGGAAAATTGCAGATGGAAGATGACTGTCTAGCATTTTGAGGTAAATTGATATATTAAGAGTACTTCAGATGATGAAAGTAGCCAACACACTGAGGTCTGACTGCTTCAAAAGTCAGGGCAATCACAAGGGAGTGGCAGGATTACAGCTTGGACAAATGGGGATGGAGCAAGACTTCAGGGGATGGAGTAGTGCTGTGAGCAGCTTCCTTGGAAGAGAGAAAGGATTAATCATAGTACACGGTCAAGGATTTAGGAACAGTATTTCTTCTTCCAAGGAGACTTGGGGGCCTAGAAAGAGTAAGGGATAGGTAAAAGGTAAAGTTGAATGAGGAAGACCTTGTGCACAGGGCAGCCCCATCACACACATGACTGTGCTGTGCTGGAAGGAGGACATGCCATTTGTTTTGGGCTCACGCCAAGGCAAGGAGTTGTTAATCTAGACATATGTGGATCGTATCAACTGTGTATAGCAAGGAACAGAACACTGCTACTTATAATTAATGCTGCTTAACATGTAAATTTATTCACAGAGCCAAAAATGTTGTGAATGTATTTTAAGTTGATACTTCAAATATAGGCAGAATGAAGTAAGGAAGAGGTAATGTCATCATATTCATGCAGGCTCATTATACAAACATGTATTTTCATAAAGCATACATCAGAGGCCCAGGAAGAAGGCGGTACCTTAAAAAGATAAACATAACCTTCAGCATGGTGTTCGATCCATGCTTTTACTTCTTTCTCCTCGGCTACTTAAAGCCCACTAGAAATTGTCCTCATCAGACTATCACTTGACAACACATCAAGTGGTTGGATTACAACAATGGGATTTTAGTGGAAGCTAAAGTGTGTATCTGTAAATGAATACTGCAAAGTTGTTAAGATTATTTTATGAATACTTCTCAGTGAAAGGAGAACACAGCTAGGTGTAAATCTTAGCACATAAGTGTTAGTGTCTGGAAACTGTAAGAATTATTTAGCCTATTAGCTTGTTAACCAGGTGCTCCTTGCACTTAACCTTATTTTCTAAACTCAGACTGTGCCTAATATTTACCCGCAGATAATGAGGTAATGTTGTTAGATGTGGAGGACACCTACTTCTTTCTTGGACTTCTTCCATTTTCAGGCTTTGGCATTCTAACAGCTTGTCAGAGAGAGACATCTGGAATGTGATTGTTGTTGGAGATGGCTGCAAATGTTGGTTACAGTATTTTTTGTGCAGAAGATGGGGGGATGCGTTCAAAATTTGTGGACGGTATCTTACTTTCTTAGTTAAAAGCAGAGTTCGTTGGAAGATGCGGCCTCCATTTCTCCTCAGTCTTTTTATGCCTCTGGTTTAGGGGCAGAGACTAGTTTTTGGGATGAGAAATTTTAGCTCGAGATTTATAGTAGGAACCTTTCTAAAAAGAGACAACACTTTACAAGAAGACACTGGTTAAATGTCTGTCTGCCCACAATGTACATTTGCCTTCGTTACCATATGTAAGCATCTAGGAAACTGTCATGGTTTTCGGGACTTGTAGCCTGAACCTGTTTCACTTTATTTCACCATTTGTAAAATACATCGTATTCTCATTTAATGTAATTCTCATATTTTCCAATCTGTAATTGTGCTCATTTTAGTCAGGGCTGAAAGAAGTCTCAGCACAACATCATAGCTGTTCTTTTCATCAGTCCAGCCCTTCTTCTGGCACGTTGTGCTGCCTTTCCAAAAATACAGCTCTCTTCTGCTCCCCTTATGTGCCTGGAAAAGTCTTTCCTTTTGTATGCAGCCTGAGCCCTGTAAACATGGACACAGCAGGAGTTCCTTTAATAAATTAGCTGTTAGCACATTCAAAACTTTTAAACAGTGCGGTGTTTTGCTGCAGCAAGGGAGGAATTTTCATCAGATCAGAAGTTGTTATCACACTGGGAGTTATAGCTCAGGAAACTGCCACCAGCGTTATTAGCAGCAGATCCCTGGCATGCCAGGGGAACCCAGAGATCGATGCTTAACCCTTCCACTGCCCTTGTTTACTTAACTGGTCATCGAAATGAGTGTGAGAGAAATCCATCCATAGGCATTGTGCAGAGAATCAAAGAGTTTTCGCTAATAATGGAGGTTTCCAACCTAGAAATGTGAGCAAAAAAAGCATTATTTTAGTGCAATAACCTTTGGTACTGAGTCAGACCCAGCCTGGATACCCCATATCTGGTTTTATTTCCTTCCCATATCATAGGCTTTGCGGAGCAACTCTAAACAATGTGCCAGTTGCATTGGAGATGATGTAGTTGTTGGAAATAGATTCCTGCAGGATTACAGGTGTGATCACACTGCCTGACTCTTGAGACTCCTCTCAACAGCAAGTCCTCTTATTGATTTGCCTTTATGTTGAGAAGTGAGGCGATCAGGAGAGATGGATATAGATAAGCACATTTCTACTTAGATGAGGACAGGTTAGAGTCTGCTGAAAATCCCTTTGCTTTGGAAGAGAAAAGTCCCCTGTTGCTTTCCAAGTTATTAATCTGTTTGTGATTACTTTATTAAAAATACTTCTGGCTGTTCTCATAGCATTGTCATTTATAGGTTTAACCACATAATCATCTCCTGATATTTGCTAGCTATTTTTGTTCCTTCTTATTTATTTAAACATTTTGCCATCAAAGGCTTAAGTGATGCATTCAGATAATGGCCACAGGTAATTGCTTTAACAAGAGAGTCACCAGAGAAACTGCTGTTTTAATACCAGCCTGGGATGACCATTCCCTGTCAGACTGTAAGAAAAACAATGTCATATTAGGGTAAACCTCACCACTTTCAGGGGAAATCATGTAAATACCAAGCAGACAGGAGTTTAGCAGCAGAAGACAGGAAAAAACCACAACTATTTCTTTGTAGACTATCCAGCTGTGTATTAGGTATAATATTCCTAGGAGTGGACGCCTCTGTAAATGGAAACAGATGGGGAAAACGCTATATGCCTGCCTAACCTCTGTTCATGCTAATGAGAAAATCCTTGGCCCAGGTTCAGTCAGCATTGCTGTTTTTCTTGGACGACTCGCTGGGCATCTTACATGGTATATAATGCACAATGTCTGCCTAAATATGCTTTATGAAGTGCTTTGTATATATCTGTTCTTAAAGATTTGGCATTGTCTATTGGGCTTTTATAGTATAGGCCTTGAAAAACAGCCCTCTTCCAAAAAAAAAAACCACCAGAAAGCAGAGACCCAAACAGCCTCCCAACACACCAGCTTTGGTAATTCAATACCACCACCCATT
Source organism: Mohoua ochrocephala (assembly GCA_013398855.1). Classification (NCBI taxonomy): domain Eukaryota; kingdom Metazoa; phylum Chordata; class Aves; order Passeriformes; family Acanthizidae; genus Mohoua; species Mohoua ochrocephala. The sequence continues at coordinate 82,811 of VZTA01016624.1, forward strand.
CCTTTGCTGTTAAATTGATGCCTTTTGGCCCCTAAAATCATGAGCCAGACAAAAGAAGTAGCAAGGACCCCACAGCTTGAAAGCTGAAGCTCTTTTGGCCTCTAACAAAAGCCTTTGCTTTGAAAAAGAAAACATATTTGTTAAACTACTTAAGGAGTTAATTTTCAGGCACTGAAGGCAGTTGAGATACAAAGAAATGAAAAATAAAAATAATATGTTAAAACAAGCACTGCAAGACTTTTTTTTTTTCTGTCAGGAAATTAAACTAGTAGTTTGTAGATGCTGATTCTGATGCAGATTCAGTGCTGAAGACGAATGCAGCCCAAGGAGCAAATCTTCCACCCTGCACATGAGGGATGATCTTCCAATTTAATGTGTGGCTCTGCCCTTTCCTGTTCCCAGGCTTATGTGAAGAGAATCAGGCTGGGGGCTGGCGGGGTGGGGAGGAGGGGGAATATGGGGTGTGTGTTCTGCTACCTTTTATTATTGATTTCCCAAAATTAGAAGTCTCTTTCTAATAGAGAGGAGGCTTAAAATCAGTCAATAGCGTTTATCTTACAAGACAGTAGTTCAAACTGCAGTGGAAAGTGCTGTAATTCATCCTTTCCCTTGCTACTGATCATCTCATTTAATGCAGTACTGCACAACAGCTCCGGGTTTTAATGCTGTAAATCCCTTAATTATGCACTCCCCAAATGTGTTAAAAATAATATAAAAGTGTTAGCCAGGCATTTCTGGCTTTATCTCCCTCCTCCAGTACTCATATTCTGTTTGCAGCTCACTACAACTTAACTATGTGCTTTGTATTGGAAAGATTTTTTTTGTTGTTCATTTCACTTTATTATATTTCATCAGAGCTGTGACATCCATTTAGATATCTTTACTGCAATTGTTTCATGATGAGATGAGATTGCCCGCTGTAGATACATCACAATAACAACTAAGAGAAAATTCAGGCCACCTTGCTTCCTTTTGATGAGCTGCTGTAGCCTGGCTTCACAGGAGAGAAAAAAGAAAGGAAAAGGAAAAGGAAAAGGAAAAGAAAAAGAAAAAGAAAAAGAAAAAGGAAAAGAAAAGAAAAGGAAAAAAGAAAAGGAGAAAAAAAAATTTTAAAAATTCAATCAAAATAGCTCTGAATTAAGGCAGATTGAACCTTTTAAATAAACACAATGCGAACATAAAGGAAGTAGATGGTTCTGAAAGTTATGATGGCCTAAAAAACCCATAAAAACTCCTAAAAATTTTGATTTGTATATGTGTCTTATTTCAACAGAGATCACGTTTTGGTTCTTCTGATTGAAAACATTTTCAATGGCTAATTTCTGCAGCTTTCAGGCTTCAAAACCTGTCTGTGGCTGTACTATTTATTGAAAACAACCTTTTCTTTTCAAGTTGTACTGATATTCACTGAAGGAGTCCTGTCTGCAACACCTCCCAACTCACCAGCTCGCATCGTGGGCCCTCAGATGAACTAACTCACACTCACAGGAGTTGGCAACAGGCAATACGGTTTAAGTAACTCACTTTCCAGATAAATGCTGATAACAGGTCAGGTCGAAGGCTTATATATAGAAAGCCCCACAAAGGCTTCCCAGGCTACAGGCAAGATCCTCTCAAGATTATTTTTGAGTTTTCTTGAGCCTTTCTTCTTAGTAAAGGAAAGGTTCGGATAGTGATAGCTTTGTGACTGGGAGCTCCAGCTGACTGCAGCTCCTTGGCTTGCTCCATGCCTGGCAGCGTTGCAGCAGCAGGTCCTTCATTTCGCTGGGATTATTCCCCAGTGCAACATTCCAGGCTCCTGTGAAAGAGCTCTGCAGGGAAATGAAGCCTAGAAACACAGATCCAAGTGGCAGTACATCCTGTGGCACATGGCAAGAAAAGTGCAGCAGAAAAAAAGCTTGTTTCCAGAGCTGCTCCTTCTGCTGCTGCTTCAAATCATCAGAGCCGCTTCTTTGATGTTCCAGGAGAAAATTACCCATTCTACAAAAAAAAAGATGCCACCTCCCTTTTCTGCACAGTAAAGAGAAAATATCCATTCAGAGACATTTATATACAGCTAATGGCAGGCGAGATGTGACCCCTCTTCCACGGAGGCAGAAGTGTGCAATAGTCATCACGAGTGAGCCTGGCCCAAGTCCCGTCAAAATTAAAGAAGCCCGACTGAGTTCAGTGTGAACAGGTCAGAACCAGAGCAACCTTGCAAATCATGTCGGGGAGCTTCAACCAGATTGCCTGCCTCTGGTCTGGTGTTTTTCTGGTGTTCCTCAACTTCTGAAGAATGGATAGTGCAGTCTTACTGTTGCCAGCTCTTGTGCTATTTTATGTTTCTCTGGAAGCTTGAGCTTTGAAGGCTTACAAGACAAAGATTTTTTTTTTTTAAAGCTATTTTATGTGTGCTTTTAATACGCTCTAGTCTTTTATAGTTGGCAAACACAGGTGAAAGCTGACCTGAGTTCCTAAAAGCTCAGAAATGACAAGGCAGAAGAGATGCCCACATTTATTAGTTTGCGAAATGCTGTGATTTTTTAAGCTGTCGTCATGATTTAGGCTGTAAATATGGTGTTTACAGCCACAGTATGTTTTTAGTTCTGCAGACAGCATGAGGCAGTAAGAACAGAATGCTATGTTAGTCCCACAGAAGTTCAATCACTCCAACAGAATTTCTTAGTAGGCAGAGTTGCCTTCTAAGGAGGAAGATGTCATCTTCATCCCGCGCAGTAATTGAAAAATAATGAAAGTTTTCCTCCCCCAGGATAGCATCATCAAGAGATTGATCAAGCATTGATCAAGAGGCAGTTCAAACCATCAGATGACATCCCTTGAAAACTGCCATTTTTAGAGATGTCACATTTGAAATGTTACAGTTATAGGACTCCCATTATATGTATTATAAATCCACATTTTAGAGAGTTGTAATTTAACCATATACAGTCACTGTGCTTTGAAACTTGGCATAAAAATCACAGACCTGGAGCAGATATTTTTATAAGAGAAGATATTTGAGACTATTGATTTGACTTTTCAGAGATTTAGACATGTTCAAGTTATCTCTCAGCACATTAGACTTACAGAAGTGAAATTTGAGTGAGCTACCAGACACAAGAAAGTGGAGCTTTGGGTGGGTGTGACATGATCCACAGCAAGTAATAATTTGGTTTTGATAATGATGAATAATGTAAATGCAGGGACATGCTGTGTGGGTTTTATCATGGGACTACTGAACGTTGGAGTCAGAAGCTAAACCAGTTGGAGTTGTCTCCAAGATCAGCTTTGTGAATGCTCCATGCGTACTTGCAGGTGAAATCAGAAGTAATGAATCGGGAAGGAGCTGCTTGACTCCATAGGTATTACAGTCATGTCCTCACAGTGTGATGTGGAAGAGGGCCACAAATTACCCTTTCTGTGAGATCAAGAACTCCCTGTCCTCTCAGCACTCAAGGTTGCAGAGAACTGGTAATAGGTTGTAGTTATGGAAAAGAGGTGCCAGGTAGACTCACGTCTCTTCTGGGAGTCGGTTGTTGGAATTGAAATAGTTTATCTACTGCATTTGCATGAGATAAGCTTTTATTCCTTCTTTTGTTCCCCCTCCCCCTGCAGCAGGTTTACAGCCAGTGTAGAGTGTTACATAAGTGTGTAGCTTATTATTGAATAATGTATATATCTGGAATCCTGACAGTGCCATATGGATTTTTTTAACACCAAGTATTGCTGAACCTTTGGAGCAACTGCATGAAAGCAAGGTGCCAGGCGAGAGGCTTTGCTGTTGGAAATTGCTGTAGCCCTCCAGGAGCCACACTGATGTGCCCAGCCCACTCTGTCACAGCAGCTGACTCTCCTCTGCCTTCCCTGCTCTTTCCCTATTTCTGTCTAGCTAAAATGAGGTAAAGATGTTGCTTTGTGAGTGGGAAAGACTGAGACCTCACCACGGAGCCAGGCAGAATTAGAGTAGGAGTTGAGCAATGTTTTGACAGGCTTGGGGCACCCTTCACTTTGAGCATGGGGCCCCCCAAAGCTCAGCTTGGCCATGCAGGTCCTGCACAGCCACATGATGCTGGGAGCTAGTGTGGGATCTCACTGTGTTTACCTTACGGATAAGATATGCAGTGTAGCTGCCCCCAGAAAGGTTTGTAAGCTGACACTGTAAACTCTGTAAAAGGTTTCATCTGTTCAAAGCCAGTCAGTTCAAATATCCTTCCTTTCTTTTCTTTCTTTTTAAAAAATCTCTGAACAAATTTCTCTGTTTCAAGTGGAGCAAATTGGTCCAAACTTTATAGAGCAATTTTGACCACATCAGATATTTCCCGCTCTTGTTTTCCTTTCTGCATTAATTGGAGAATAAAAAATGATGCTGAATAAATATACCTACCAGTTATCAAAGGTGTAGTAGGGGAGTTGTTAATAGAGATGGGCGCCGTGTGTTAGAGACAAGGTTCTTTAAAACTCTTTAAATCTGAACATCCATAAAGACTTTTACCAGAGAAATTCTTGGCTAGGTTAATCCCACAGACTAATTTATATTGTGGATAGGCATGTGTTTAAACAAATACAAGGCATGCGTAAAATATCTCCTGATTTGAGAGCTATAACAAGGACAGAGTGCATTACCACCAGGTCAGCTGGAAACATGGGGCTGACCTGTTCACAGGTGGTACTCAGGCCAGCTGTAAGTCATCCCTGTTCCTGTTACCTAATCAGGAGAATGATGTAGTTTTATTGGTTTCTGGTTATTTTAGACTTTCCCCTGTGAATGTGATCATGGAGAAGCAATTTTGTGCAAGGCAGGGATAGCCAAGGTTTAATTTTTTCAAGACAGATGCAACAGATGTGCTTGTAGGTACAAAACACGACCCTTGTGAAAGCTCCCTGAGCTCTCATTTGGGAAGGATAACTCATGGTCATAGCATCTCCTCAGTCACAAAGGATAGAGGGGGGGAAAACAAAGCCCAGTCAGAGGGGGATTAGAGGGAAGCAAATCGCAGCAATGATAGGGATAGATAAAGATGATACCATCAAGTTCTTACATAATGCTTTTCACCAGGAGATCAAAAAGTAATCTGAGATCTACAGCTCTCACAAAGATGAAAGGGAATCCCAATCCTGTGTTATATCCATTACACCTGTTACATCTTGTACAGGTTAAAGAGAAGGAATTAAATCACAGCTAACACCAGTGAGCCACTCTTCGAGCCACACACAATATTTTGTGCAAATGAGGAGAATGCAGTAAAGTGTTTGCAATCTCTCTATACGATGTTATTTACAGAGTTTTGAAGGGGCTGTATACCTGGTATATATTGTGAAGGACTCAGTAATGAATGTGTTGCAGAAAATTTCCAGCTGGAATCCAAACAGGACCATTTAAAGATGTTTTACTGAAACAGAAGTGCCAGATCTCTAGGTTGGGTTTTGGCAGTGGACCAAAAATACATTCCACAAGAAGTGATTATTATGTATGATTCATACAGTGCGTCCACATGAGTGAAAATAATACTGCTTAGCTCTCAGTGCTCAAAGTGCTTTTACATTTTCAAAGTGCTGTGCACACATTAGTTAATTAATGGAATAAAATAAGTTACATTTTTGTGCATTTAGCATTGACATTTTGACAATAAAGGGTTTTGGAGACTTTATATGCATCAGTGCATTTGAGCAGCTTGTATAAATTGTGCTGATGGTCTCAATTGTATTTGAGCAGCATCTTAGTAATTTAGATGCATTTTACCTCATGATGAGCAGATAGATAGAGTGAAGGTTATCTGTAGATAGCAAAGTACCATAAATAAGGCAACTTCTTGTCCTTTCTAATAAATGATAAATCTGCTCACTTGCTCGTGCTCTGCAATCCACGGCAGAACTAAACACACTGGTGGAAGTCAAAACCTGCTAAGAGCCATCATTGGTATTCTAACTGCAGAAACAGAGCTCCATCCAGAAGATGGATTTTGTGGAATTGGTATACCCAATGTTAGGCATAGGGACTTGGTAAAGTGCTGGAACATCTGCTGGCTATTTTCAGAGGACTGTCAGCCTATTACCATCTATTAAAATTAATTTAAGAGTGATCCCATAGAGATGAATCTCGTTTTTCTCTTTTCGATCCATATGAAAAGTGTTGGCATGCTGTCGACATTTATATCCCACTGGTTGGTTTTTTTTCTGAACAACCTATATTAGAGTTGCAATATCCTCTGTGGAAGGCATCTGTGAACGTATCAGGCTGGCTTAATGACCTTTCACATGAGGACATTTTGGCTGGACTGCTGTGCCAGCTCACAATGCCAAGTCTATAATCATATCTGCTCTCAAGCACAGATCTTCCTTATTGGTCCCAGCCTCTCACAACTAAGGACATCCCAAAAGCAGGTTCTGAAGTGCAGCCATTCCATGAGTTGACCCGGTCACCAGCTCAAGTTCTAGAGTTTTTGGGAATATATTTTACATCCAATTTGCCTGACTTGCTGTTCATTGTTCCTCCTGACCTCCCTTCTGATCAGCAAGAAACATGCAGAGGTTGCATTTAGGTCATGCAGACTCCTGGCATGGATTCTTTCAGGATGCTGGGAATCAAGCATTGCAAAATCTTACAGAAATAGCTCATCATTCTACAGTCACTATTTAACAAAAATGGCGTTATTTTGTTGATGGGTGTACCCAAATGGGGTGTACCTCTAGACGTGCAGTAAGCAAATGATCCTGAATTGATCTCATTTTAAGAAGAGACACTGGAGTGAGCATCCTAGGGATGGAAGTGTTTTTTCTGGCAGTACTGTAAATTTAACAGCATCCTCTTTTGTCTGGTCCTGTCTTTTTCTGGTGGCAAAAAGATTGTGTCCAGCATTAGAATGAGACACATAAACGATTTAAGAAAATCAGCCTTTGTCCTTTGAAAATGGTCTTTAATGGCTTGTATTAATTAGTTTAATTTGATCTCTAAGTGACAACTTAATCATAAAACATTTTCTTCAAGGAGAGAGATAAGGTAATATTTACATGAATGAGATTCAGTACAGGTTTTAGTAAGAGCAATGGTTTCAGAACTGCTTCGAGTTATGCCGCGTGGCCTTTATCCTTGGGAAAGCGGGTCTGTTACCCCTTCACTTTGCTTCCACAACAGGAGTTTTAATCACCTCGTTGGGTAGGAATTAATAACTTTCTATACTAGTATAATCTCTACCCATGCTCCTCCTCAAACAGAGGCTATATTGAGGTGCTGGAAGGAGAATTTTGCAGGACATTGCTGCTAATACAGGTTAGGTGAGCACTTTTCATCCCCTAAAAGTGCAGCTTTTATGACATCTGTTGAATTTTTGGAAACCTAGATGTAGTCAGACAAAAATTGGTGTCCAAGTGCTGCTGTCATCTTCCCAGCAGGGTGGGAAACATTTGGTTGCACTGACCCAAAACCCCTGTGAAATCATCAGCCTTTGGATAAAGAGTGACAAATGTGAACATAAACAGAGGATGAAGGCAAGAAAGATAAAAGAAGTGATAGCAAACAAGGGAAATATTCAGTGGGAGTTTTCTTCTGGACTGCTCTCATTTACATTAGGTTTGAGGGACTTCATCAAATTATGTATTTTGAAAAGCTTTCTGAGGTGAAACTTTCTGGGGTTTAGATGCTTATATAATTTTGTATGTGGGAGTCATCTGTCCTCTTTTGATGAAGATACTTTTAAAAGCTGAATTTTAAACCAACTTTGTAAGATCCAGCCAGACTTTTTTCCTTTTTCAAAAATTTAGATAGTAACATGAAAACAGCTGGGAAGTATCCCAGCCCCTGAGGTGAGGTGAAACCTTTGCTCAGCCTCAGTGAGAAAATTGTTGCTGAGTTTAGCATGACTGCCATTTTATCCTGCCTGTAACAGTGCACTTAATAAGTTGTTTAAGCCATCATCATCTTCCAGGAATTGTTTCTCCTGCCCTTTCTCTGCAGTTCAACTATTGTGCACCCTTCAGGAGCCTCAGCAGCAGCAGTAGGAAGCTTTGCTTTCCAGGACAATGGATCCCCATTGCTCTTCCTGCTGGTTCTCAGCGTCGTGCCTTTCTGCCTCCTCCTGGCACTGGCTCTAGCATCCAAATTTAAATTACTCATAATTTAGGCACTGGAACAGTTTTCCCAGAGAAACTGTGAATGTCTTATTCCTGGAAGTATTCAAGGAAAGGCTGGATGGGGCCCTCAGCAACCTGATCTAGTGGGAGACATCTCTGTCCATGGCAGGGAGATTTGAACTAGATGATCTTTAAGGTCCCTTCTGACCCTCTGTGTGGTTTTAAGTCCTGGGGCTGTTTTGTATTCCAAATCTTCCAGCAGCCACTAGGATAATGGCAAGGAGGTGATCACATTTCTGCGTTCAAGCATATTTTGGTTTTTGAGTGGTGGAGTCTGAGCAAGTAGTGCTGATTCTCCTGCTGGCCCTGGGAAGGAGTGGGAATTTTATCAGTAGGTATGATGAGGTACTACAACAAAGGTGGTAAAAAACTTCAAAAACATGAGAATTTTCCAAAGTGACACCTTAATCCACCAAAGAGCTGGAGTATGACACTCTTGGGAATTAGTCTACCACAGGTTCAATGCACAAACAGGTTTAGGATGCTCGTAATCACAGGGAACTTTGGGGTATTTATGTCCAAGTTGTACTAAAAAGATAGTGAAAAACTGATGTTGTAAGGTAAAATGTGATGCAAAAACTTGGCTTATGGGATCACAACGCCCTGCTTGATTGTATGCCACAATTCCATCTTATTCAGCTGAGCTCCACAATGAGGATATAATGATAACTCTAAGTAAGCTCATGATTTATCTCCTCCAAAAGGCATGGTTGTAAAACTGCCTATCAGATATTTTCAGAGTACTATCCTTCACAAGCCCTTATTTAACGCAGTTATATTTGCATGCACACCCTCTCTTCCCATTTGCCATTTGTCACTGAGATAGCAAATTACATTCATCAGAATCCATTCATTCCCCCGGTTTCGCTGAATACAGGATTATCTTGGCTGTGTCAGCTGCCCTGTGACTGGGAACTGTGAAAAATGGAGGTCGCCTTCAGATATTCCAAACATGTATCTTCTAAGGACAGTAGGTATTAAGCTGGAAAAGATTAATGGGCTTTATGTCATCGTGTTTGTGTGGCATAAAAGTGAATTGTGCAGATTGATGGATATCTTGGTAAAAACAAATGCATTCTTAAACTACTCTCCTGGCCCTTCCCTGACAAGTTTTAGTGACCATCAAAAGAAATATACTGAGACGTTCCCTTAAATCCTAGGCTGGTTTTACAGGCTTTTTCACCTTTAGGAAAATGAAAAACTTTTTGTAGTTGAGAACAAAACCACATGTGGATTATTAAGGACTGGTTATTTTATAGCCTGTCTGTGTTTATATTAGCACTACAGGACTGTCACATCTTACTTGTCATATACTCATGTAGTATATAAGTACACAAATGGCGAACAACAAAATCGTGAATTCCTCTGAAAACGCTGTTATAATTTTCTGTTTGAGAGCCTGGTTGGTTCTTTAGGCTAACCATTCTGCTTGTCAGGGACATGCTTTGTTCACAGAAAAAAAAAGTAACAGCTCAGCACAAAGAAGGCCAAAAGGGAAAGCTTTACCTTCCCTTGAATAATATACTGTATTTACAAAGTATTGAAGGTATTCACAGAGGGAATTCTCTCACAAAGAGTAAGTAACTTTTGAAAAACAATCAGTGTATAAGGGAAAAAGAGTTATCAGTATTGATTCACACAATATATGGATGCATTGAAAAGATATTTCCACCAGAGGAAAAGCAGTGGTGTGCAGTGAAGATTGTGAGCTTTGCATGTGACCACTGATGGGATTTTTTTTTTCTTTTTTTTATCTGTAGCATCTTTGGTCAAAAGAGAATAGGAGAAAAAAACCCAGGGTCCTAGTCTACTTCTGCGGTTCTTGTTTCTCTGTGACCTTGGGCAGATCAAATCTTTAGCTGGTGGCAGGGATCTATCAGAACTATCACAAAACTGGAATGCTGACCTGTGCTTGAGAACTGTGGGTAAAAGCGGTTCTCCACTGGGAAGCTTTATGTGTTTTAATGTTTCAGTTATGTGGAGTAAGGCTTGGGCCATGGTGCTAACTGCACTGGTGTGTCTGGTACCTGTGTGATACTGGAAGTATCAACGGCCCTCAGCTGTTGAATATGAGCAGACCTGTCGGAACAGGCACAAAGGACAAGGAGAGACATTGTGGCCGTATTTTGAATTTTTATTGAGTTTCACTGTTAAGTGTGTTGCTACTTCGTTTTGATTTAGAGGCAGAGATTGCTGCAAAGCCTTAATGTACTAGGATGTTGTTTGTATTAATATTTTAAACCGGTAATAAATATCTGGTGGGGTTTTTGTTGTTTTTGTTTTGTTTTGTGGGGTTTTTAAATTGTCATTGAACTTTTAATTATCTTTCACTCCAAGCTAATATGTGTTCCATCATGAAGTAGGATATTAAAGCACTAATAATAACTTCCTGTTTCTGTTTTTTAACTACAGTAGGACCACCATATAAACCATTCCACTCTGTGATAAGCATAAATAACTTTATAATTCATATGGTTTGTATTATTCTTTTCTTCCATGGCTAACTAAGTAATGTGATGGTTTAAGTAAGAGCTGCTTCTTCACAGCTAGTCCTTCGCAGGTATTTGCTCTTGATGTGATATCATAACATTCCATTAATACCATTGCTTGCAAGAGGTTTGCAGTAATGTGGATTTTTATTTAGGCTGTTGCTTTGGATTCCAAAGAATCTCAAAATTCAAATCCATGAAAACCAGAAAGCAGTGTCCTGAGAGAGTACATTTCTCCCTGGACTGAAGGGTAACCCAGAGATGTCCTGTTTGCCTGAAGCTGGGCTCATTTGGATGATTGCAAGGTCAAGTAAACACAGGGTGTTTTGGCTCAGGTCTGAAGAGGATTTGAAGCTGCGCCAAGAGAAAAGCTCTTAAGGCTAGGTGAATAGCTTTGTGAACATCATCACACAGTTCGTTGATTGTCAAATTCACCGTATCACCAGTCTGACACCTCTGCCCTGCTTAAATCTTGTTCCGAGGATGGAGGCAGCGCCAAAGCTTTCTATTTGCCATAAATACGCGACTGAAGTTCTTTTTGAGAGTAATTCTGCAATCATAGACCATGATGTCATGCCAAAAGGAGCAGACAATCAGCTAGGCTTTATGCTCTAATGGTTTCTGTGAAATTAGTAATAATACCAGGAGGCTGAATTTTAATTCACAGTGCTATGAAATGAGTAGTTTTTATAGGGCCTGAAGCATTCAACTTCAGAAAGTGTGTGAAAACTTCTGACCTCAACCCTGCTGGTTTCCTGTTTAAAATTATTGCGCCTGNCCAAGGGGAGATGCAATCCTCTCTGCTCTGTTTGGTCAGACAGGCTGCTATCTGGACAGCTGGCCAGATGTTCATGGTGCTCGGGAAAGGTAGCATCTCTGGCAAAATGGATCACAGCTGCTGGGAGGTATACGGCAGATGCCTGTGTTATTCTACAAAGCTGGTGTTTCCATCTGTTGGTTGCAAAAGGATTACCAGAGGATCAGATCAGGCAGAGGGTAGGCTGAAGGTGAGACTGTCAGCATCAAGAGAGAGCATCATCTACCAGTTCTTTAGTGGGGCAGAAAGAGATGTTGGTCTCTGCACTTCTGTATGTAGTCAGTTCAGTGCATCAGCTCAGCAACAGGCAGAGAGGAGCTCTGTCGGAAAAACAGAAAAGAAAGAGATGGCAAATAGGGTCCCTGAAGATAAGCAAGAGAGAGATATGGACTTCAGAACAGAAAACTGAGCCCTTGTCACAGAAATAGAAGAGATTTTACATCATGTGCAGGGACCAGCTAGAGCACTCCTAATCTGGTCCTAGAGTGCATTAAAAATCTCTTGCTCCTTACTCTGTGCTTCTCACAGCTGAGATTTTGGTTCTGTGAGAGCACGCCATGGAAACCTGACTTAGGTTGCTTTGTTCTCACTGGTCTCTACAAGGGAAGTTTTGCTAGGCAATGAAAGCTAGCAGGGCTGCCCATGCAGTCCTGGTCCAAACAAAGGAAAATGTTCAGCATTGCTGAATCATAGAAAGGTTTGGGTTGGGAGGGGCTTTACAGACCATCTCATTCCAAACCCCCTGCCATGGGTGAGGACATCTTTTACTAGACCAGGTTGCTCCAAGTCCCATAAACTTTGAAGGTTCAGGGCTCCTTTCTTACAGGCAATGTAGTCGAGGCATATTGATGGGTTCAGGCAGCTCTGAACTATAACTGTTAAGGATATCTTTGAGAAAGTATGTAACATTTAGGGTAATGAAATGTCTCGATCAGAAGAACTTGAATTCTTGAGGAGGCAAACGTTCTGTCTCATGCTGCAGAGTATAGGTGCCGATCCAAGCATGCTGGAGTCAATTAAAAAATCTCTGGTTTGCTTCAGTGAGTTTCGAATTAAATCTATGGAATTTTGGTAAACTAAAAATGTTTCAGCAAGCTGCTGGTGTTCACTGTTGCCTTAAGACAGTAGGTCCTGATGGGATCAGGCAGGGGTGTTTCATGAAAGGGATTTGCTACACCTGCAAAAAGCTGCTTCCTTCTCTTTGTTGTTTATTATCATTCATTTGATTTGGGATTGGGAAACAATTTTTGCAAGTTCTCATTGTTTTTCTATTGTGTATTTTCTGGTAAGATTTAAGTGATGATGAAACTTTTTGTCACATATAAAAAGCAGTCGCTTCCTGCTAGGTAAATGTCCTGGTACTGGAGACACGCATAAAATACTTGGGAGTGCTGAAACTCAGTTGGGTTTGTTTTCATTGCAAGCTGTTATTTTGTTAGGACACAGGGTGGCAATGACAGGGAAACACTCACTATATGAAATAGTCTAGAATGCCTTTTGATCGGTGTTTGTCTTCAGATCTGTGTTTGGTATGTCCAGCTTGGCACTTGGGTGTACGTACAGCATTTGACGTGTCCTGTGGATTGTGCTTGGCAATAACTCTTTGAAGCAATGCATAAGTGCACAGCTAGGTATTCCTGTCCCCTAGACAGATAGGGAAATGAAGCCAGGGGAATCACACAATCTGCCTAAGGCCACAGCAAAAGAGCTGAGATAAAAACATAGATATTTTTGATGCTAAAATATATAGAGAATCACAGACAGGCTTAGGTTGGAAGGGACCTTAAAGCTCATCTCGTTCCAACCCCCCTGCCATGGCCAGGAACACCTTCCACTAGACCAAGTTGCTCAGAGCCCCATCCAACCTGGTCTTAAACACTTCCAGGGATGGGACATCCCCAGCTTCTCTGGGCAACCTGTCCAGGGCTTCACCACCCTCATAGTAAGGAATTTCTTCCTAACGTCTAATCTTAATCTCTTCTCTTTTAGTTTAAAATCATTCTCCCTTGTCCTACCTCTATATGCCCATGTAAGAAGTCACTCTCTGTCTTTTTTATATAGACACAGCTGTAGATTATAAATTCCTACTATAGCAGCAGCTACTTGCAGAGATGTGCATGTAAACATGCAGTGTCCTCCCACACACTGCAGTAGATGGCAGGGTCCTTTAGGATGAGTTTAAGGGACCCTCAGCAGCTTTCCATCATTCCTGTGTGTGTCCCCGAGCACCCACCCGCCCAGCCTTCCATGGAGCTCTCATAGACCATCACTGGTCTGTGAGTGAACTCGCCCAAGGAGCAGCAACTCACCAATAAATTGAAAACTCACAACATGTAAAGTGTTCTCAAAGTCACCAACTAACAACACTCCAAAGATCAAAAACCAGGAGGAAAAATTTTTGCCACTTCCTTTGCACTAAGGTCAGTGCTGCTGCTATTAGACCAACTTGTGCTTTTATACCCAGTGGAGGGGTTTTCAGTTCATGAGATATGGCTGTATCCTTCTAAAACTCTGGTGTTAAGGTCCATTCTACTGCAAAAAATGTGTTCAAGACCAGTCTGAATGGGGCTTGGAGGAATCAGATCTACTGGAATGTGTTCTTGTCCATGATGGGGGGATTGGAGCTGGATAGTCTTTAAGGTCCCTTCCAACCCAAACCATTCTGTGAGTCTAAAAAAATGGCCTGAGTCCTGTAAGCCTTGCAAAAGTTTACTAATTCTTATCAAGTGCTGCTAACAAAACCACCTGGAAGCTATCCCCATCAAAATTAAATAAAGCCTGGCAAGGAGAGCAGGGCCCAAGGTAAAAAAAAAACCAATCAAATGTACTCACAGCCTTGAGCTGTGAAGGTGCCTACTAAGTGAACAGCTCATGCATTTTAACTCCCTTCTTCCTGTGCTGCAGTGCTCTTGATTTTGGGGTTCTTTGATCCACCTATTCATAGCTGTGAAGTGAGCAGAATTTAATCAGGCTCTGACAGGGCATGGTTGATTTTAATACCAGCCTTCAAAAAAGAGCTGTCAATCAGGGACAAGCTTTAATACCTTCAACCTGGGGCTCCTTTACACTTTTGCTGCAGTTGAGTGGTGCTTGGTCAGAAGTGGAGGAGCTGGGCATCTGCAAAAGGCACTAGGGGTTATCTGGGCACTACTGGGGGAGTCCACGAGGGCTATTCCTCGCCCTCTCTAAAGGGGTGGTGTGACACTCTAATGAAGCTGGCATTTCCAGGCCACGTGAGAGGAGAGATTGCCTTGTTGAATAAGGAGTGGCTTTCCTAGCTGCACGTCCCAAAAATCCTGCTGAGCTTTTGTGGGCCAGCAGGCAAAGTAGGTTGATAGTCACTCGGATTAAGCCTTCCCTTATTGTAGCTGGAATGGGCATAGTGAGGACAAGGGCTACTTTCCCCACCTAATCTCAAGTTATTTTAGCTGGGGATGTTAGATAAAATAGTCAGTGACTGGCAGAATGATAGAATAGGGTTTAATTTCAGATTTACTATCTGCCAACACATGCCATTCAATCAGATAAACACAGGGTTTCAGCTGTCATCACAATATCTTATGCATACTTAGAAATAGAGCAGTTTTTCTCACACCAAGAAGAAATGGAACAGGTTTATATATAGGATGTGTACAGTCAGGAGGCTAGAAATTTTGAAATAGTCTGCCATTTCTAGAGAGAGTCCCTATTTTTAAATTAAGGAATTATATTAGAAGTAGTAGAAATTCTCGTGGAGAAGTTTTATCATTTTCAGCTGCACTGAATAAATAAAAGTAAAGGGAACACCTTGAGAAGTTGGACTGTATAGAATGAGCCAGATGCATGTAGGGTTTTCAGCAGAGAATATGAGACTATGTAGAGACTCAGAAACTTCTCTGTGTGGGAATAGCCTTCCTCCTCTGCTTTATGCATTTCCGTCCTTGCTCTTTTGTCTGTTCTGGTTCATTGGGCCTATCACTTTTAATGCTTGAAAGTCTGCGAGGCAGAGATGGGAGATGACAATCTAGCAACACCCCAGCAATATCTTAATCCAATTTTCACAAGAAATGTAATTTAAGCACTCGCTGAATAAAGCCTCCCTCCTGAAAACACCCAACTTAGGCAGAATCATAGAATCATAGAATGGTTTGGATTGGTGCGGACCTTAACGATCACGTTAGGTAAAATGTAACACTTCTTGGCAATGATGCTTTACATTATGAATTTGTGACTACGGAGATGAGTGTGGATTTTTGGCTTGAGCACATAACTAGTATTTGAGTTTTTTATTATACCCCTTGTGAAGAGTAGCTGATGCCATGGTCCAGCATATTTTTAAGGTCCAGCCTGGTTTGTTTACAAGGGATGCACAGAACAGGTTGGCTCTGTAAGCATCGTATGAGCAGACAGCAGCAGGCAGTTTTCTTGCTGACAAATCTGCCAGTAGGCTTCCCTGCTCTGCTGCTGCCTTCTGTCCTGCTCGCAAGCCTCCTTCTTCCTTGACACCGACATGGCTTGTACCTTCAGTCTCACAGTGCATCATAGAATCAGTAAGGTTGGAGAAGATCTCCAAGGTCTTCAAGTTCAACCTTTGAGTGAATTCCACCTTTTCCACTAAACCATATTGCAAAGTGCCACATCTACTCATTTTTTGATCATTTCCAGGGATGGGAACTTCATCACATCCCTGGGGAACCTGTTCTAGTGCTTAACCACTCTTTCAATGAAGAAATTTTTCCAGATATCGAACCTGAACCTCTGGTGCAACTTGAGGCCATTACCCCTTGTACTCTATTGCTAGTTGTGATATTACCTACCTGGTCTGATCATTAAGGTTTTGTCATCACCTTTGGTTCCAAGATGTCCTTGTTAGTAGCTGCTGGTATTTTCCAGCATAACCAGTGCTTGTCTGCTCTCATCCCCATCTTTATTCTACTGGGCTGCTCCAAAGTGAGCTCAGAAATGATGCTCTGAGCTGTTCAGCATAAGAGTGTCGTTGAAGCCAAGGCTTGGACTTCACTTCTAAGACCAGCTGCAGCAAAAAGACAGCATTTTCTACTGAAGATAAGGGAAAGAATTCACATCTTGAGAGCATTCCTCTCACCATTTCCCTGCAGAGGGAGGCTTATGATTTTTCTAGCACATGCAGAGGCACTCTTGAGGAGTTCTGCTATGACAGATTGTCTTATTGCCCATGGAGACACCAGGACAGCATAAGATGCCAAATTTCCTATTGCTTGGGCTTCATCACTTTGCGGTTAAGCTCTTATGCACTTCAGACAAAAAGATGATTACTGGGTTGCAGGTCCCTCAGCTCAGCTGTGAGAGGGTCTTTTTGCTTTCCACAGACCCCTCCAAGCTGGGTTTTGGCAAGAGGCATTTTGTGCTGGGCAATGCAAACAAAATAACATAAAGGAATTGCAAGGCTGAAGTTCGGCGTGGGTGTTTTTCAGCCTTAAAGGCTTTAGGTTTCTGGGTTTTGCTTTGTTCAGCTTTTTTGTATTATTATTTTTGGTCTGTTTCAGAAAACCTTTTCACATACAGTGATCTCCCAAAGAATTTATTTGAACTCATTGGTGGGTGGTGCATACATTATGGGCTGTGGTTTCATTGATATGCTCAGCCTCGCTAAGTAGATGGCATATTAAATGTTTTATTTACCCTGTGTGCTACCTGCCATCTAATCAGCTTTTGTGTTTCTGCTGCATTCTGTTTGCATTATAGTGAGAATAAGTGGTTTCATGTAAATTAAAACCACATGAAACCTTTTAAAGCCATTTTAAAATACTAAATGGGTTTGCAAATAGGTTTGTCGAACACGGATTGGAAAAAGAGCTCTTTGCTTACCCATTTACTCTTCTGTATGCTTCTTAGAAGTCCCCATGTGACTTTTCCATCAAACATTGCATCCCAGTTCTCATCTGGAATGCCAAAGTCATTTATACTGTGTTCAAGAGCAGTTTGCCTAAACAGGAGGCAGTTAACAAAGAATACAGTTGTGAGCTGCAATTGCAAAGGTTATTTTATAAATTACAACACAGATGTACAACAAAGTCAAGACATGCAGCCCTGTTTTCTTCTTTGCCTGGAGCATAAAAGCATGTTGGCTTAAAAGTTTCCCTGCCTTTATTGACTATTGTTGCCAATATGGATGATTTTGATGCTTTCACTGTGAATCATTTTGTTTCTTACAGGTGGATCGTATCATCTTCTGCGTCTTTTTGGAGGTTGACTACAAAATTTTCAAGAAGAAAATGGGCGAGTTTTTCCCTCTAGGTAGGTATACTAATCAAGTACCATTTGACTTTAAAAAAGGATGCAGCAAAAATGCAACAGTTGGCATCTTTTCTTCTTTCCAAAGCCAAATATTGAAATGTGAACTTTCTTTAAAGATCAGCTGCACATAGAGGCTCAGATCCTGGACAAATGCAGACATTTAAAATGTGTGAACCATTAAAACTACTGGCAATACTGATTTCGTATACTCAGTACGGCTAATCTCTTCATTCCATGCTGTATCTGTATCTTTTTCAAAATTGGCATGGCACTGGCTCTCTGGACTCTTGAGAAGGAAATTATTTGCACTAGTGTATATAGCTCCTAGTGTGTATTCATTTTCCATACACTTTGTACACGCTTTGGTCTTTCATTAGCAATGCTGGTAGGGTTTCTCTGGGTCTGAAAAGATACCGCAGGGATTAGAGCCCAACTGTGTCTGAATGAGGACTTTAAACTTGAACTGTCCCTGTGCAAGAATGAATGGGAGAAAGATGGCTCTCACTGGAGCACTTGGGAAATGTTAGCCATTCATCTTGGATTTCGCACAGGAGGTTGCTTTCTAGATTTAAGGAAACCTGGTGGATAGTAAATTTGCTGATCCTCCTCCTCCTGTAAGCCCGTGCTTTATTTTGATCGTACATCATTAAAAATCTGCTCTCCATAATTTTATCAACCCTAAAACTCCTCCCATTTCATTTTGCTTTGTGCTGACATCAGTCCGACTATGTGTGAAAAGATCCGTATTTTGTTTTATCTCCCGATACTATCCATGCTCTCTGTCTAGTGGAAACGGCCCTGGAGCAATAGGAAGCAGAGCTTTGGTGTTTTCAGAGTCCCGTTAATTTCACACGACTGTGTTTTCACTGTAGCCACAGTGGCTTTTTCTTTTTGCTTTGTCTGGTAGCATGGAAATTGTGATATTTTTGTCTCATCTCACTAGAACAAAGCTTTTTTTGTAGATGACTTTGTAATCGCCAGCTTGCAGTGATTGGCAGCTGAAACTTAAAGACCTATTGAATTATTCAGGTAGCATCGAATGATGTCTAACCGCTTAATAATATTTTTGTCTGGAGCACACTGAACATGCATTTCAAAAAGCTGCATTCATGTCTAATCCATTCATTGTACGGTTCTATTTTTTTGTCAGCGTACCCAACCCAAAGGATAAAGTGGCAGTACCCTGCCTACTGTTGCTGGCTCTGTTACTGCCCTTCAGATTAAGGGAGAGAAGAATATAGCGTCAATTTGTCAACAAATCAAGAGTATTAATGCTCACTTTCATTGCTAAGGCCTTTGAAATCATGGTGTAAAGCCTGGTATTGTTTCTGTAAATGTAAAACCTACTTGGGTTTGAAAGTTTGAGAGACAAGAAGATGCTTCAGAGCTGTATCATGACAAGCCCAAAGGCGGAATGAGAGCAAAGAGGAAGATTTCTTTTGTTGGGGTTTTTTTTTTTAAACCTGACATTGTTGAACTCCTGTCTACAAAGAACCTGTGCGGCTGGGTCTCATGTTATAGAAAAACATATAATTGCGTTTCACCACATTATGTAAATGATCTGCCATACCATAGTTTTAAAAGCACGTTTATTCTCATGTATGTAAAGGTTTTATGGGGTTTTTTGCTCAAACTAAAATTGGGATTCTGATATATGACCATAGAGAGGTGGTCTTGGTAGGAACCCTCTAAATCCAGTGTTTTGCATATGTGGCTATACAAAAGGTTCATCCAAAGTTTACAACTGTCCAGAGAAAGTTTAGTTCTCAGTATCCATAATTTAGGTAGATTATTATGGGATTAGGTATAGATTATTGAAATATCTTAGGACCCATTTTCATAGACTCCTCATTGCAATTTTCTCATAACTAATGATTCGGATTTTGATATGCCTTAATGTTACTAGGCATTTACTGTCTGGTGAGCCAGAGCCTTAAAAGGAACCAGTTTAGCATCTAAAGCTTCATTCCTGATTCAGTGAAGGATTTCCTGTGGGTGGATCCAGTAGCCAGGGATTCAGGAGGTTTTTTTTTTAAGCGTTTTATTTTTAGTGTCTTTGGATCTTCAACTTGTGAGGAGACAGGGAGAGGCAGGACGAATACATCCTTCCCAAATGACTCTCCTGTAGTGTCACTGGAGAAATGGTCAGTATCTGGGTCTCTCTTCTGGAGTGCCCTAACCATTAATGCACAGTCTCAGGCTTTCTTTGCCAACTTGAATTGACACTTTTCCACAGGGTACCACCACTTCAACAGATGTCAGCTGAAATCAGCCCCATGCTAAACTGCCTCCTGGTGAGAACATCAGCTAAAGGTCTGGATGGAGATCACCAGATGACCATCAGGTCTGCCGTTTGTTCCTTTTATCAGGTGTCTTGTGAATTGCCATCTACATTTAACATAGCAGACTTGGACAAGTTATCAGCAGACTCTTCTATTGTAGAGATATCCCATCTCTCTGCAGGACTGGTTTCCTGCACAGAAGATTTAGCTAACATGGTTCTGTGTCGGGGAGTTAGCAACTGCCTCTACCTCTGGCAGTAAATTCCTGATATTTCTGCTGTGGAAGAAATTAATGAAACTGGTGGTTTTGTTTTGGTTTAAAGGAAATCTATTAATTTAGTGAAGTTAAAGTCTTTAAGGATAGACTTGCCCTAAATTTAAATTGATAGGACACTATCTAAACACTCACAGGAGAGAATAACACTGAGGTATTGCTTTAAGCTTAGAGAAGAAACATCAAGGCATTTTAAAAGTGTGTCTTGCATTCAGAAGCATTGTGAAATATATCTACTTTAATAGATGTGGACAAAAAGGCTTAGAAATAAGAATATATTCATGGAGTTATATACATAAATAGTTATTACTTTAAACCCACTGCATTAATAAATCCAAAAAGACATGCAAGTGCTTGAGCTAGTCAAGTGATAATGAAATGAAGCTAGAATTACACCTCAGTGCATTAGAGTAAGTGGAATATAGATATAGGGAAATTGTTCCATTAGTTGAACATATCATTAAGCCTGTTTTGCAAGTGGAATGCCAAAGAAATTAGTCAAGTAATAATATTGATATTAACACAACTGCCAAGAGCCTTGTCATTTTCAAACTTTAAATATATAGGGGAAGGAGACAGACTTCGAAGTAATGTCATGTCTTAGCAGCGTAGCAAAGTTGTGCGGTAACAGAGCAATTGTAACTGTCTCAGCATTTCTGATTGAATCTCAGTAATTACACTTTACAAAACCCAAGCCAGAGCCGGCATGCTCCAAGGGGGAGCAGAGCACCACTTCTCTTAACTCAGACATAGGTTCTCTTGCCAGTGTTGTCCAGAAAAGTCCTGGTTTGGTTAAGTAAAGGGTCCTAGTCCAGGCAGAATTTTCTGTTGATCCTCTGGGGTTTTGCTGAGATTTTGTATATTCTAGTAGGAAAAGAGCAGTAGAAAGAACTTTATTTGCTTGAGATGGATCACTGTTTTAATATATTAAACCATGCCACAGTGATGGGGGTTTTTTTCTTTTTATGAATTAAGTCCTATCTCCTTGTGCAATGAGATAGCCCAGCTATTCTCCCTTCACCTGTGTTGGAATATTTTCTCTACATAAACTGAGAGGATGTCTTTCAAGCAAATAAACTATCTTTGCCTGCAGTTCTGGCTCATATGTGCAGTTCTTACATTGCTGGATTCATTGCTGTTAGTAGTATGAGTGAGTTTTCTGGGAAAGGAGCTGCTACTTAGACCATTTTTTCTTTTGGAATGAATTGCTTCTTCTAATAGAACTCTATATGGAGTCCAGACATTAGGCATTACTTTTACTGCTAAGTATACATATTTATAAGACTTACCAGAAAATGGAATCCCCCTTGAAAAGCTAGATTTGCCAACATTTACTTTGAAGTGATACATACTTCTAGGATTCTATACATAGGAGGAAAATTAAGAGTATTTGTAAACAGCTGCCAGCTGGAGGCAATGATACCTTTTTTTTCTTTTCCTCCTATATTCTGTGTACACAAAGCTACTTAATATGTCAGACAGATAATCTTGTAAGGACCTTTGGCAAATGCTTATTTTTCATGGTGGCTGTCATATATTATAAACGGTTTATCTTCAATTGTAATGCTTAAAGTATTTCTAAATCTACCACCTGTTATCAGCGGATTGGAGAGGAGAAACATTTTTTTCTGAAAATGTTTTTTAGACAAAAATAATGCTATAAAAGAGATGTCCTGTGAAGCTGCAGCATCCAAGGTTATATTACTTCTTGCTACTTTAAACAGTAGCAAGACAACAAAATTACTTCACTAAAACGTTGCAGAAATTTTTGGAGAAAGGACATTTGCACTTTCATTAGGCCAGCTGATAGATGGAAGGTGCATGCTTTTAGACTTGTGTCCTTTTAGAGCTAATGAAAGTATGCTGAGCCTAAGAGCTTTTTCTTTTTTTTTTTTTTTTTTTCTTTAGCCATTATCAGTTGGTGTTAGGAAAAAGAGAGAGATACTGCTTCATCTTGAGAAAACTTTACCTTCCCTCCATTACAGGTTATGATATTTAATGCATTTTCTGCTTTCATCCTGGTTGATGAAAAGACTATTTCCCCTACCCAAACCATGTGGATAAGAGCTACTGCCTTATAATAATTCCCCTATTACTTCAGGAGGATGCACAGCATCCTGCTTGTGCATAAAATGTGCAAATATATTACAATTGCAGAGGAAATTAATTGTTAAGAGATCTCCCGAGCTTGGAATCAAATTGGAAACTGTCTAAATGCCTGAATGAGGGGCTTTGTATTAAAAAGGCCAATCCCTGCGCTAATACGTGAGCAAACTCCTAAGCAGAGACTGTAATTTCTGTACTGGTATTGAGAGGCATCGCTCTCTCTGCTTACTATGGCAGACCGCACTGGGGCTGGAGCAGTCCTCTGCATGAGCAAAGGAGTCATAAGTTAGCCCTTAGCAAGTAATCCAGTATCAAATGGGTAATTCATCTGATAAATTTAGCCCCTCTATTTGAGTTTGCAGTGTTCGTGAGCCAATTTGTTTCCGTGATTCATCACCTGAATGTATTCCACAAAATATTTTTCATGGGCTTTATTTTACTCTGTGGAGAGGTGCCAAGCAGTTTACTGGAAGTGCCCAAAATCCTTTATGGGAGGTTTCACCTGGGCAGTGGTTCGCCTCATAAGTCACAAGGGTCTGTTTTTCTGACTGGTTAAGGCTGGAGTACAAAGGCCATTGGGGCTTGGGGCCCCGCAGAAATGTCCCTTAGGGAGCAAGATTTGGGGGAGTTTGATATCTCTTTGGCTTTCTTCTCCTGATCAGTAAGGGCCATCCTGAAGGTTTTGGTTGCAGCTGCTTTTCCTGTCTCTGTGCAGGTTTTCCAAGTTGTTGTCTTCACAGCTGATGAATGCCTGTGATCTCACAGGGTGAAACTGAAAGCAGTCAGACCATTGTATTACTCTCTTCACTGCTTTCCCTCACAAAGCTTGCAAGGTGATGTTTGCTGTCTTACTTCCCCAACCCCATAGCTCCAATGGAGCTGTTGTATTGGGTTGCTTAGGGGACTCTGGTTTCTCTGCCTCACGAAACTTTTGTCTTGTCCCTTGAAGATCCTGCTTGGCTTTTCAGATGGTGACTGTGCCATGACCGTGCATCCCTTTCCTTTCTAGAGCTGTGTATCAAGCCACTGAGAGCATACCAGGGTACCCCTCAGTATTTATGCTGTCATAGCCATCCAGCCTGCTCTGCATTCCATGCCAGCATTTAACATTCCTCTCAGATTACCAATCTTGTGTGAGTCTTGTGTTGAGGCAGGGATGAGTGAGGATTTTTTAGTGGGTGGAAGGTGGAAGGCAGCAGTGGGTTTGGAGAAGCTGTGGCACACTGATGTTTTCATGAGGGTACAAAATGCTCTCTGCATCCCTTTGAACTGTCTTTATATTGGAAGATGTCAGATGGCTCCTGCAAGGCCCCTTGTTGAAGAATTTATTCAAAACAGCTGGGGAGAAGCAGAGCCCCCTTGTTTCCCCTGATGGTTCCTTGGTCCTCAGCAGTGGAGGCTTCCAAGGAAGCACTGCCCATCTGGGGGAGCTGGAGGAGCCTGTGCACTAAAATAGGATGTTGGCTTTGCTCTAGTTCTCTCCCACAGCAACTACGGATCCTGATAAAGAACCCTCCAGTGTAAATAGGTTGCTGTAAAAATTGTTCTCAATCCAAAAGTTTAAAATAGCCACAATGTTTAAAATACCTGTCCATTTTGAAACATGTCTGAAAACAACTTACCTCAGAAAATCTCAAGGTCACTTAAAGCTAAATATGTTCATGAAACTGTAAACCAAAATTTTTCTATGACTTTCTGTCTTTATTTGTGTCTTGGGCTGACTTTATGATGTGTATCCCCTATCACCTGCTCTATGCCCAGACACGATTCCTGTGCCTTTCTGTGCCTTTAAAACTGGGTGCAAGAGAAAGAAGAAAAAGCCAGACTAACTTTTCAAAACAGTTTCACTCCCCTGCGTTCCTGCTGCTGCAGAGCAGAGGAAAGCACCTTCCTGCTTTTCCCGGCTCTTGGCTCCTTTTTCTCGGAGGAGAGAGACGGAGAGTTCAACTCCTTTGTTTCCCTGGGACTTTGGATTTTTCCTTCTTCTCTTCTGGACTGTTCAGAACACCAGAACATCAGAACCTCACTGGGAGGCCTCACACCTCGGCCCGGAGGGGCCCGAGCCGACCCAGCTCCGAAGAGGGGAGAGAGAGGGAGAGAGACCACACCCACGGAAAGGACTCTCAAATCTTCCCAGGTTTTCTTTTCACAGCAAGAGGTTTTATTATTTAGCATTATTCTTTTCCTGTGTGTTTGTTAAATAGTTTTTTCCTCCTTTCACTTTCCTTCGTGGAATTGTTTCCCCGAACCTGGTGGGGGAGGGGTGGCTGTAACCTGCCTTCTATAGAGGAGACGTTCCTCCCAGAGCGTTCCTCCGAAAATTTGTCTCAAACCAGGACAATTTGCCATAGTAAAGACTGTGCCAATCCTACCACTCATTGGGGTTTTCTGTTTTGCCCGTTTTGCCAATGTCTCAGTGTAGTGCAGGAGGGTGATCAAGCAGCAGCTCAGGAGTGGTGCTTGGGGGACGGAGTATATAGTTGATGGTTCAGATACTATTTTCAGCATCTTAGAAGATATGCAGATCAAGAAAGGGTTCCCAGCACCTTCTAACATGGCAGTGGGTTCCCAGTACTTAAAAAAAAGTTAATGGGTAGCTTCCCGCTTCCTTTTGAATCATAGTAAAACTTCCCCGTATGATCTCGTCAGAATTATTTTCTGGCCAACTGCTGAATTGCTCTAGACTTCGTGTGTTGCAATTATTGGTCACCTAAAAACATGGTTTGATAGATACTGATAGCTCGTGATACTGTCTGCACTGTGATCTGGAAAACCGTTTGCCTCCTCAGTCCTGATGGCAGCAGTGTCACAGCTTGGAGCAGGGCAGGGATCAGCAATGGGACCATAACCTATAAAAGTGCTGTTGTCAGGAGCTTTTGGTTTTGCTTTGCTAAATGGAGCCTCATCTTCTTTGCTTCTTGGCATCTTGTAGAGATTTTTCTTGTCTCCTTTTGTGAGAATGACAACAAAGCCTGCAATCAATCCAGAAGTCTGGGGAAATGTCTATTTCTATGTATTTGTCCACTCACTTCAGATCCCTGAGCTTTCCAGTTCCTGGGAGACACCTGTATAGGAGCTGCATTGAAACAGCAAAGTGGCAGGTGGATGAGGATGCCCTTGAAGGCACAGGGGTCATTTAGATGCAAGGATCAGGTTGCTGTGCATGATAACAGCATGGGGGAGCACAGGAAGATGATGAGCTTGGTGATCAGAAAGGTGAATACGGAGCAGATATGTACCATCTCTTGTAACACAAGGAGTGCAAGGTGTCCCAGGAAATGATGAATCAGGATGAAAACAAGCAAAAGGAAGTCGTTTTTCACCCAGCACACAGCTAGGATCTAAGAGTACTTGGTATGAGTTGCTGCAGAGCCTGTAGGTCTTAAATGCAGTTTAAAAAAGGATTAGCTCAACCAACAGAGGACTGGTGCAACGACAGCTATTAATCTTCATGGCCTATGTGTAACCTTAGGCTCAGGGAGTGACTGGGATAGGGAAGTGTGTTGCTGTTCCCTTCTGTACTCAGCCCTTCACATATGGATGCCTGGCACCAGAAAACGAACAAGCAGCTTTTTCTGTTTAATACGTTTTGTGAATACATCTTTGATTAGGGATCTTTTCTTCCTACTCCGTTGGGTATTGTGGCATCTCATTAAAGCATTCCAAATGCATTTTATGTCATCATCAAAAATATCTTGTCCTCTCTGGCCACAGACTCCAAATGACTTCATGTGCTCAACTGCTTCTTATTTCCAAGGATGCAGTTAAATTCAGGTTTGTCTCATTTGATTGCCTCTGCCATAGGTTACTGATGAGATAGTGTTTGATGCTTGTATTTGCAAATGTATGACCATATGCAAAACACACCATTTTGCGTGTGACTACTAGATTAACATCCAATTTAGCACTCGTGTGAACAAAAACTTTGTTATTTTCAGTATTTTAGGGAAGAGAGGAAATAAAGAATAGGTTATTTTTTAAAACCTGAAACCTGTTTCCCCAAGGAGTGCCTTGTTCCTTTTACGTAAGGTAGAAGCATATGGAAAACAGAAATCCAAATCTGGTCCTGGTGCGAGTACCATTTCCTTCACTGGAACAAGGTTGTCCAGTTCCCTCACTGTGGGAACAGCAGTTACTGCATAGTCTTTGTATGCAGCTGAGGTTCATGTGGTTTGTATGGTATGTATTTTGCAGCAGATCAAGTGATACGGTTCATAAAAGAGGTCATCGGCGTGATGACAAAAAAGCCCCAGTGCCTAACTTCTTAGGAGATTGGTACTAAGGATTTCTATGTGATGTGGCTTCAAAAGCTACAAACACATTCTACATCCTGTGAGGCTCCAGTGTTGTGGGACTGGTGTAACTAAACAACACAGGAAGGAAACCGGTGCTACTGCTGCAGTATGTCCAGGATGTAGAGAGTGTATCAGTGGAAGTTTCTTTATAATCAGACAAAAAAATTTAATGAAACTTGCTCAGTATCGGGTGGAGGTTTATATAGTGCCTGCTGCTCTGTATGCAGGATTGCATGATTAAAGCATAGAAATGTTCAGAACAAAAAGAAGTCCTATTTTTACTTCCAAAGCGGAAGAATGCACTTTTTTTGTTAAGGATCTTTTTGGTTTACCTTTTTCTTTTTTTCCTTCATCTTAGGAGCACTGAGGATGAGGGAAATTTTTATAGAAAGTATAACTTTTTATTAGGAGAGGAGAAAAGAGTCAGGCCTGTTTTAGTTGATCTCATCTGCCAGAGATGTCCAAACCTGCTTTTCCTCAAAGAAAGTATTGCCTTTTTTTTTGTGCTATTTTCTGTCACATTTCCCTAGTGGAGAACTGAGTTGGAGGAATCAAAACAACCAAAAGAGCTTGGGAGATCCTGGGTTATTGCAAGTCTCATATGTATGTTTGGGCTTCAAGAAACCTTCCTGTGTGGCTCACTGTACTACGACATTGACTCTTACGCTGAGGTGGACATAAAGCCTGTATACTGTCGTGAAGCTCCTTTTGGGTATCAGCAGTGGTTTTAAGCCAGCAAAAGACGTGCTTTTTCAGTTACTAGGATTGTAAATAGATATATGATTATAAATCTCCCTAAGGCTGCGAAGGTGATCATGCAGTTGGGTGGTTGACACTTTGGGAAAAAATTTTGGAAGGACAGGTGTGGGAGAGAGAAATATGGAGAGCGAGAACCTGCTTGGTCTTTTCAGCTGCTGGAAGCCTGATATTATCATGGTTTAGATGGTTTGCCTCAAGCGGGTACCCTCACCCACACTGCTGGCTGCTCTGAGACTAGACACAAAAAGTTTTTCAAGACTGACCTGAAATGGGATCCGTTTTCCTCAAAGGTGTGAGACTGCTGCGCTGCTCCTCCTGTGTTATCCCAGGGGAAACTGTACGGGCAGATCATGGAATACATGCTAGGGAAGTGCTTGTCAGTGGGAACTTTTTGAGCCAGACCCCTATTTTTGCACTGCAGATAAGCTCAAGAGGATGGCTGCAGCTCTCAGTGCCGAAATTTTAGGGGGTTTCTTTTGGTTTGAGTTTTTATTTTAAGACATCAACAGTATGATCACCAACTTGTCATTTCAGCCTCCTGTACAGCTCTGCCCATCTCATTGCTCTGTTTGCCAGAGCATGTTCTTGCAAGCTGCAGAGGGGATTTTTGGTCCATTCCCACAGTGCCCTCCCAGTTCTCCCCCGGTTTTGGTCAGTACATGGAGCCACGCTTGCAAGGAGGAGCAGACTGAGACATGTAGGTTGACTGGAAATAGGGAAACATCTGGAAATCAGGAATGTGCAGAAAATGCTGGGAAAAGATAAAAATCCTGAAGGATGCAATTAGACAGCTGAGGAAAGGTTAGAGGGAGGCAGGGAGGAGCCAGCAGCATGCAGTGCTGTTGGGGAGTGCCAGCAGCCCGGGATGCAGGACCTGAATGCAGATGAAGCAGCAGTCGCCTGCAGCATCGAGCTGGCTCTCATGTAAGGGCTTCTCAATGCACACACAGTTAAAAATGAAAAGTGTTTGTACAGTGCTGGCTCTCCGCATGCTAACATGAAGGAGAATGCAAATGGAAGCGTGAGCAACAAGGAGGAGGTGGTTTAATGGCTTTGGGGATTAGCAGTGGTATTTAGAGCCTTTCACCTCTCTCCTAACATAAATCTTAACTCAGATTGATGGTTGTAGCCATCTGGCTTGTGTCTGCTTGTATGCCACGACTGGGGAGACAGGGAAACAACCTGACCAGCAAGACAAAAGGCAAAACAAAAGGAACTGACAGAAGGCGGCATCCTCTTCTCCAGTGTCTGTAAGAGCAGATATGGTGTAATTATTCCATTTCCCAAAGCTCAGCAGATAACAAGGGAGAGGGCAATGAAAGAGCCACAGGCATCATTTAGTGCATGACCCCACCAGAGAAGCTATGCCTTACACAAAAGCTTATGCTCTGAGCAACTTGTTCCCAAATGTAAAGCTCTCTGATCTTTAGAGATATGGTTACCCCAGGTAGCCTAGGAGTTAGAGGGAGACTTTCAATCATAGGTTGACTTTCAACCGTAAATTATTTTGTACTTGAGTGGAAACTGTTCTCCCACACGTCTAATACTTTAATTCTATGTAGTATACCTCAACTTATACACTGGAAAATTTTGCGCTCTCAACGATATGACACATTTTGGATTAGAAGGTTTTCTTGTCTCCTAAGCCTTCTAAATACTGGTGTGTCTTTTCCTGGGGATGGGCTGACCCTTTCTGGTAGTCAATGTCAGTTTTTCTCTCACTCCAGACTGCAAGATCAGTCATTTCTTTTCTAGCAAGGTCATCTTGGTAGAACTTCCCAAAATCCAGGTCTTTAATGGGGAAGCGATGTGAAAGGTCATTGTTCTACTTCTCCGGCCAGAGGAGTAACCAAGTGTGGATAGATGTGTGCACACACTAGAGCGTGTTTTGCTAGTCAATTATTTTTCAACGGCTCTAAAGTGAGGGTGAGAGGTACAGAGGATCTCACCTCTGGTCTTTCCAGTGGGGGAGTTTGGACAAGAAATATTGACAATATGTATTTAAGGGAATGTTTGCTGCTGTCAAAGATTCGCTCTTAGGTTCTTCTGTGGTTTTATCCAATTTCGCTTTGGGATTGACTGTGGTGCATATTTCAAACCAAAACAAACCTTTCAAAGGCTTCCTCTAGATGGGGTCAGAAAATGTAGAGGGAAAATAAAAAAAAAAATTTAAAAACAGAAACAAAACAAAAACCCATCAAACAAAACTAGGCATAACAAATCTAATTATGGTAATCTTGGCACTGATTGGGCTTTATATTAGGCATGTAGAGCTTCAGTAAAAAAATAATTTTACTTCTTCAGAACCAGTAACCAAGAAACTGCCCTTAATATCTTTTTTTTTCAGGGGGTAAGTGAATGCATTTTGGATATAGACTTCTAAACCACTGATTTTTATCTCAAATAATTGGTTTTGGCATAGGGCTCTGTCAGCTAAATATGGTGTTTATCACTTCAGCCAGTCACACCAAGGTCAGTGAAAGAGAATGTTTTATATTTAACAGGGAAATGCTTCCACCAGATGGATTAGTAGTGTGAGAGTAATAATTACAGACACATGAAGTGGCTGGGGATTGCTGTGTGCCAAAGTGAAATTCAGATTCATATCTAGATTGGGGTAAATTTTTCAAAGGCACCATAATGACTCAGAGATCATGTCACCAAGTTATTTGGAGCCAAACTTCCATTTTCAGAAATGATGTGGAGACTTTGCTGCCTTTCAGAAAGCCTTAGGTACCTTTTCCCAGAAAAAAACCCCAGCCTTTAATTCCCAATTAGTTCACAAAAGCAGTCTTTGCCTCTTCATAATTATATTGCAGAATGACTTCCCTACTTTTTAATAACATCAGATTTCTTGTCTGTGTCCATTATCACCAGCTTAGAAGCTATTCTGTTGCTTTGGGAATTTCATTATCCAAGTCACTTACACAACTATAATTAAGAACTTCCACAGAAGAGCAGGTGATATATGTATGTTAAGATATTATATTCTGCTGATTTAGTGTCATATCTTAGATTAATTTGAAACTTTATCA
Source organism: Mohoua ochrocephala (assembly GCA_013398855.1). Taxonomy (NCBI): domain Eukaryota; kingdom Metazoa; phylum Chordata; class Aves; order Passeriformes; family Acanthizidae; genus Mohoua; species Mohoua ochrocephala. Next base: position 113,232 of record VZTA01016624.1, read on the forward strand.
TGCTGGTTTCATTATAAATGTTTCCATGGAAAGAACATGTTATTGGAAACTGAATAATTAATAATCTCTATGTTACCAAATGTTTTCTGAGCAGTTTGTCGAAGAATAGCAGAACTCCAGTTGAAAATCCCGGCTCTGTTGAAGCCAATGACAAAATTCCCATAGGCTTTAAAATATTTTTCATTTTCTTATCTTAAAAATTACTTGTCAAAGCTCCTTAAGGTTGTGTGTATGTTGGGGGTTAGGATTTTTCCTTTTGTTTTCTTTCTCTTAGGGAATTTTCTCCCATGTGTTGCTGAGAAACAATAATGACTAGTACTTAAGGGAGACAAAGGATGTAGCCACGGAGGATGGGGATGAGTGCAGCTGGCTGCCACTCTCTTACTTGAGGGGTTTTCTCTTGGGAAGGGCAGAGTTACTGTGACATTTTGGGCTGGGGGGAAGGGGCTGGGCACAGCCTCTAGCTCGCTCTTGTTCTCAACATTGGAGGGGAGACAGGCTGCAGTCGTCGTGGAGAGAATTCACCACCACTGAGGGCTTCCGTCTCCTGCTGTCTTCTCCTACCATGAGTGAAGCTCTGCTCATAAGAGCGGCTGTTGCACTGGGACCTTAACACCCGACCTCACTAGAAAAGACCCTCGCCATCTACTTGAGTGCCTCAGAGGAAACCCTGGGACTCCGAGCCAGGAGCCCTTCGGAGGCAGCCTCTCCCAGAACTGTTCGGGAGCAGGGCTGCCGCTGCCCAGCCCCGCCATTTCTCTGCCACTGCTCTGGATTTTTTGCTACACTGTAACACCACACCCCCTGCCTGCTGGGACATCCCGCGGCTCCTGCTACAGCTCCGGAGTTTCTGATACGTTTTGTTTGCTACTCCAGAATCTGCTCGTCCCTGCCGTTCCAGCTTGCTGCTTCCCAGGTTCCTGCTACAGCTCATTTCACTATCCAGAGGGGCACTGGGACCGGCTGCCCTGGGGGTTTGTAAAGGAAGCCCCTTTTCCATCCCTTCCGCCGACTGCGCCCACCATTACCCACACGCAGA
>VZTA01016625.1:0-13602 GCA_013398855.1 Mohoua ochrocephala
CTGATGGGTCCATTCCAACTCAGTGTATTTTGTGACTCTGTGGTTCAACGTGCCCTCTTTCAGTTTAAAGCCATTCCTCCTTGTCCTATTACTCCATGCCCTTATATGAAGTTCCTCTCCAGAGAGGCACTAAAGACTGGGAAGTAATAAAATCAGTGGACTCTCACTCACAGAGGGTCAGAATAATGGCAAGCTTAGTAGAATATCAACAAAGTATCTGGGTTTGATTTTGTATTCTCATTAAAATATTGATCCTTATTGCACCAGAGTTCATGAAGTTGGTTTATTCCATCATAATCACTCAGATTTCATGTTATTAGCAAGTATTTCCCCAAGCAAGACTGGCAGTGAAAAGTCTCATAGATGGCAGTTCCATCCACTGACAGACATTCATTTGTCCAAACTGTAAGACAAATAATTTCCAGTAATTAACAGATTTGTAAAAGTAGGAATTTATCATGAACAATGCAAAATACAGAGACACGTAAGTATTAATAGCTTTAACACCAGTAATAGCTCGATGCCTGCTCCTATTTGCAAATGTTCTGATTTCTAACTACTGCCTGCCATTTTGTGGCCCAATTTTGCTCTAGGCAGATATCATATCCCATCTTCCACAGCAAAGATAACAAAACTGAATAAGAATAGGCCCTTGACTGGCCTAAATTCTCTCCAAGAGAATGAAATCAGACAATGCTTTCCATTATAACTTGAGCCTGACAGCCTAAATCAGGATGATCTCATGATATGATGTAAGCTTCGGATTCCTTAGTTAAGCTCTGTGTTCAGTCACAAGTGTCCTGTGAGGTCTTGGGTCAGTCACTAAAGCTTTTGTTCAGATCAGCTGGGTTTTGCAATCCGTAAAAAAGTCCCAGCAGAGCCACGGTCAGCTGGGCACCACACACAAGGACGGGACTCCTCAGGAGGCTTTTGTGTTATTCAGACACGGACATTGTCACCAGACACTCCTAGGTGTCAAATGGAGACACTGAACTGGAGCCAGATGCAGGAATAGGGAGCACTGTACACACAGACACCTAAAGCTGCTTTTTGATGGAATGGGGAATATTAATTACCACCCTATTCCAGAGGAGGATTTTAAATATGTGGTCTTCAAAATAAAGAGGCCTTCCTCTGAAGACCATCTAAATCTATGAAATTCATTGTCCTTGCTGGAAACTCAGGTAGCAACTCACAAAATATAATGTTGACCTCACATAACACATGCATTTCGGAGTGCTTTATGCACCCTGTGTAATGAGCAAAAATTAACAGTCTAAAAAGCTTTCTAATTTCACACCTAATGAGACCCTATACAGAAAAGCAGCTGGAACTCCTGCTCACAAACACCTTGCTATAATTACAAGATAAGCAAAAGAATTAGCCTTTCTAATTGTAATAAATTACCAAGCAGAAAACGTAATAAAATCTAACAAGGTCTTTCTATATTGCATTGTATTAATACAACGTTTTTATATTACCATCTATTGCAAAATGCCAGGCAGCTAATTAAGTGAAGAGCTTTTTTCTCAGGTTAAGTAGAGCACCTACATTTCTGCAATTATTATACTGTTGGAAAGCGTGTCCTGATTCTGTTCCCATTTAAAGAAGAGAAGAGAAATCAAGTCAGCATTACAGCAAGTTTTGTGTGCTTGCTCTCAAGTGCATTTAGCAAATGGTCAAAATGGCCAGGTAAGAGCTTGAAATAAACACACTATGCTTTGCACAACCCTAGTGCTTCTCATTCAAGGACTTTAGTGCATTTGATAAATATTAATTAACTCCCATACTGCTGCTCTGAAAAACGCAAGCAATATATTTAAGTATTACTTGGTTAGCTACTGAAATGCATCCCCCTTTTTGCTCTTGGACAGGATGCAGCACCTGTTTAACAACACACATGAATATTAAACAAGAGGTTTAGAGAAGAAGTAAGGAATACTTAATCCAAAAGGCACCCCAGAGGGATTTACATGGGTAGATAGCAATTACTTAAAGTAATGGCCCCAAAACTCCTCAGGTAATTTTGTTCTTCGGCCACTTCCACTTTAAATCTAAATTTGCTGTGGCTTTTAATAATTCTGGAGGACTTTGCAGGCAGCCTGTCAGCTCTGAACTGTAGTGAGGAGAACTCTGGCACAAAATCAGGGCCAGAATGGCTAGAATCTTCTTTTTATTCTGACAAAATGAGAGAGGTGACTTAAGTGATCACAGCACAGTAAGATTTTGGCTTTATGCTGCTGAAAGAGGATATGTGTAGCTGTTTGGAGTTCAGAGGATTCAATAACTAAGCCCTCAAACAGCTATTCCACCACCCAAACACTGTCTAACTGATGAGCCCTTATTTTCAACACATCCCGTCCAGTACAGAGTACCTCACTCAGCAGCAAGGGTCATCAGCTGGCACAGGGTTTCTGCCCCATTTCTCTTAGTGGCTGCATCAACGGGTTAACTGCTGCCAGTGCAGGGAATTCACCACGTGGAAGTCACAATTTGGAAAAAAAGTGCGGTTTGCACAATGTCATCTGAGCCTCATGTCCTGCATTACGGGGAAACCTCTTTACAGTCTCCCATTGCAAAATCTACTTAATATCCAGCTGTCTCAGCAAGAAGAGCAAGTTCTTTCTTGGGCAGACAAAAACTATTAGAGAAGATTCTGATTCATAACAGGACAAAATCCACCAAGCAGCCATTCAAAAACAGCAACAGGGATATTGCTGTCTGTGCAGCAGAAATGAAATAGAAAGAGCGGACGGCTTTCTCTTGCTGTGAATTACATCACCAGTCGTTTCTTTCTGCGACAAAAAGAGATGGCATTTAAAAAAAGATCAGCATTAGTTTGGTACCTAACTATCTACAAATTTCTTTACTATTTAAATAGTCTCTGTTGGAATGGGTGGAGACACTTTGCCAAGGAAATCTCCAGAATTATCCCTATAAATACGTCATTTAAACACACTTTGTGTAATTCCAACATAATTTTTACAGGCTTTTCCTAAACTATAGCTGAGAAACGTAACCAGCTAGCCCATTCTGAGAGGCTCTCCAAATGACTTGTTCTGTTTTACACCAAATCTACATCAGCGCTTCCAGTTTCAGTATTAGGATTATATTAACAGCTTAACTTGTACTTACTTATCCACCAAAACCAATTCTGGCAGGGCAGCCAAACATTCATCTTAATTGAAAACATCGCGTCTTTGTTTTTTCATCAAATTAATAAATGAGGTCACCAGATGGCTCTTTTAGGATCACTGAGCTGGGCTTCTTGGGTTTTATGTTCCTCGTGTGCTTTACCACAAAGCTAAAAATTCTTAACATTGCCAGCACATCACATCAATCATTTGTTCAGCACTGGCATCCTCACATGACCAAAATACCTCCAACAAAAACCTGAGTGTCACGAACACAGAATCCTTTCCTGAATCCAGTCTCTCATGTCAAAAGACCTGACAGCAGACCTGGGGCCACATGTTACAAGTGATGCACCATGGAGCAGTGCTAGAGGGACTTTCCATTTAAGATACATTAATGAATCTGTCCTCCTAGAAAGAATTAATTTCTTAGAAAGGTCAAGTGTCTCTTATTAAACAGTTAATTTTACAATCAGGTATTCAGCCTGCCAGATGGGCTCCATGGTGACATTAATCAACATTTTATATAGTTAAAACTTGACCTAGCAGATTCTCAGCATCCTTCTCCTCTTTAATGTTGAGGAATGGGAAAAGACCTTTATATAGCTAATTTGAGAGACTGAACCAGGCAATATGTTGCTGGCCCTAACCAAAACCCTCTGCAGGGCCACTATTCCTGCATCTCTGCAGAGGGCTTCCCAAAAGTGAAAGCAAATTTCACAGGTTTCCCCAGGTCCTTTAAGCTTCTGAGCACAGAACTATTCTACATCTCCACCTGGCATTGAAAAGGTTTGTATTTCATTTAGATATACTGCACAAAACTGTCATCTGAGCATCTTCTAAGCATTTGGATAGGGTTCAGTGGTGGTGCATTTACACCACCCAGCACCTCGGAGGCCGATCCATAGGAAGCACACATATACACTACTGCAATATGGATCTGGAGTGGGCTTGCCCATTCCTACATCGGCAAATCCTTCCTGGACATATTTATATTTATCTAAACCTAAGCAAATCTTTGGACAGTTAATGAATTACATCAGTACAAACAGATGTTGCTGAAAGATGTTGTGCTCCCACTTGCTTTGGCAGCATGGCTAATTGAAACTTCTTGAGAAATTCCAAACAGCTCGAAGAGCATTAAAACGTCTTGAATTGGAGTTCAAAACACTGGAAACTCACAGGTACATGGGATAAACTTCATGCAGTAGAAGATAAACTATACCTATAGGGCCCTGACACATAGCAATGCTTTCTCTGATCTCACAAAAGCCCTACGGGAAATCATTACAGACATCTGCTGAGCAATCCAGAACATTTTGAAACAGAAAACACCATGCTTACTGTGGATAAAATAAAATAATGCCAACAGATATATGCATTTGAAATCAGTGTAACCACAAGATGTCACTCTAAACTTTATTTAGAGGAAGGGTTTGGCTACTTCAACTTTTAACAGAGTTCAAAGTTACTTTTTTCCAAGTATATTTATAGTCTTCCACACTGCATTTACAAAACTTAAACCATAAATTAATTGCTACATGTTAAACACAACTAAACAAACATGAGAAATGCAGTCTACCACACCAAAACTTACTGGCAAATCCTCCAAAGGGAAGCTGAGTATGAAATGATAATGAGAATAAAAACAGAACAGCCTTTTGGTTTGAGAGGTTAAAGAAGAAATAGAATGAAGTTACAGTTCAGTTAAACACTGGATATCAAAAACAACTCACGAAAATGCAAGATTTGGGAGAAAATAACCACTAAACATTTCAACTTGTATCTATCCCTCTGTCTCACTGCAATTAGGTTGGATTTCTCCTGCTATTTAATTACCGTTTGTTTGGAAAGATACTCCCCCACAACTACTTCTCCTACTACCTACAGGTACTTGGATTCTGGGAAGACAGTGAATCTCCCAAGAAATTTCCATATTCATAGATATGAATATGTATAGATGTAAAAATACACTATTATACCATGCATGTGTATATATATGTGTGTGTGTGTATAACATGAATACATGCAATTTGCAAGTAAATATATATAAATAAATACATAAATACATACATACATACATATATATATATGTGTCACCAGAATTTTGGTGGGAGAAGACAACAAGGGGACTCTTGAGCCACGCCTGCAGGGGAGGCAGAGGACTGGCCCATGGAGTAAGGCAGTGGCAGAGCCAGGATTGGGAAGTGAGTCCTCGAAGCAAAGCTGCTCTGACATTTCCATTATCAGTAGCACATGGAAAATGATGGCAATCTAAACCCCAGTATCTTCAATAAATATGCCTTCAAATTATTTATTTTGCAGTAGAAACCATCTAGTTCATCTATATCACCTAACTATTGGGACAAAAATCAGATCTAAGAGAAAGGAAGCAGCACTTTTGGTAGTGTCAGCATCTCTAAAAGCTCGGGCAGCAAAGGCTGATGTGGAAGTGTCCAACAGTTTTGATCTTGCTTTAAAACATGTGTGTTATTAATACCATCACACAGTGGAAATTATGAAGAGAAGCTCTCTTTACTATCCTTAAAGTCTAGGAAATCACTATAAAAAATTAACTCCAAAATGCTGATAAGGTTGCCAAGGTGCTCCCAAAGCTAGAAAGTGTCACACTTTAGGTGTATGGTCACACACCACTCTTCCCTCTGCTCTGACACTTGATTCAGTATGCAGAGTGGGCCTGCTCTGGGAAAGCTGCCTGCGCAACCTCTGCATCATTCATCTGAGGAGCTGAAAGGCTGAGAACAGTAAGAAGATTTCTTGAGGGTTCTTTAGCTTAAGAGCATTAAATGCCACCCTGGGAATTAGATCCTACCCCTGACTCCCACTGACAGTCTCGCTGTGGTCAGAAAGTCACACACACAGTATTTTTCAAAAATGATCAGATGATCCGCATGTTTTAAGTACCCAAAATGAGACACTGAGACAGTCTTGCTGGAATGGTGACACTCCCTCTTGCAGCTGGAGCTGTGGTCAGACATGAGAAGTGGGGCATGTGGTGACGTATCAGGTCGGAAATGTCTCAAATCAGGCCTCGAAAATAAGAAGATATTTTTACTTCTGTTTCTCAGGGATTCAGCACCACCTCTGTAGCACCTCTCACAGAGTAAATAATGATGGGAAAGCAATGGATTAAATACTTGGTCATGAGCTGAGTCCTGCCCCTTCTGCACACGGAACAAAGCAGGATTTTTGAAGAAAACAGGTTTCAGATCAAGTAAACAAGAAGCATCACACTGTGTGTATGTACAGGAATTGAACTCAGTTCGCCAAAACTGGCTTAGTTATAGCACTGCCCTCCAATCACTTACCTAATTCTCTTCTTTTCACATTGTTTGGAAATACTACATCCTTTCTGCATAACATAAAATAATGTAAAATAACATAATGTAATGTAATGATGATCATTACAAAAACTACTTTCTTTTTCTAAAGCCTGGGATTTTAGGCAATGGTACCTTAATGAGCTACCTCAGCAGATATTCAAAGCCACACAACTATGATGACAAAATGGAGGCAGGAGACAACAAATTAAAGACATAAATTCAGTCTTCTTTGCAAAGAGCATGTAATTATCTCAGAGGCAGATCAGGGTGACAGAACACAGACACGACCACAGAAAATGGACGTCACGACAGAATCAACGCGCGATGGGAATGAACAACACAGTCTGCAGCGTTTCTTGTCAAGACACACTTTAATACTCAACAGAGCTCCCAAGTACAGAATAATACCTGAGCAAACCACAGCAGAAGTTTGAGATAAATACGATATCCAGTTACCTGCCATTATATGTATATATAAATTTATATAAGTATTACATAGATAGATACATATATTCACAAATATATACAGGTATGTGTATCTAAGATTAACTATTTCACGCATCTTAGTGTTCACTGCTCAATCCCGACTGCACTTAAATCACCCCAATCAGTATTTTTCGCTGACTCTCACAACACACTGGAAGCACAAGGTTAAGTAAAAAGAGTACTGAGGTTCCAAATGATCCACAGTGGTGGCACCAGGCAATAAACTTGGCTCATTTATAACAGCTTTGAGAAACATAAGGTATAACACTCTTCAAGGCTAAAATGTTTCTGTGATTTCAAAATTACCATGCAGTTTCTTAAAAAGTTATATTCACTGAACAAAAGCCACATCACAGTCTAGCCTAAAATGACTCTGCAGACCAAAACATTAGAGGGGGAGAACAGCTCTGCTATTTTAGAGACAAAAATAAACATTGGGATTAGTGATGGAACAGCTTGCTCCAGATTATTTTCTTCCATTTTATTAGTAGATGTACAAACTACATTAGCAAGATATAAATCCAGTCTTTCTTTCTTTAACACAAAAAGAAAATCATCTATCTCATTGTTCTTTTATATTGTCAGCCTGGAAAAGGAAACTGCATTATTCAAAATAAAACCGAATTATCTAAATGAATCTCATAATAATTTGTCTCTAGTTCTCATCACAAACCAACAATAAAGGGCTATCCCTATTTAATGCAAAGAGAAAGAAAAGCTTCACATTGGGACAGCAGCCACACAGCAACAGCTGCTGCAACTGCATTTTGTTAATTCTAATTATACACAGAATCCATATGGCCAAGATGCACTTGAAAAAAAAAAAAAAAACTAACAAAAAACCAAACCCTACAGAAACAAAAACCAGCTTTTATTCCTTGTGGATACTGAAAACCCACAACCTCAACGCTCATAATATTGCTCATGTTAAAAATGGTTTATTTCCAATGCATAGCTTTTGCATTTCAAATAAGAAAAGTCCCCTAAGGTTCTAAATTCCTTGTCTGAGATGTAAATGTTATCATTCATGGGTTAAAAGGCAGCAAAACACAAGCAGAGGGCTGCATTAGGATTACAAGTGATTATGTATTACCCAGGTTGTATCAGTGCTGTAATCGGTTTCTTCTTGTACTCAGATAGGCTGAGAATCCAGACACAGACCTGGGCTGGGATCTTCTATTTATCAGAGTTCATCAGGATTCAATCCCGTAAATGCAAGAGGTATCAGAGCTTTGGTTTTGGGTTGAGGTCTTTCCTGGTAATTCACAAGTTTTAATATTAAAATTCTTTCAAATAAAAACTGACTTGGGGTACCCACACAAGATTCCCACATCTTTGCACAGACACCTTCCCTCAAGGTGGAAAATAGCTTTAATATTAAGAAGCTGGCTACTCACATCGCCAGGCTGGCCAGCAAGAACAGGGCACACCATGCCCTGGCTCTCTCTGCTCCTCATCTCTAACCAAGACATCAACTTAACATCCAGTAAGTCCCAAAGACTAAAACAATTCTGAGAAATATTTCAGCTCCTCCATCACAGACACAACTAAGAAAAACTGGGTAACATTTCCGACTTCAGGGCAACATAAAGGTTGCCCAGAGAGGTTGTGGGTCTCCTCCCTTGGAGATATTCAAAAGCCACCTGCACACAATTCTGTGTGATGCGCTCCAGGGAACCCTGCCTAATCTCGGAGGTTGGACTAGGTGATCTCCACTAGGGATACCAGTGGTCCCTTCCAACCTGACCCATTCTGTGATTCTGTGAAACTCCCCTCTCTGGGTATCTTCACTCTGATTCCTCCATAGCAACATGGTATCTGTCTGTCTCCTTTCTCCATGCACATCCACCTGTCAGCTCTCACCAGCTAACTTTGAACCCTCTGCCCAATGTCAATACAACCTGATAGAAGCAAAGAAGCCTTATTTCCTCCAAAGAATCCACAGGCACCATGGGTTGGGAGGAATTATAAGATTGAGAGAAATTATAATAATGCAGGAGAAATTGCACTGCCACGGAAGCAAAAACAGCAGTGGGCCAAGATCCACTCAAAACCAGTTACAACAGATCTGCCTTTTTTTCTTTCTTTTTAACAAATGGTTCACTCCCTATGACCAGACTTTCACTAGAGAATTGCAAGGGTTAGTTCCTCCAGCTGGCTGCAATCCAGCCCCCAGCTCATAAAAAAAAAGATCACACAGCTTCAAACCATCCCAAAGATCGAGCACTGCTACCTTTAGCTCTTTTGAGAGAAAGCACAAATTTGCTTACTAAGAGAATTGGACTTCAAGAATAAAAGCAGCTGCAGCTGTCTTCAGGCAAAACAAAAGCTGCCCTTGAATTTAAATTTCAGTTCTGCTGTAATTTATGCCGCAACAAAGAAAGATGCCAGTTTGGGAAAGTAGGACTCTGTGCAGAGTAATAACAGGCTTCCCCATTGTCAGAGATGTCATTTGAGCATCTCTCAAATGTGACAGAGCACTGAAGAGGTTTTGCACATTTCTTTTGCTCCTCAACATTTGTAATAGTCAGGGAGGGTTTCAATATTTTTAGACACCGCTGTAGAAGAATCTGTATTTCTCAGTCAGGGAAGGTCTGATTATAAATCTCTGGAAGAATCACCCCAACACATGATCCCAGGCAAGCAAAGTCAACGGGGATTTTATTCTTTGATTTCATGAATGCTGGATGCAGGCCCTCAGCAAGAGGATTGCCTAACATCCCTGGGCTGGACACAGGCGTGGCTGCACTGGATTAACACCTGAGGAATTCAGTGTTATTACTGGAGGTGAAACAGCCTGACATGACCAAAAACCAGCTCACTGAGAGTAAGTCTAGAGAGCAGTGACATAGAAGACCAGTGACCTTACATCCAGGAGCACTGCAAGTAGTTAAGCACACTGAACATACGAGCGGGCTGAAAACATCTCCTGAGAGCAAGCTTGGCAAGTATGAACAGGTAACATCCCTTTGTGCTTTCCTGCTGAAAAGTTTCCCAGCACAGCAATTCATTTCATGTCCTTCTGGTCCCTGAAACACTGACAGAGCACTGAGTGCTGAAACATGCTTCCTCCTGTGGACTGAGCAAGATGGGTAGTAGTGACAGTCACCATCGCCTCACTTCAGAAAGGTGACTGTCAAACAAATTTTCCATTTGGATTTCCTCAATACTAGCAGCTTGATCAGGAACCCTGTGACACTGGGCCTTGCCTTGTTTTCTGTGGTGCCGTGAATGTTAAATCTTATGTCTGCTCAAAGGAAGAAGCACGAAAGAGGTCTTGGTGGTTGTGAAGAAAAGCCTGAAAATATGACAGCACTTTTTCTTAAAGACAGATCACAGGAGCAGACAGTAACAATCCACAGTATTTAATTGATTATTTCTATGCCTTTTGTGCAAATCTCAGTGCTACCATCTATGACCAGCACTCCATTTTTGCATTTTCTGGCATCTATAATTCTTCTTCACACCTGCTTTGGTACAGGCTCCATCTCCAGCCCAGGGTTGTGATGCAGATCTGCTCTTCTCACTGTTTCTCCTGTTGTTCATACATCTATTCTCCAGTGCTGAGCCACCTCCTTCCCTCTATTCTCAAATTTCATTTAAAGAGTTTCTCCTTAAACACAACATGCCTAAACAAATTCCCTGTCTTCCCACTAATCTCCTCTATTTTCTTCTTCTCTCTATATAGTCAGCAGTATAATTATTCCTCTCAGCATTAAAGCCTGCATAATGTGGGAGACATTTTCATCACTATTCTGAGTTAGCATGCCTAGCTATGCCTATCAAAACCTTATTTTTCATTCTTACAGTTTTCCTTTTATGATAGTAACGTGTTCCAGCATCCCGTCATTATTCCTACGATATGTTCCTCTCCAGTTTTTTTCATATCTAAACTATCCAGAAATTTAACCATGGCCCTAAGTGCAAGAGAAGTGTCAGACCCAGCTCACAACTTTGTAGACATGGAGGTCAATCAAACTAAGACAAATCAATAGGAAACCAAGCTCTTGGTTTGCTTCACGCTTGCTATAATAAATATTTGCATTTCACAAAGTCTGTGTTATTTTTAATAGATACATATGATCCAAAATAATTAAACCAAAGGGAAACTTGCTTTGGATCTCTGAAATGTCCTGTTTACATACCCTATCTGTCCTAGGCACCACCTTCCAGTAACATGGAAGAATACAAGACTTAACTAGATCTCTGGAATTTTGGAGACTAATATAATGCTATTGAGTTATACTTCCATTTCATTTATACAAACTTTTAACAGAAAAGTAAAATGTGGTTGCAGAAGAATCATCTGACTTCCTTTTTGACTTGGTTTAAAAGACACGATCATTCTTTTAAAATGGATTGTTATAACAAGGTTTATTTAAAAGTGAGGTGAATCAGGAAAAGTCTAAAAAAACCCTGCCTAGCGGAAATGTAAGATTGTATCCTAAGTCTCTAAGTGCAGGCTGTGACACAGATGATGAGTAAATTCTGTAACAGTAATGTTTACTACAGCAATTTTTAAGATGAGCAGTTTTAGAACATCTGAGTTATTTTGCAGAAATGGTACAATACCGTTAAAAAAAAAAAACCAAAGGTGATGCAGATTTTAATTTGAAATATTACATTTAAAAATTCAGGCAAAGTTACGCAAGCATGAGAAAAAGCCATAAGACATGGTTTCAAAGTCCTCAGGAAATACGTCACCCACTGCAGATTGGGTTTATCCGAATTTTAGAAAAACCTATGGAGATTAGTTTTTACCTAATACTGCATAAGATGATTACAGTTATTTGTGGCACTTTAATTCCTACTAGAAACAAAATGATGTTTTATAGAGATGTATCTACAAAAAAACCCAAACAACCCTGGCATAAACCTCTTTTATCCATTCTCATTCCACAGAACTGCCCTCTAAGCTGTGGAATCATGCACTTTTCTTAATGAAATGAAGTCTAGACAAATATATAGCACAGGTTTCTAGAAATAAATTATAGCAAACTATTATAAAAATTGATTAAGTTTCCTAAAGAATAGAACTGCAATAAAAAATGTATGCTTGCTTTGACACATCCAGATGACTATTATTGTTCGCTTGCATGATTTCCCTTTTTCATCTCAGCACGATGTCTCCAAGATGCCCCATTATGAGACAATCCTAACAAATGAGGCATTTGGATTTCTAGAGGTTTCATTCCCTCTTCCTTGCAGGGTTTTAAAAATGTTCACATTAGAACATGGTGCTACAATGTAAGAGAACCTTGTGATTTTAATATCAGCTAGGTACAGATGACCCTACAAAAAGAAAAAATCCTTACAAGTTCCTAACAACAGCATAACTCCTCACTGCCCATACAAGAATGGGTAAAATCAGTCTGGTGAAAGAAATCTAGAATTAACTTAAGAGTAATGTCACTATCTAAATTCACATGCTTCCCCTTGCTCCTTCTGAAGAGTTTCTCCTCCTCCCTCCTCTTAGGGCTGGATTTTCAAAGCATTGTGTTTGGGCCACTGGAGTGTAAGTGGGACTCCAGAGACTGCAGTTCCACATGTCACTTTGAAAATGTGCCTCTTAGCAACTAACTCGGCTGTCACTGAGCACAGCCACTCTAGCAAGAAGTCCAGCAACAAGAACAGCCCGAAGGGAGAAGGAAATGCTTTTGAACCCGAATTAAAATGTAAAAGGACAGTCCTTCAATAATCCTTCTGTAAATCACTTACAGAACTCTTCCTTACATAATTGTAGTGGCTTCTTGCATATGTAGAATATACATAAGAAAAATATTGAATCTTCCTTTTTCTCATGTTACTCCACTGTTCAGTAGCCCACATTTAATATTTATGAAACACATTGAAGATAAAAATAGTCAAACACACATTGAGAACCGAAGTTCAGAGATGGCTGAATCAAATCAGCATAATAACACAAGCATAAATTTGAGAATAAAAGGAACTAGACAACACTAGATGTGAAAAGTGACTCTATTATTATTATTTTTCTATATCTGTTCTTGTTATACTCTATTTAAGACATCCTACAGATTTTTAAAGCCTTTTGGAAGTTAACAAGAATTGAATTCAAAGGACAGAGATGGTTACAACAGATGAATTTATTTGTAAAGGAGCCAAATTCTACTGAAGCTGTAGGACCTACAGAAATTGAATTTGGCACATAAAATTATGTTAACTTTATTCCTGGTAAGAATGTGTACCTCTGCATCCAGGTTAACGATTCTGCACAAAAATCACACTTTTCATTAGTAGTTACAGCCTAAATACTCAAAAGGTCAATCATTCTGGATAAAACCAATGTTTGACAGCAAATGAATTTTGGAAAGCAATGAACTCGGACTCTGAAAATTAAGTCTCATTAAAAACAGGCACAGAAAAATGGACACTTTCAAGACCATTAGACATTCTGTAAATAAAAAGACAAAGGAACATTAGCAGTACAGAACTTAAAAAGAGACCAGAAGCTCTGCCTTTAGGTATTCCTTTGTGTAGTGGTCTGATTTATAGGTGAATAGAGAAACTATGCCATGAAGCTAAAACAGATGTCATGGAAGTGGTTTTTTTTTTAAATACTAATTATACAAGAATCTCATTATTGATTGTGTAATAACATCATCTACCACACTTAA